>CM076582.1:1483954643-1484398184 GCA_034641835.2 Pinus albicaulis
TGCTTACTGTTAGCCCCCTTGTAAATTTTTGACAGGCAAAGTATGGGGCTAATTTTTTTTTGAGCCTTCAATAAATGCATCTCCCCTGGAGGCACATCATCCTTGAAGTCTCTTATGCCTTTGCCCTGTGATGAAATCCCCTCTTCTGTATCCATACAGGTAACCTCTCTGATTGTGAAAATTCTGCTCCTGAAGGCCTCCCTTTACCCATGAAACCCTGCATAATATCCCATTTTAACCTATGTCTTCCCCTTGTAAAATTCTCCTCCATAACCCATAGAAATTTATAATAAAACTCTATATTATAAAGACCCTGCCGCTTATTGATTGCAATATCGCAATCTCATGCTATGTTTTATGTTTCGATCATTCATCGCAAATATTTGCGATGCGGTGATCTCGACTCGCCCCGATCGCTCCATCCCTCTGATCGCATAATCGCAACTTATGTTCTCTCGATGCAATTACCCCCGCTCCCCTCTGATATTTTAATTGCGATAGACCCCCGGCCCCTTTCCCGCTAAGCCCACACCCCTTCCTCCATGTGATCCAACACTAGAGCCACCCACCAGCCTGAAAGGCGCTTGTCGTATTCGTTTAACAGGTGCAGCATCAACCGTTGATCTTGGTTGATCGGACGGTGATCGTGGACTCCACAGCGCCCGTGCTTCCCCGTTCAAACTCCTGACCGCGCCATCACCATCCATTTACACGTAGATCCGACGGTTCGAAGTTTTACCCGCCCCTGTGGACCCCGCACACTGTTCATAAAACAACCTGTTTCCATCGCACCGCCTTTGGGCAGAGGGCGGTATTTCCTGATCGGCGAGCGATTCCATACAGATTTCGACGCGTGGCACCGGTACGGTTTCAAGACCGCTATCTCATCGCGCGTTAACGTTCGTCTGTTGATGCGTAGCGATATTGTTGTGAGCCGTTAGATCCAGAGCAGCCCATCCAATGGCTGTCGCTCCACGAAGCTGAACACAGTTTAAGCCATGGCCACCGTACTCCTGGCTCACCGTCCGTCGCCCTCCAATAATGTTTTCCAACATCGATCTCCACCGAGATCGGACGGTCCAGATTCGTTTGCCTGCTGTTGACTTTTCTGCCATCGCCCGGTCCTGCCACGTCACCCCCACGTGCATCCATCATACGTTAGCCCATCCCGTTGCATATATTTGTAAAAAAATCGTGTTGTTTAAGGTTTTTTTTCATTTAGAACCTCTCATGCTACAGTCCGCCATCTTTCTCCATTTTCCACTCTCGCTACACTTTCCCACCATCCACCTGCAAAATTCCATCATTCCACCAGCTGCACGGCCATTTCCGTCATCCGCACTGCATTCATTACCCCCCCATCCATGGATTTCATAACAGGTTTGTTGTTTTGCAGGGTTTCAAGCGCGGAGAACCGCCATAACTCATTATCTCTGTCACAATGGCAGAAAATGCAGGGAAAGGCCATATGCAAAGATCCAATTAATGAAGAAAGGCTCGAGAAGGTGTTTTGACACGACTGTAATCAAAGGACAGGGTTAACACTCTGTCAAACTCCTCCAGAACTATTGGGACGTAGATTTCGTAGCCATAGGTAATTGTGGGAGCGGCAAAGAGCATCAGTGGTGAAATTAAAGAGTTAAGGCTTAAAATTGAAGATTTTAAAGTCCTAATCCAGTTATTCAAAGGCATAATACCAGATTGAAAACCCAGGGATCATGCAGAAGGTACAGTACGCAGAAATCAATGCATATCAGGGTTTCTACAGTAGCAGAATGTTTCCTTCCATAAAGGACAAAGTGCCCATACAGTTTCAATTCCATGCCATGTTCAAGAGAAGTTTTCTCCCCTGACAGCAGTCATACATGATCAGAAGAATTTGTTTCATAGTATGGAGACCCAAGCATGGCTATTTTACCTTTTTTTTAAGTCACCAGGAGTACTGCAGAGTACTAGAGACAATCAAGAGACAGAACGAAGTAAATAGAGGCCTGAAGAAGATCACTCTTCATCCAAGAGTGACATGAATTGAATGCTCAGAGTTTAAGACAAAATGGGTTGCGGGCTTCTTCATCTCCTGAGTTTTAATACTACATTTAGTTTTTCACCTACCGCCTTTGTTTCCCTTCAGCTATAAAGTTCATGAAGAAACTCTTTGTAAAGGTTGTTGATCAGTTATCAGAGAACTGCAAGTAGTTTCTTTTGAGACACAGTCTCTGTGTAAATATTGTAAGATAGGCTGAGGAGATGTTTCAGACTGAGTATTCAGCTATTGGCAATGTTGTACTTGATTGGTATTGCTATTTAATATGACAATCACATTTCTTTGGATCCTGATATGAAGCAGCGGTGATGTTTTCCTATCTTTGTGTTTACATTCATTTCATTTCGTTTCTACTGGCTTGCATCAGAATATTGGCATAGGATTTACCCTTGTTAGGTACCCTATGTTTTTGCTCTCCTTTCCATTTATGTTTCTCTTCTAAATGTATTATCTAAGAAATGATTTCAGTTGGTTTAACCAGTGTAGTGGATGTTATTTCCTGCTCTATGATGTATGAATTAAATGAATTTAACTCTTAGATGCTTCTTGTTATAGATTTAGTTGGAAGATTTGGGAACAATGGGGATTAGAGTTAGCCCTGTCCACTAGGATCCTTGTACGACCAACTGGTCCTTAAATTTGTGCTCTAAATTTGTGTTATCTCCTCTCCTTCTACCTCTCCATACCACAGAATCATCTTGAAGATCCTATGTTTCAGATGACTAGCCCAATTGAAAGCATGCCTATTTAGTAGCAAGAAAATCCTTTCCTGACTCTATTTCCCAATGGTTTTGAATGCTTTCCTGAAGTACTTCACCTCTGCCTTATCCCTCTTTGCTCATATTGGTCTTACATTGAACCCTTCTTTCCTGATAACCAGCAACCAAATCGAACAAACCAAACAAACAAACCCCGTGCCTATAACTAGCCTAAAATCATAACATTTGAGCCTCATAGACATAAAACTTTTCTCATATAGAGAGATCCCTCTCTAGACCCGAGAGGGCTAGATCCTGAGGTCTGAAAGTGGTTTTGATGTTGTCTCATCTTTTGGTATTTCCAACCTTGCCAAAACATGGGAACTCCATCATAATGGCGACTCCACTGGGGAACTCTTGAGTGCATGGCACCTTAAACATCCTTAGGCATTCAAAAAACCTAAAATCTCTAGTTAGGCTGGCAGTTAAACCGTCCCATTCTCACATCAACCTCTATATCATTTTTTGTGTTCTCCCATACTCTTGGACAGAGTCTGGAAAGGGCTAGGTAGCCTCCAGATCTCACACTCTTTCAGAGGTGACATATCTGGTAAATGCCCTCCCAGTCAATCTCTAGATAGAGTTTGTTGTGTTTTGGAGATATCCTTGAAAGAGGACATCTCATAAGCACTGTGGTGGACAGTGTACCCTCCAAAAAGCATCCTGAACCTTCCACCTAGCGACTCCATAGTTCCTAAACGTTCTAAAGACTCCACTGGTGATCAGTAGGCCTGCTGATTATCTTGGTTCACAATAGACTCCACTGAGAGACCAGCCTCCATAACAACATTAACCATAGTAGAAGTAACAAGTAAGGTTAAGTTGCTTGGTCAGAAAACAACATTCTGGCTTCTAGAACCATCCATACAAGAGCTTACCCCAACCCAGACCCACCTGAAATATTTGACAATCCTGAGAGCATCCTCAAGGGAGCTCCTACACCTAAAAGATCAATTGTTTCCAGTCACATCTATAGAGCTAATTATGCACCAGAATATCTTACAGCTCTATCACACTCTAACCTTGACCTAGACCTACCTAATAGATTACCTAGAACTAGGTCATTCAGTATCTTAGACCAGCCAGACCCTGAGCTTCCTGATTCACCACAGCAAAGTGGTAGACACCTTGGGAATAGACAGACCCCTCCATCTACACCTCCTGATACACATTTCATACAAAACTTGGGGCTCAGTCACCCTAGGTTTGCTCATCAGTCTTCTGCTAGTCATAATATCCCTGTCATCCATATACCAGCTACCCAAGTTAACCCTTTATCTCATCAAAACATCATCATGGAAGCCTGGTATGCACCTCTAGTTTTACCTCAGCCTCTAGTACCCTTACCAAATGATTATCAGTCAAATATCCCACACTTCACTGCAAAAGAGTCCATCACAGCCCAGCAACATGTAGATAAGAAGGAAGATTCTTTTGACTACATGGAAATAGATGATCATACAGTCAAAATGAGAATCTTTGCCTAGAGCTTAGGGGGTGATGTGAAGAAATGGTTTAAGGGCCTACCTCTAGGTAGCATAGATGACCTCCCAGCTCTATATCAGACTTTCATAAACAAATGGGAAGCTAGGGAAAATCCTCGCCAACTCCTGGCAGAATACATGACCCTCAAAAGAAACGTAGGAGAGAGTGTCCATGATTACACAACAAGGTTTAATAGCATTTACAATGCCCTCCCTCCACATATGAAACCTCCACAGGGCATGGCCCTAGCAAAATACCCTGAAGGCTTTGATGATGACATGGCCTATGAGCTTAGGGATAAGGAATACAACACATTGGAGGACATGCAGAAAGGAGCAGTGAATATAGAAGCCAATATGATTGAGAAAAGAGTGAGATTGAGATCTGAGAATAGGGTAACATATAGGGATGACACTGTAGCTTCCACATCTGACCCCAAGTATGACCGTCTATCTAAAAACGTGGAATAGCTACAAAAAATGGTAAAAAATATGGTTGTCACAGTCAGTAACCAAAACAGAAATCAAAACCAGAACCAGAACTTTAGAAGAAACAATAACACTCCCAACAGACAAAGAGAATTAGATCAACAAGTTATTCCCCCATTCCAAGAGAACTTTCTTGATGAAGATGAGGGAATCATAGAAGAGTCTGAGGGAAACATAATAAAAATGTTTGAAATAGAAGATTCCATCCATAATTGTTACTCAAAAGAAGATCAACCCTCACCCTCTGGTTGGGACGAGGAATGGTTGGACTCTGAAGATCACAGGTTAGGGTTTGAAAATGCCATGATCCAGGTCAGAGAGCAATATGAACTTAGGAGAAAAAAGAGCCAAGAAACTGCCAAACCAAGGGATTCTAAGGTAACCATCAAGAAGAGACATGAGAAATCTTCTAAAGCAACTACTAAAAGTAGCAAACCATCAGCTGAAAGTTTTGGGAAAAACAAAGAAAAAGACAACCAAAGTCGACCAACTAGTAGCACTAGCACTGCAGTTAGTGCTCCTGATAAAATTGTCACAAACACTGTACATAACGAGGATCATCACACTGATTCAGCCATTAAAGAAGTGGCAAATATAACAGAGATGAGTATCCCAAAGAGTCAGTCCACTTTCAATTTGGAAAGTGAGATTGCAAGAATTAAAATCTTTGTCCCACTTTCTGAGCTGGCCACTCAAGATATATATAAAGGCCAGATTTTGAAAGCTTTAAACCTAAGTGAGAGTGGGGACACTGTAAATCTGAATGATGATCAGCCTGCCCTCCTGTTTGGACCTAAGATAGAGGGGAAGTTTCAGGAAGGGGTAGTTCCACCTTTCTATATCAGTCTCAACATTCATGAAAAGATCCTGCATAATGCAATGCATGATTCTAGAGCATCTCACAACCTAATTCCTAAGGTAGTCATGGAGAGGTTAGGCCTAGAGATAACTCATCCCTACAAAGAATTATACTCTTTCGACTCTAGCAGAGTAAAATGCCTAGGCCTGATCAAGGACTTATGTGTGAGCTTAACTCAAATCCCAGCTAAATGTATGGTCATGGATGCTGTGGTGGCAGATGTGCCACCCAAGTATGGCATGTTATTATCAAGATCATGGGGAGCCAAGCTGTAGGGTACAATGCAGATGGATGGCTCATATGCCACAATACCAATATTTGGCCAACTTAGAAAACTGTATAGGGAGGCACAGATGAAATTCCTAGTCAGTAGCCCCGAAAAAATAGAATATTCACCTGTTTATTTTGTACACACAGACCTAGACTCCTTCATCCTGTGTAATGATGAATCCTCAGAAGAGTCAGAGTCCCAAAACAGAGATACAAGTGGAGAGGCAGAGGCCATGGACTTTAACATAATGGCTGCTCTGGATTTAGAGGACAACAAAGAAGAAAACTGCAACGAAACCTGTAGGATATGCGGTGGAGACCTAACTCTGAGTGAACAAGAAACAGAGCATAAAAAATCATCTGGCCAGATCCCTGAAACTCATACATTTCACGAGGAACAAAGCGATCCACATCCCAGTATAGACCCTATAGAGAAATATAATGGAAAACCTAGCCATAGGGAAAGGAATGATAATGAAACCAAGAGTGAACCCCTATGGGTGATGAACTTTGATGGGTCATGCACCAAGAGAACTGCCGGAGCGGGGGAATGGTTACAAAATACAGAAAATGATTACGCGGAGAGCCATGCCTGTAATCTACATTTCAAATGTACGAATAATGTTGCAAAATATGAGGCTCTAATCCTGAGTTTAAATCTGTTAAAGAAATTGGGGGCCCATAAGATAGTTGTGCAGGGAGATTTTGAGCTGGTGATAAAACAGGTAAACAGTGAATACACTGCCAAAAACCCTAGGTTGAGGGCATATAGGAACGATTCCGTAGATATATTGAAAGCGTTTGTCGAATACGAGTTAGTGTTTGTCCCCAGGAGTCAAAACGTCATTGCAAATGGATTGGCTTGCCTAGCCAGTTCATACCCTGAGACTCCAAACGACCAACAGATCATCATACAGACCAAATTCAGACCTGCGGTGCCAGACAACGAAAAATATTGGCAGTTTTTCGAGGGGGATAAGAAAATTGAATATTTCTTGACAGGCATGAACGAGTTTGAATTTTATGATTCAGACTTTGTGTCTAGTGATAGCGGCCTGGGTGAGGAAACCTCAGACGAAGAAGAACCACCTCGAAACATAGAAATAAACTCTTTAAACGAGGAAACTGGAAATTCAAATGGAAATTGTGAAAACGCTGAAAATGAGGAAGTCGAGGTGCTGTAGGCCAAAGATAAGAACTTACCTTGAGGTCTGGCGCCTTTATAAGACCTTTTTGACTTTGACGATGTAGCAAAAAAGCCCACCATAGAGCACGCGGACTTTGACGTGGAGGAATGCAATATAGGCACAAAAGAAAAGCCCAAAATGATTAAATTAGCTAAATCTTTACCTGCAGAAATGAAAAATAAATGCATTGACCTCTTTAAGGAGTTTATTGACGTATTTGGGTGGAGTTATGAGGATTTAAAGGCTTATGACATGAACATCATACAACATAAGATACCCTTAAAGGAAAATCAGAAACGCTTCAGACAGAAACTTCGTAGGATAAACCCAAAACAATTGCCTACAGTTGAAAAAGAGATTAAAAAGATGTATGAGGTAGGCATAATAGTTCCTGTAAGGTTTTCTGACTGGGTATCAAATTTAGTGGCTGTGAGAAAGAAAACAGGGGAAATCAGGCTATGTATAGACTTCAGAAATCTTAATAGAGCCTCACTCAAAGATAACTACCCTCTGCCAAAATGGAACACATTCTACAGTAGGTAGTAGGCTCAAAAAGGATTTCTCTTTTGGATGGTTTTTCAGGATACAACCAAGTCCTAGTACTCCCAGAAGATCAGCTCAAAACAGCCTTTACCACTCCTTGGGGCACCTTTATGTATGTAAAGATGCCTTTTGGGTTGATGAACGCTGGTGCAACCTTCCAAAGAGCGATGGATATAGATTTTTCAGATGAGATAGGGCACTTTACTGTTATTTATTTAGATGACATAACATTCTACTCCAAAACTGAGGAAGAACACCTTGAACATCTGAGAAAAGTGTTTGAAAAATGCAGAAGGTTTGGTCTATCACTAAACCCCAAAAAGACAGTATTTGGGCTGCAAGAAGGAAAGCTTCGTGGCCACATTATATCTGAAAGGGGGATTAGGATAGACCCACAGAGATTTGAGGGAATACTATAGATCACACATCCAAGAAAAATCAAGGAATTACAGTCCTTCATTGGGAAGATTAACTTCCTTAGGAGGTTTATTCCAAATCTGGCTGAACACCTTAGGAACATGACTAACATGCTGAAGAGAGGTGCAGGGGTTAAATGGAATTTTGGAGCTAAACAATATTTTGAATCAGTAAAACTTGCACTTACCCAAGCTCCCGTTCTAATCAGCCCAGATTTCTCCAAATATTCCTGATCTTTTCATTTGCCTCTGAGCACACAGTGGCTACAGTATTGCTGCAGAAAAACACAGAGGGAATGGAATAGCCAATTGCATTTTTTAGCAAAGCACTCAGGGATGCACCCTTGAAATACAACATCATGGAAAAACAAGCCTATGCTCTTATTAATGCCTTGAAAGACTTCAGGGTGTACATATTGCATTCTCACACCATAGCTTATGTGCCCAACATCATAGTCAAAGAAATATTGTCCCAAGACCCAGATGGGGAAAGGGGAAAATGGATTGTTGTGATCTTAGAATACGACCTTGAGATAAAACCCACCAAACTGATTAAAGGTCAGGGCTTAGCTAAATTAATGGTTGAATCAAACTTACAAGCCTTAGACATCAACATGATAAATACCTTGGATGAGCAACAATAATTGCATGATCCCACTATTGAGGAAAAATTCCAGAGCTCCCCTTGGTATTCTGACATTTTATATGTGCTTACACACCTCAATGCCCCACCTAAACTATCAAAGACCAAGGCCAGATTCTTAAAGCTAAAAGCCAGAAACTACTGCATTATGAGTGAAAACTTATACTGGAAGAATCCTAATGGCCTATTGCTTAAATGTTTGCCTGAAAATGAGGCAGAGAGGGTTAAACAAGAATTCCATGCTGGAGAATGTGGAGGCCACTTGAGTTGGAAAGCCACTGCAAAAAAAATCGTCAAAGTTGGCTACTATTGGCCCACACTCTTCAATGATGTCCACAAAATGATAATTGCCTGCCACAAATGCTAGTTTTTTGAAGGCAAAAGAAAACTCATTCCCCTCCCTTTACAACCCATCACTGTTGAAGGTCCCTTTCTGCAATGGGGCCTAGACTTCATAGGGGAGATTCACCCTGCTTCTTCTGCACAACACAAATGGATCCTAACATCCACAGACTACTTCACTAAGTGGATAGAGGCCATACCCACTAGGAATGCCACAGATTCAGTCATCATTAGTTTCCTAGAAGGTCACATCCTCTCTTGGTTTGGCTGCCCAAGGAAAATAATCACTGATAATGCTACTACTTTCGGATCCAAGAAAATGGTTGATTTTTGTCACGGGTATCAAATATCACTCGGTCATTCAACTGCCTATTACCCTCAAGGTAATGAATTAGCTGAATCATCAAACAAGAGCCTGGTGATCATCATCAAAAAGCTGTTGGAAGAGAACAAAAAGTCACGGCATAACAAGTTAGTGCATGCTTTGTGGGCTGACAAGCTTACAAAAAATAAGTCCATTGGCATGTCACCATTTTAGCTTGTCTATGGTACAGAAGCAGTATTCCCTACCAACCTTGGGGTATCAGTGATTAAGCTGGTCTAGGAGATTCAAACAGAAGAAGACAGTATGGTGAGGAGAATAAACCAGACCATTCATCTCCAGCAAACAAGGGAAGAGGTCTACAACAGAGCAGTGAAAGTTCAAGAAAAGATAAAGAAATTATTTAACAAGAGAACCAAAGCTGCTGAATTCAAAATTGGAGACAAAGTTCTGAAGTGGGACTCAAGAAGAGAGGATAAAGGAAAGCACGACAATTTTGACAGTTTTTGGCAAGGTCCATACATCATCCAGGCCACTTTGGGTCTAAATGCCTTCTTCCTATGAGAATTAGATGGTACAGAGCTGTTTGGGGGTCCTGTTAATGGCAGGATGCTCAAACACTACTTCTGCTAATTTTCCATTTCCAGTTTCCATTTCCATTGTACATACCATTGCAGCTTTTTTTTTCAAGAAAAGAGGAAAATGTTCCAAAAGATAGAGGAAGGGAGAGGTTCATACATGCCTAAAACATGAACCTCTGATATGCAAAGGATTGGCTCTAATAAGCTCAAAACCTGAGCCAAATAAAGTAAAGGAAACTGGTCCTAATACGCTCAAAATCTGGACCAGCAAATAAAAAAAAGGAATAAACTCTAACATGCCCAAAACCAGAGCTGAAATAAAGAAATTAAGTGACTCTAACATGCTCAAAACTTGAGTCAGAAGGAGAAGAAGTATACTTCAAGTTTCATATCTCAAGCCTTCACAGTTTTGTTTTCAAGTTTTCTGCAAATTTTGTCCATGTGCAACTGTCTTTATGCCTTGGACCCACAGCAAGTCAGACAGTCTAATCCTGGCTTGACTTTTTTTCAATTTCTGTGTAGAATATAGAGAAGAAATCTGCTGGATAGTTTAATCCCAGAAGATATTAGATTAGGTAGAGAAACATATGAGACCAACAGTCTAATCTGGTCTCATGGAGCAATAAGGGTAGAAATAGAATAGGTTTTATTTTTGTTTGAAAAAATAAATGATGTAATGGGTCTGCTAGCTCAAATGCACCCTAGAAGAAGAAAAAATGTTAGGATTGTAGTGTGGGTAGGTAGTTTGTTGGGAAAGTTTTTCTGCTGATGTGATGTCTTCATATTGTGGCAGCTGAGCTAAAAAGAGAAAGGGATGTGCCAAGCAGTAGGCATCTGGCCTTCACCAAAGATTTATCCTCTGAATTCTTGGCTCCTTCAAGAAGAAGCCATCCCCATGTGGAGCCACTATTAGCCCCCCTGTAAATTTTTGACAGGCAAAGTAGGGGGCTAAATTGTTTCTGAGCCTTCAATGAATGCATCTCCCCTGGAGGCACATCATCCTTGAAGTCTCCTGTGCCTTTGCCTTGTGATGAAATCCCCTCTGTTGTATCCATACAGGTAACCACTTTGATTGTGAAAATTCTGCTCCTGAAGGCCTCCTTTTACCCATGAAACCCTGCAGAATATCCCATTTTAATCTATGTCTTCCCCTTGTCAAATTCCCCTCCATAACCCATAGAACTTTATAATAAAACTCTATATTTTAAAGACCCCGCTGTTTATTGATCGCAATATCGCAATCTCATGTTGTGTTTTATGTTCCGATCATTCATCGCAAATATTTGTGATGCGGTGATCGCACTCGCCCCGATCGCTCCATCCCTCTGATCGCATAATTGTAACTTCTGTTCTCCCGATGCGATTACCCCTTCTCTCCTCCAATATTGCGATTGTGATAGACCCCCGACCCCTTTCCCGCTAAGCCCAAACCCCTTCCTTCACATGATCCAGCACTAGAATCATGCACCAGCCCGAAAGGCGCTTGTCGTATTTGTTTAGCAGGTGCAGCATCAACCGTTGATCTTGGTTGATCGGACGGTGATCGTGGACTCCACAGCGCCCGTACTTCCCTGTTCAAACTCCTGACCATGCCATCGATATCCATTTACATGCAGATCTGACGGTTTGAAGTTTTACCCGCCCCTGTGGACCCCGCGCACTGTTCATAAAACAACCTGTTTCCATCGCACCGCCTTTGGGCAGAGGGCGGTATTTCTCGATCAGCCAGCGATTCCATACAGCTTTCGACGCATGGCACCGGTATGGTCTCAAAAACGCTATCTCATCGTGTGTTAACGTTCGTTCGTGGATGCGTAGCGATATTGTTGTGAGCCGTTAGATCTAGAGTAGCCCATCCAACGCCTGTCGCTCCACGAAGCCGCACACAGTTTAATCCATGGCCACCGTACTCCTGGCTCACCGTCCGTCGCCCTCCAATAATGTTTTCCACCATCGATCTCCACCGAGATCGGATGGTCCAGATTCATTTGCCCGCTGTTGACTTTTTCGCCATCACCTAGTCCTGCCACGTCACCCCCATGTGCATCCGTCGTACGTCAGCCCATCCCGTCGAATATATTTGTAAAAAAGTCGTGTTGTTTAAGGTTTTTTTTCATTTAGAACCTCTCCTGCTGCAGTCCGCCATCTTTCTCCGTTTTCCACTCTCACTGCACTTTCCCGCCATCCCCCTGCAACATTCCATCATTCCACCAGCTGTACGGCCATTTCCGTCGTCTGCACTGCATTCATTACCCCCCCCATCCATGGATTTCATAACAGTTTTGCTGTTTTGCAGGGTTTCAAGCGTGGAGAACCGCCATAACTCATTATCTTTGTCACAGTGGCAAAAAATGCAGGAAAAGGCCATATGCAAAGATCCAATTAATGAAGAAAGGCCCAAGAAGGTGTTTTGACACGATTGTAATCAAAGGACAAGGTTAAAACTCTGTCAAACTCCTCCAGAACTATTGGGACGTAGATTTCGTAGCCAGAGGTAATTGTGGGAGCGACAAAGAGCATCAGTGGGGAAATTAAAGAGTTAAGGCTTAAAATTGAATATTTTAAAGTCCTAATCCAGTTATTCAAAGGCATAGTACCAGATTGAAAACCCAGGGATCATGCAAAAGGTACAGTATGCAGAAATCAACGCATATCAGGGTTTCTACAACAGTAGAATGTTTCCTTCCATAAAGGACAAAGTTCCCATACATTTTTCATTCCATGTCGTGTTCTAGAGAAATTTTTTGCCCTGACAGCAGTCCTACATGATCAGAAGCATTTGTTTCATAGTATAGAGACCCAAACATGGTTATTTTACCTTTTGTTTAAATCACCAAGAGTACTGCAGAGTACTAGAGCCAAAGTACATCAAGAGACAAACCAAAGTAAATAGAGGCCTGAAGAAGATCACTCTTCATCCAAGAGTGACAAGAATTGAATGCTCAGAGTTTAAGACAGAATGGTTTGTGTTCTTCTTCATCTCTTGAGTTTTAATATTGCATTTAGTTTTTCACCTACTGCATTTAGTTTTTCACCTACTGCCTCTATTTCCCTTCAACTATAAAGTTCATCAAGAAACTCGTTTTAAAGGTTGTTGATCAGTTATCAGAGAACTATAAGTAGTTTCTTTTGAGACACAGTCTCTGTGTAAAGATTATAAGATAGGTTGAGGAGATGTTTTCAGACTGAGTATTCAGCATTTGGCAATGTTGTACTTGATTGGTATTGCTATTTAATATGACAAGCACATTTCTTTGGATCCTGATCTGAAGCAGCGGTGATGTTTTCCTATCTTTGTGTTTACATTCATTTCATTTCATTTCTACTGGCTTGCAGAATATTGGCATAGGATTTACCCTTGTTAGGTACCCTATGTTTCTGCTCTCCTTGCCATTTATGTTTCTCTTCTAAATGTATTATCTAAGAAATGATTTCAGTTGGTTTAACCAGTGTAGTGGATGTTATTGCCTGCTCTCTAATTTATGAATTAAATGAATTCAGTTCTTAGATGCTTCTTGTTATAGATTTAGTTGGCAGATTTGGGAACACTGGGGATTAGAGTTAGCCCTGTCCACTAGGATCCTTGTACGACCAGCTGGTCCTTAACTTTGTGCTCTAAATCTGTGTTATCTCCTCTCCTTCTACCTCTCCATACCACATAATCATCTTGAAGATCCTATGTTTCAGATGACTAGCCCAATTGAAAGCCTGCCTATTTAGTAGCAAGCAAATCCTTTCCTGACTCCATTTCCCAATGGTCTTGAATGCTTTCCTGAAGTACTTCACCTCTGCCTTATCCCTTTTTTCTCATCTTGGTCTTACATTGAACCCTTCTCTCCTGATAACCAGCAACCAAATCGAACAAACCAAACAAACAAACCTCGTGCCTATAACTAGCCTAAAATCATAACATTTTAGCCTCATAGACATAAATCTTTGCTCATATAGAGAGATTCCTCTCTGGACCCAGGAGGGCTAGATCTTGAGGTCTGAAAGTGGTTTTGATGTTGTCTCATCTTTTGGTATTTCCAACCTTGCCAAAACATGGGAACCCCAACACTTTCCATGCCATTCCTTGATAAACCACTACAATGAGTCAATTTTCCCTGCTATCCTCTTTTCTTTATCTTTATTATAGTGGTTCCACTATATTGGAGCTACATAATACGTGTTTATTCCTATCACATCTCTAGGACAATATTTCATTGTGATCTTCTCATGCTAATTAAAATATCAACATTCATTAGATTACTATTCTTAATTTTCCTAGCTTGTAAAAATAATGAGAAGGATATCAAGAAAAATTTTAACTCCTTTTTGGGATCATTAATACCTCATGAAAAATAAACTCCATTTCATATATTATAAACTATTTTTTGGGTTTATTAAAAAAAAATAAAAAAGACATGATTATGCTTATTTGTTTTCTCTTTCACGCTCACTAAAGTATGAAGGAGTTACTTAAAAAAATATGGGGGGAATTTAGAGAAGGCCACATGAATAAATAAGAACATTAATCGTGTCACCCTTAAACATGGAACCTATACATGTCCCTGTCTTACAATTTGGTTATATCTTTCCTAGCATCCATACGATGTCTATCTCTCATATACTCCTTTGACTGGTTATTCTTTCTCTCAACATGGAGCATGCTTTAATGCCTTGTATGTTGTTGCATGACATCACATGGTCCTCATGATTCAATGCTACCATATTAATATTTTATTGTTCCTACTATATTTAAGAGGGGATTGAGCTGTAGCTATCCATAGTCTTGTTTACCTTTTGTGTTGACCATCCCTATCATAGTTGTACTTGATGACTACACATCTCCATAATGTATCTATATTTATTTTACGTGAATATTCAAGATATACATCAAGGCCCTCCATCTGTAGATATATTTTTATTGATATAAACACATTTTATAAGAGAGGGGTGTAGAAACTAGTATGGAATTATAATTTTACGACATCATTGGTGGACTCTTAGAATCACTAGTAGACTCTTAGAATCATTGGTAGACTCTTATAATTTACGACATCATCGGTAGACTCTTAGAATCACTGGTAGACTCTTAGAATCATTGGTAGACTCTTGAATTTCCATGGTCTTGGGTCTAGGTTAGACTCTTAGAATCACCGATGCTACCAAACCAAGAATCTCAACCATAAATAATTTGCACAACAGAAAATATAAGGCAGTAAATCACATATGCACAAGTATACACAATTTTTAACAAAATTGTACAATAATGTGCAACCCAATATTTGTCATATTACACCAATTTGAATAATCGGACAGTCTATGGCATACAAGATACAATGACAAACACGTTGCGTAGACTCAATTTTATATCTTGTCCTATCGGTTCTTTACATATATATTGCTCACTAGCTAACCCTTAGTCCTTCAAAATATAACACATCGAGCCTCCGAGAGGGCTTCCACCTAACACTGCTGCAAGTCACTTATGCTCGATGTACATGGGTTGATAGAAACTGCTCTCTAGGTTGGTTGATTCCCGAGCTCCAAACTACCATGCTAGCAGTCACCTTTTTCCATCAACGCACTACAATTTGACACCAATGTTCACCCAACCTTCAGCTCCTCTTTGTCACTTAAATATACATTTTCTAGGGTTACTTTGGGTAGCCAACAAACTTCCCTCCACAAGATCAATGGTACCAAATACTACACTACAATATCTTCACCTTTAGAGGTTCTTGATCACCTAATCAAGCCTCCAAATTGGCTCCCACAGGTTTCCCAATAGTCTGATCCAAATATAGTCCAAATTTTGACCTAAAACCTACAAGAACACTGCAATAAAATCACCTTCTAAATTATACTCTCATGATACAATATGGGCCTGATTAGGGCACACAACCAGAGTCCCTAACATCCCTTAGAAACTGCCTTTATTTTCCTTCCTTTGGTGTCGCTTCACTTCTAAGAGGGGATGTGACCCTTTGTTGAAGTGTTGGTATGTTATAGCCTCTTACAACCCTTTAATCTCCCTTCTAACTATTGCATCTTGCTACAGAAAGCCTCCTCCAAGTTGCGGAAACCTAGAAAAGGCCTGCACCTCTCTCCCACGACCGTCAAAACGGTCCTTGAGGTTGCGGCCTTCCAACAAGGGGATTCAACCCTCCTATTATCACATGGTAACCCTAAAAAAATCATCAAAAAACATTGTATTTCCCATGCTGGATTTCCTCCTTTGTTGTGGCCCTAGAACAGAAATTTCCTTGCCTCCACCGAGCTCTCCTTCTTGTGTGTGTTGCACTTGTTGGATGAGTAAATGTTATCACATCACATTGTATATATACCATGTACAAGGACTCCTCCAAAATGTCAAAATAGGGCTTTAACAACTTTCACATGGCTTATTTACCCCAAGCTAACCTAGACATACATGTGCAAAACCGAATTATAACCTTCAAAAATTCATATCTCACTAAGGGAAACTCAGAATTCGATTATTTTCGAAGCATTGGTTTCTATTTTCTATCATCTATCATCTCATACCATCATATGTCCAAATTGATCCATGGAAATTCCCCAAAACATGATTGGTGCAAAACCCCAATATTGGGTTCTAAGGCCAAAAGTAACTCTTGTGGTACTTTTCCATCCAAATCCCAAACCCTACAGCTTGGAGTACCTACCAAGCTACTCGAAAATAGACACTTTGTATTAATGAGGGAGGTACTTCCAAGACTAGGAATTAAATCATCATCATCATCACTACTCACAACAATCACCTAACTCTTGGCACTCAAAATCATAGAAATCGTTGTTCTGTGAACTATGCCTCTCTTGGAAGTGTCACTCTCACTGCTAGAATAATCTTTCTTCTTCTTCTTGTCTTTTATCTCTCTCCAATCCCTCCATGATTCCTTCTTAGTATTTTTGGAATCACCTTTTCTCCCCACTAACCACGCACTCTTCTTGGGCTGCAAAGTCTCCCCCTAAACCTGCAAGCTCCTGCTAGAACTTGACTCCCTCTGAGCCTCTGGAAAATGGACTTTCTTCATTGGAACATGTACCTACCCCTCTAAAGCACGCACCTGCACCTGATTCTCTAGAACCTTCACCTTCTCCACCTGTTTCTTCTTCTTTCCATGATCCTCAGGCTTTCCCATTAACTCGTAGAGACCATGATCTCTAAATCTAAGAAAAATTCCATCCGAGTTAGAGCCTCTAGGTCTGAGTCTTGCTTTCCCATCCCCTGAAAAAGACCTCAAACCCCTTCTTTCGATCATCAAGACATAAATCATGCTATATTTAAGATATTGGTACAAACAGTACATCTTGGATCCACATCACTCATCCTGTATCAATCATGAATGACAAAACACCTAATCCTCATATCTCCAACTGAATATTATTGCCCAACACCATGTGAAAGTCTGAGTCCCATTAAGTTAGAGGCTAAAAAAAATCTTGTGACCCTATCATATGTTTCATCACACCACTATCCATGTACCATCCATCCTCATTCACAATACCCCGTGAAAAATGAGAGATCATAGAAACTTTCTCCTCCTCCAATCTCCTAGAGGGATCATCTATCTCAATTGAAGTGGAAACACCGACAACCTACTTCCCTTTCCTTTTCTCATCATCTCCCTGATTCTTCACCTGAAATCTCGACAAAAAATGACCCATATACACACAATTGAAACACTTTACTTTATTGAAGTCCTTCTTTTTCTTACCCTTCATTTGTGTTGTAAATACCACACCCTAATTTGCACTCTTCATTGAATGAAGATCCTTGTCTTGCAACCCTTCTTGAATGAAGTCTTTGAACAACCTATTCTACTCTGGCAATCTCTCTCTGGAAATGATCCCTTTGATGAAGGGCTTCCATTCCTCGGTGAACCCTTTCAAGGAAATCCTCACCATATCTCCATCTTAAATTTTCACACCGACGACAACAAGGTCATTTTTTTCCTCAGACAATATCGTTAGATATGAAGTCACTCCTTCGCCCTTTATCATCTTGGTGGACTTCAACTTATCCTCCAATACTGATACCTGATTCTTGTTCTTATTCTGGAAAAAAAATATGAATAGTCATCCACATGTCATGTGTGGTGTTCTTCCCGAGCAAATGAGGTATTAGGGCATCCTTCACACCATCTAGGATGATCAATCTCACCTTCATATCCAAATATTCATATTTTTCTAGATCCTTAGGGCCAGTTGGATTATTGATGGCTTTCTTGGAAAAATCCTAGATCTTATTGACCTACAAGACCAACTTAATCCTTTCCTTCCAAGGACTATAGTTGGACAACCCCTCCAACCTATCCTCATACCAGAGACCTGCTTGCAACTTCGACATTGTCACCTACAATATGACCAATTCCCTCTCACGTTGTACTTAGTTGCGCACAACTCTGATTGACTCACTTCCAAAGTAGCTCATATACGCTCGGATAGCATGTTGAATTTCCACGATATTGGGTTTATGTTAGAGTCTTATGATAACTGACACTACAAAACCAATAATCTCAACTAGAACCACTTTGCACAATGGAAAATATAAAACATTAAATCGCATATGCACAAGTATAGATAATTTTTAACAAAATTGTACAATAATGTACAACCCAAACTTCATTATATTAAACTAATCCGAATAATACAATAGTCTACAATATACAAGATACAATGAAAAACATGTTTCACATACTTGATGTCGTATCTTGTCCTGTCGGTCCTCTGCTTCCATACTACTCACTAGCTTCCCCTTAGTCCTTCAAAGGACAACACATCGAGACTCTAAGAGGGCTACCACCAAACACTACTGCACACCACTTCTTCTTGGTGTACATGGGCTAATCTAATATTCTCTCTAGGTTGGCCAATTCTTGAGGTCCAAACTACCAGGCTAGTAGTCACCTTTTTACATCAAGGCACTACACTTTGAAACCAATCTTCACCCAACCTTCAGCTCCTATTCGCCACTTCAAGATATATTTTCTAGCTCTACTTTGGGTAGCCAACACACTGCCCTCCACTAGATCGATCGAACCCAATACTACACTACAATATTTGCACCTTTGTAGGCTCTTGATCACCTAACCAAGCCTCCAAATTGGCTCCCATAGGCTTCCCAATAATTTGATCCAAATAAGGTCAAAATTTTACCCAACACCTACAAGAACGATGCCATAAAGTCACTATATGAGGTCTACTCTCATGCTGTAATCTGGGCCTGATTAGGGGACACAACCACAATCCCTAACATCCCTTAGAAATTGTCCATATTTGCCTTCCTTTGGTGTGAGTTTCCTTCTAAGAGGGTATGTGACCCTTTTTTGAAGTGTTGGGTTGTTCTACCCCCTTAGAGCCCTTTGTCCTCCCTTCTATTTATTGCGGATTGCTATAGAAATCCTCCTCCAAGCTACGGAAACCAAGAAAAGTCCTACCCCCTCTCTCCCACAACCCTCAAAACTATCCTTGAGGTTGCAACCTTCCAACAAGGGGACTCGACCCTTCTACCAGAAATTGGTGACACTAAATCAAGCCTCAAACAACCTTCTATTTCCCATAATAGTTTGCCTCCCTTGTCAAGGCTCTAGAAAAATCAATTCCTTGTCTCCACCTAGATCTCCTTCTTATGTACGTTGCACTTGTTGGATGAGTAAATGTCCTCACATCACCTTGTACATATACCATACATTAGGGCTCCTCCAAAACGTCACAATAGAGCTTTAAAAATTGTTACATGTCTTATTAACTCCAAAGAGACCTAGACATACATGTGCAAAACCCAATTATAACCTTAAAAAAATCATCTCACTAAGGACAACTCAGAATTCGACGATTCTCAAAGTGTTGGATTCTCCTTTCTGCCCTATATCATCTCATGTCATCATATGTTTAAATATCTCCATGGAAATTCCCCAAAAAATGATTGGTGAAAAACCCCAAGCCTGGGTTCCAACCCCACAAGTGACTCTTGTGGTGTTTTTCCCTCAAAACCCTGAACCCTAGGGCTTGGCATACTTCCCAATCTACTAAAAAATCGACACATTTGTCTCAAATTTTTTGAGTCCATGAGTGGTCAACATCAATTCATCTATACACACTTGTTATATTATGCTAGGTACTTTGGGGTCGATTTTCATCTATTAAGGGAATTTTAAGGTCTAAAATGGGTCTCCTAAGGAAAATAATAAAATAATAATAAAAATAATAAAAACAATATTGTAAATTTCGGAAGGAAAACAAAAGTTAAAGTTTATTTCATGTATTTTGAACTTATTTTTTTATAGGTTTATTGAAATGTCAAGTGTAGAAAAATAATAATTGGAGAAATAAGGAGAAGAAGAATAATGAGAAAAAAAGTATTATAGTTGCTTTGAAGTCATTTTATTAATCTCATGATATGAACTTAAAGTACATTGATTGGATCATTCTAGATATAGATATCAAGGATAACTCATAAGTGGATTCTGAAAACACCTCTTCAAAGATCATGTTTAAAACTCAAATCTATGTGATCTTGGAAAACCTACCAGCATCTAGATATGTGGAAGTGAACAACTACTAGATCTGAATATTCCAATGAATAACTAAAATAGTTATTGATTTCTAGTTGAGGAGACTAGTATCTATGTTGCAATTACCAAATGTTGAATAAAGATCGAATACTTGATTAGACTTTAACTATTTAATCTTGATATCAAATATTCCGCCCTATTAGGTGTCAGGTGATATTTTTTCCCGTTAATTCATTCTTGAAAGGACCAAATATGGAGCTTTTGATACTTCAAGTGTTGGTTTTCTTGATTGAACTCTAACCATCTTCAGTTCATTTGGTGCCTTTTTTGGTTGACCGCTAACCATATCTCATGGATATTGGTGGTTTCTAGTTTACTAGTAACCATATTCACTTAAATAATCTAATGTTTTTGGATGACCACTAACCAATTTACCTTGAACAATGTGGTGGTTTTGGATGACCACTAAGCAATATGTTTTTTTATGGGGAAAAAACCCATGTGGGAATATGAACCTTGAATCTCATAATTTTCATAATACTTCACAACAAGATGATCACCAATTAATTTTCGGTCTTGGGAAACTACTAACCAATCTTATTTTAATACTATGGTGGTTTTGGGATGACCACTCACAATCTTAATTAATTTACTCCCCTCCTAAAGGTGTAAGAGAATTTATTTTCATGAATGTGCTCCCATTCCTATGGTGTGAAAAGTACCATATTTAAATTCAAATAACGTATTAATAGTGGTGGATCTAGATCATTCTAAAAATCTTCTAAAATAACTAGTTCAAACATTTATTTTTCTATGGTCATTTTTTCTAGTTGTGTATTTATGTATGCATTAACTAGGAAGTAAACCTTATGTAACCTATTTACTCATAGATTCCATCTCCAATAATTTATCCATCCATAGCGACCTATCTTCTTAACCTAATTATACTTTTGGCATGTTTTTGATAGGTGATTCATCTTGCAATAATGAAGACCAAAGAATTGACTATCCATGTGACTAACTCTTTGTAAATCTTGGCATTTTTATTCAAATTCCAGACATCTTTAAGAAATCATGTGCTCATAAACTAAATTGATTTTGATTAATATGAAATATGCAAGTTGTTTTCCTTTCCATAACTAAATCCATGTCAATTTTTATTAAATGTTAACTCTTCCAAAGGCCTAAAAGAAAGCTTGGAAAGACCAATTGGTTGTTCTTTTCCTTCTTTACATTTTATTTTTCTACTCTTGTTGTTGTCCTTTTATGCTTGTGACTAATATTGAATCACCATTTCCTTCCATAATTCACTAAATTATTCCATATTTGTTAGGTTTTTTGTATCACAATGAGCATCAATTAGATGTCTTATGTCTAGTATCACAAGTTTCATCAGTCTTTTATAATATTTCATGTATTTCACATGCTACATCTAACTTTTGGATAATATCCTATGTATCATATGTTGCATGACTATTCTCTGAGTAGTTTCTCTATGTGAAATCTTACATCAACATTCTGGATGAGTTGATATATATCACAAGTTACACTAGATTTTTATATGAGATCATTTGTATCATAAATTTCTTCAGCCTAGGTTGTAGATGTTGCATCAAGAATGCAATAAAATTGACCTTTCTTTCCCCTTCATTTTATTTTAATGCATCAATCAATTCTTGTTTCATATCTATTTGGATTTCGAGATTATCAATTTACTATAGTGTGTCAACCCCATGATCAATTGTGTTTTTTTATTACGTAATTTCCACTCAAGTATTTTAGTTTGATTTTTCAATTCTTGGTTGTACTCATGCAAATCCTTGATTTGTCTAGGAGGTGTTTGTCAAATGGTTTATTGATTACCCATTTTCCTCATACGCACTTTTCATGCACACTTGTACATTCTCACTTGATTATATGCTTATATGTCACACTTCCTTTTATTCGGTTGACTGATTATGTGCTTGTATCAAACTTGGTCAAGTTTACGTCATATTAGGGTTTTGGGTATTCTTGATCATGTATCCTAAAGTGAATTTTACAATACTTTTCTTTAATTACCTGTTTCACCTCCTTATTCAATTTCGATGAGGACAAAATTTATTTTTGACATGAAAAACACATTGTTTCCTTAAAACATTTTAAATCTTTACCCTTTGTATAATTCAATGTTTAGATTCAACAACTTTCCCTTTCGTTTTTATAATTCAATGCATGAAACAACTATTTTCCTTTTCATTTTGATAAGGCCTACCCAAAAACATTTATTTATTTTTAATTATAAATCGAGTAGTGTTTAGTGTGACTTTTTGAAGGCTTTTACGGTGGTTTTTTATGGTGTAATTTCTCTAAAATCCGGCAGGAATTTATTGAAAAGAGAAGTTTGATTGCTAACCTTTCACAATCGAAGTGCCCTAGGGGTTTTTGAGGGTGCTGAATCCATATATAAAAACCAGTTTAAATAACAAAAACCAAGATTTCACCTCAAATTTTTTCACTGGATTCCAGCACCTGAAACTCCAAAAAGTCGCACTAAAGACTACTCCATTATAAATGACGAATGCCTTGTTTTTCCATGCACATTTTGAAAAATTCCAACAAACGAGACAAAAATAAAGTGTCACGCACCTAAAAACTTTACACAATCACAAATGTCCTTGGACACCTTATTCAAATTCAGGACAAGTCTACGATGAGAACCATGAAAAACAAGAATATTTTTATTTAATGTCGTTCTTTAAAAATGTTATTGGATTATCAATCACTCTTTTCACTTTCTTGAAAAAAATTATTTTGCTTCTGCTTTGAAGGAATTACAATAGATGTTAAAGGTCACTTCTTTCTTTTCACTCCTTTTCTTGAGGTAAAGATATTCTCTTTCTCCTTTCAACTAGGGAATTGCAATAGATATTCACCTTCTCCTTTCAAGTAAATTACAATAAATGGTTTGATGGTGTGGAACCAATGGCATAAAATACCAACCTAATATTTATTTCAATATGAGCTTCCACAATCCTCCATTACTATTTAATTATGAATTGATGAAAAATATAGTCTTGAAGCAATTTCCATTTGGGAGACTTTTTGAATTTAGAAAATAGTTAAACAAAATGTTTTTTTTTTTAATTGTGCCATGCGTTTGTTCTTCTTAAATGCATAGATGTTTTCTGAAATACCCCTTTTCCTCCTTGAGCTATGTGTTCAAACATAAATCCAAAACAAAAAAAGAAACAACAAAAATTATACAAATTCTCTTGAAGAGATATTTGATTAGATTTAATCCATAGTAGCCCAAATAAATAGAATTTTCTATTACACGTACAGATCACCATAACAAATTTCTAAAGAAAAGGCTGAAATATGTGTATATCTGAGTCTCGATCTATACCGATATATTGACAAAGTACCATATCCAAGACTTGTAAAACTATTGTGGCATCGTTGACGGACCTTCAAACAATCCTATCCATCACTTTGGAATAAAGTGTTTTCATTTTTTGATCATCCCAACCAATTAATGGCTAAAATATATCAAAGAAACCTCATTTCTTTCTCATCAACTAGAACCTGAGTAGCAAGAAAAAGAAAATACTATGAACAGATTTTAGGATGCACACTCATTCATCTCAATTTTTAGTATTGGAATACAGAAAATTGATTGGAACAACATAGTAGAGCACCTAATCACATCAGCCCCTTCCAAATTTATGTATCAATTAGAAAATTCTCCTTGTAAATTAATATATATACAGGTGCAAAAATATCCAAGAAATCCACAACACAACACTGCAAATATGATTTAATGGGAGTTGATGGGGACAATTAATTAACACCAATTTAAGCAAGGATTTCCACTAGAGTAGGTTGTGATCTTTATACAATTAGTAATGTGCAAATGATAGAAAATGACTGGAGAGGAAATGAAGGGATTCCATGAAAGCCCAGTGGTGCACCTAGTGTGTATAATTTTGATCACCTCCCAAGTGGTTTATTCATTCTTTTCTCAAGTAAGCTCAATAGTATAATAGAATGCATAGAAAAGTAATTATTAATAACATGAAATATGTTCTACTCAGTCCACTCATTTTATCAAAATATTCAAAATGTTGGACACTTAAATCGAGGGGTTAAGGGTTAAGGTGTGAGAGTTGAATAGTGAAAGACAGTCTATGATACGTTGGAATATGAAACCAATAGCCATATAATGTGTTATAAATGTACATCAATGTGAATAGTAAAGGAAATGAATGTTTTATCTTTCATATTTTTGTCTTTGCCATGGTTATGTTTAACATGGTATCAGGGAATCAGATTTTTGTCTTTGCCATGGTTATGTTTAACATGGTATCAGGGAATCAGATTTGCAGGTCCCCAATTTAAATTTCTCCTTGAATAGCGCTGGCATGTGTTGCATATAGTTCTGAAAATCAAATAAAAAAACACTCCCTGGCATCTCTGTCCGTTAGCGAGGGGTCTCCAATTTCAGTAAGCTTTCCCTCTGCTCTGTGATTTTATTATGTCTGAGGCCTGTTACCTCTTCACGGTATGCACCTTTTTGAACGTGTGTGTTATATGGCTATATGCGCTGGTTTGAGAACATGACATGAATGACTGCACTTTGAAAAAGTCGTTGATCTGTGTGCTATATTAAAGGGAATCTAAAATGTTGAAACCATCTTCTTCATAAGAATGCATATCCAAATTGGAGATGAATTCTCTTCCCTCTGTCCTGAAATAATAAAAACGTGCAGTATTCGATGACTATGTCCTCTGAGCTCTCTTCCATTCTGCAATTATCTGTCTCACCTGACCATTTCTCTCACAAGGCTTTTCGATGAGCGTCTCTCTTGCCACTGACATACTTTCAATTGGTTGCGACTAGAAAACACACGCCCCTCACGCGGTCTCTGCCATAGCTGTTACTGCTCGACCTTGTATTGTGCATAGCTATGGAGTATTCAATTGGCTCCATAATGTCAATTGGACGAGATCATATTCCTTCACTTATTTTCAAAGACCTTTTTATATTGTCGTCTTTGCGGGATTACTGAAGATATATTATAATGAAATCTAACATCGATATGGAGTGAGACTTATGTGTTACATTTGTGAAAGGGACCGTTCACTGTCTGGTACAATCACTTTGTTCTTCTCTCAGGTTAATGGGTGATCTAATGCTGAACTATAGTGTAAAAAATCGTTAATGGAGCAAAAGCGGGTGTAAGCTCTCCCTCATAAGGCATGGTCTTGTTTCTTTTGATCCTTGACATTGAGTGTAGGCATTGAGATGCTGGAAAAACATAACATCCACAGAAGCATCATCTCTACCTCCATCTCATTCGGAATACCAACTCTCTGAAACTGAAAGTCGATCCTGCTGAAATTTGAAGGCAAGTCGGCCATAAGGTAGGACCTTGGCTCGGACTAGTAACAATTTTTAAATCATATTCTCTAGCTGGAGTTCTACAGTGGTGTTGTTACAGTGAGAATTATGCTAATTACAATGTTGAACGATCTGTTGGTTGAATTCTACCGTAAATAATTATGCCATGAGATAAATTTGTAGCACAAAGAGCAAGTTAAGCTATACAGTTGATGAATATCTGCCTGGGTATCCTGTAATGTTAGCGAGAGATGCAAAGGGATAATGTTAGCGGGAGATTCAAGGGTATGATTATATGGCTGTGTATCCTGACTAATAATTATGTTGTGAATGGAGGGCTCTGCCTGCTGTAACAACTATTCTATAGTTTTTGCAGCATTACATTGGAAACCCAAATAGCTGAGATTTAAAAATGCATTGGATGCCAAGTTCAATAGCCAAACAATGGTTTTCCCACCTCGGTCGAAGCGCAACCTTCTGGTCAGCGTTTGCAAATCCTCCATTTGACTTGGTGGTAACCAATCGATGCTCTACACGCCATTGTTGTGGCCCATATATGTGTTGGGTTCTGTGATGAAATCCGAATCTATAGGAATCTTTTCGAACTTTTCATCTCTCTTTCTCGGGGTTTTCTTCACTCTTTTGGTAGTGACTTGAGCAGAACTACTGGTTTTCGTGCCGGATTTTCTTCCCATATTTTATTTCTCGCATAGGTTATTGGAAGCCGACTTGGTTAGAACAATGGAGCCAAATTCGTAGTGCCAAGCTCATGTCTTTCATGATGATTCGCATTATCTCGCTTCTCATGACTTAGATAGATACATGCATGTTTAACCAGCCTATAAACAAACTCATTTCAATAACAAGAGCATAGGTAAGTGGCTTGAGAGTTGAGGGCTTGGTGCACTCCAAGATCACTGAAAATAAAAGGTAGGTAAGTGGTTTATGAGAGTTGAGGGCTTGGTGCACTCCATGATTAGTGGAAATAAAAGGTTGGTGGTGTTGCATTCACCGCCATTGATTATAAAAGGATGGTATTGTGTTCATGATATGCTTTGAATATTTTCCAAGAATGTTTCTATAAGAAGACCCAAATTTTTTTTCTTTTATCTCGAGGAGTTTGGGTTCAAAAGTTACTCTCCGCCTTCTAGAGGTGCTTTGAGATTTGCACATATTTCAATCATTGTGGCCTCTTTGTTCAGGTCCTATTAGGATACCATGGTGGAGATTTTGAGTGGATTATGGTTTACAAATTTATGTGAGGATTTTATGCTCTTTAGCCTTTTTTTGTTGAGGATTTTTATGTTCTTTAGTCTTGAAAGGAGTAGATATGTTTCAAACATTAGTTGAGATGTTGAAGCTAACACTTTTTATTTGTCAAGTTTTATTTTTTAAATTGAAATATGGAAAGACTAGATGATTTGTTAGAATTATTAAGCACTCAAATGTTGTCAATTGTTGAAGACTCGGTAAGAATAAAAAAAGCTTCACTTGCTAACATTAAAACCTGTTTGCAAAATGCACAAGATAAGTTTGAGTTTTTGTAGCTTGAGACGAAGCTACAATAAGAAGAGCTACAAGAGTGTAAGCATCATTCTGATTTTTTTGTATTTACAACATTCCACTGTTCCATATTGAGACAGACTCCCATCAACAACAAGAATATAAAGTTGAGGTTGATTCAAATTCAGTGCCTCGGACAAGAGAAAATTTGCATGCAGAAGAAAAAAATCATCCTACACTTCCAAAGCCAATCATCAGACCTTTAGAAGAGCTTGCCAGCAACAAGAATAGAACATTTCTTAGATATGATAAGGAGGAATCCTTTCATATTCCATATTACTCAAATCCCATCAAATTTCAGAGTGTCGTATCTCTTCATGACATCTCATCTTCACCTGTTCCAGGCTCTACTACTCCACATTCATAGCCAAAAGCTTTCAAATGGAAACATTGTGGCCGAGTTGGCCATATGAAAGATCATTGTTTTGATCCTCACCCATGCCAGCATTGTGGGTAGCAAACTCATTCTTCAAATAGATGCTTCAAAAACCAGCCTTGCGCAAGAACAAAGATTCACCTTAGATGGATCACTTCTTGGAAATGTGCTTCAACAATGAAGAAGATATTTTTCTCATACAAAAATATTTGTTTTCGAATATTGAAAAGAATTGTAGTTGAGTGTTCTCGGTATTCCAATATTTTATCTGACAAGGGGGAAATGATGGTCATCTGCAAGTTTCAAAGATAAATCAACGAGTCTGAGCCACAACGTGAACCTGCTACATGAGCTTACAACCAGAGACATCCATACCCAAATTGAGAGTTGTAGTTGGAGACACAGAAGCCCCTAAGCATGTGTTTTGTTGGTGGACTTACTTAAACCACGGCAGGATGCATACCTCCCTTTTACAGGTTGAAGGTCTCCTTCTCCAAAGCATTAAGGAGCACTTCCTCGGACATAAGACTACTTCAGCTTCTTGCAGTATTTGGAAGCATTTCAGGAATCAAACTAAGCATTCCAAAGTTGGTGTTCAACCTTAAACCACCACAGGTTGTAGACCTCCCTTTCTCCAGGTTGAAGGTCTCACTATTCAAAGTAATAGGGAAACTTCCTCTAGTAGAAGACTTCAAATTCTTACCAGATTTGGAAGAGTTCCATAAACTTCACTAAGTGTTCCAGTGTTGGTGGTCATCCTTAAACCACCATCGGTTGAGACCTCGATTTATCCCACCTTATACCTTCATTTTAGAGATATAATTTAGTCTATTGCTATCATGTATTATTGTATTTTGTATTATATCTCTCTTCTTGGACCTGTACATACCCCTTCGGATTAAGAGGGGAATGTTGGACACCTAATCTGCTAAGGGTTAAGATGTGGGAGTTGAACAATCAAAGGGAGTCTAAGAGACATTGGAATATGAATCCAACAGCCATATCAATCTATTATAAACATACATCAATGTGAATAGTAAAGGAAATGAATGTTTTATCTTTCATATCCTCTCTTTGTGGTTATGTTTAATGTTAGGTCCCTATAATAATAGGGATCATAATTTTGAATTGGCTATTTTTAATCTTGGAATATTGTACATACATTTGCTTTCTGCAAATGTTTTCCCATATTAAAAAAATGAAAAGAGGGTATGTCCTAAAATAAAACTCAAAGGACCAAAAGAAATGAGATTAGAAAAGAATTTAAAATATGAACCCCACAAAAAAGAAATAAAAATAGATCCTGAAAGTGTTGCACATTAAAATGCCACTACTTTTAGTTACTTTACTTTTTCCAATAATAATTGTGTGCAGCTTGTAAATATGCCACAATTCATGATAATCAAATAGTTTAATCTTGATTCCTTCATGCTTTAAATTTCATGTTGATATTTAGTAAATAAGATCTTGCCAAACCATTTAATCTTGGCAGGTCAGTAGTTAGGTAGAGAATAAATGAGCTCATTAGTTTAATCTAAGCCATTGAAATTTATAAGGTTAGAAGTAGGTTAGTTTTCTTTTCAAAATAAAATAAAAGGGTCAGCAAGCTCAAATGCACCCAATAAAGGAAATAAAATGTTAGGATAAAAATGGGTAGGTAGATTACTTTCACAAGGATTGGAAAGTATCATTTGATTTGTTTCTTATCACTAATATCTTACTAATTTCTCCTTCCTAATTCTAGAAAACCGGTTCCCTATTCATTTTCCCTTATTCTAACACATTTCCCTTCTTAAAACCCTTTCCATTTTGATAAAAATCCCTTTTCCCTTCTTAAAACCCCTTTCTCTAGCTAAAAACCCATTCCCATTAATAATACCCCTTCCCTTTTACTGAACTCCCTTTCTCCATTAAAAACATCTAAAACCCATTTTTAAATATTTTTAAAAGTTTAAAGTAACGTCGCCTCACTGCAACAATCCCTCCCCGATGTCATTTTAACACTTATTCCTAAAGTATTTTTAAATCCCGCATTCATACCCATTTACACCATAGTATATTCATTCCTATACATATATTTTACAACCTCCATTTTTATTTCATAACCTATATTTTATGCATTATATATTAAATCCCCACTTTTATATATCCTCGAGTCCCATTTTAAATTAAAACCCTGCACATATTTACTCCTGCTTTATACATTTTATCAACCCCCTATTATATGTTAACCCTTTGATTTAATATGTTACCCCGACTCATTGCATATATAAAATCCCAACCCACTTACATTATAAAACCCCTGTTCGATATAGTTCCTAAAATTTCTAACTTAAATAATCCTCGACCCCTTTTATATTTAAATCTCCCATATTTAGTACCTAACCCCACCATTTAAAAACCCTCCACTCTGATCACCTTAGACCTTATCCAACGGCCCCTATCAGTTTTGCACTCCCCAACATTCAAAAGATTAATGCTAGTGGTGGATGCGAAATGGGTGGTTTCACACCCCCATTCCCCTGCCACATGCCAATCCCACATTATATCACATCCCTCATCCAAAAACCTCTTAACCTCCTTTGTGGATGCGATAAACCGCCAACCCTTCTTCACATGTGTTAAAACCACCTGTCCACACCTCCATTGTGTGATACAAATTGCCACCCTGCACTGTGCGGTAAGCCACAATTCCACTTGTGCTATGCCATAGGCCATTCATAAAGCCACCTGTCAAACCTGCGTGCAATAAACTCCCGATTGTTTCATTCACTTACCTACCTCTCTTGGTTTACGAAAAAAATTCCAGAAGACCATTGACAATGCCGAATTGAAACCCCATTGCAGTTCAGACTCGTTTCACAGACTTCCCCCATTCCCGGAAGCCATTATCCCTTCTCGAAAAAACTGTGTTTCATTAACTATTGGTTTATTTTTGCAGGTGATCAAACAAGACCTGGACAAACAATTTTGATACTAGTCACAAAAACTGTTTGCTCCAGACTCTCAGCATTTGAATTCAAAGGCTTCACTCAGTAGAAGATTCATAAATAGAAAGGAAAATCAAGTTAAACCAGAGACAGATCAGAAAGAAGACACAGTAATGGTTAAACAGAGATAAAAACACTTTCACCAGCAACAAAGAAAGTTTATTCAAAGATAAAATTTACCACAGGATCATGAAAATAAATATTCTAGATAATCTTATTTATTGTGACAGGTAAAAGTGAAATCAAATGACAGATTAGTCATAGTAAAAGAGAAACAGGTTAAAGAGTAGGCAGATAAAGCAAAGACAAGTTAAAGATTTACTACAGATGAAAGACAGTGGAAGAAGATAGCGTGAGAGATAAGCCAACATGAGAGAAACAAACAAATGACAACAATCCAATAAAATATGGACAACTTTCAGTCAGTTGAAATGTGTCACTACCTTTTAGCATCCAGATATTTTATTTCCTAGAATAAATCCTAATTAGTTAATAGGATATTTTGTATTAATTGTTGTATAAATACTTCATTCATCCAAAGTATTAAGGGTGGATTCTTGAACATTTCCATAGTTTTAACTGATCGAAATACCTAAGGGTTTATTGTACCATTTTCAAGTCAGCAGACAAAAAAAGCAATAACGGCATTATATTATAGGATTCATGTGCTGAGCCGCTTCAGTGAAGTATCTTTCTATTTTTCATGTTTTTCCTTTAGTATTCCATGAACTTGCATGTTTTCCAATTTAAATGTTATAATAGGAATTTTATTACGGAATTTGTTTAAGTACACTTTATCTTGAACTGTTATTCATTTTAATGTTTTCTTCTAATATCTGGATCTAAGAATCCTTGATTTCTCTCCCATCCCGATTGACCTCTGTCACCTTCCTTCATTATCTGGTTTGAGGAATCCTTAACTACTCCTTGATACTGATTAAAAACCACTTCACCATCCAGCCTAAAAGATCTTATTTTACTCGGCTACCTTGCCCTGTTAACACTTCCTTTAGAACTTGATTCTGTCTTGTTTTCTTGATACATTGACTCCATATCCCAATGAAAAATAGACAATCATCTATCCATCTAAGTTAGTAATTCCACCAACAAATCAAAATCAGCCAAACCAAGCATACTTGACTAGCCTAAAATGAATTAACTCAAAAAAGTTAAATCATTAAGAGAGAGCCCTCTCTGAGCATTAGGAAGGCTAGATCATAATATTAAAATTAGGTTTATGGTTACCCCGGTGATATATTTTTTTAGCCTTGGGAAATTACTAAGTGATAATATATTGGCGACTCCACTGGGGAAGAACATCTTCTTCAGAAAGATTACATCAAAGTTCAGATCTGATCTATGATGGTGGACAGTGATCAGACACATAAAGGTTAAAATCATCCACTTGACGACTTCACATCAATTCCATAATAAAATCCAAGACTCCACAGGAGGAATGGACCTGGAAGAACATCATGGGAAAATTTGGTTTCTAACTTAGATTATAATCCAAGACATCATGTTCTTTCTCATCAAAAAGGTTTTTCAATGTATATTGTATTTTAGAAAATATATTAGATTATCCTTTAGTTACTTTCCTTTGAATATTGTAAATATTAATCCTCATGTTCCTTTTGAGGAGCTTTCTTTTGAAACTTATGATGATCATCCCTCGATTGATAAGCCTCAAGTAATCAAGATTGATCTTACGATTCTTGTACATATTCCTGTACCTTGTAAAGTTCTTGATAGATATAAGCCACTCATCTTACCTCCTATACTCCATGATTTCCCTGATAACTATTACAAATATCTCCCCACGTTTGATGGAGAAAATGGCACAACATCACTGTTGAAAAACATATTTAAGGTTTTGAGAATTATCTAGACTTATTTGAGGTTGATGAAGATGATGTTAGTATCATCCTTTTTGCTCTTTCTTTGCAAACTAAAGAAAAGAGTTGGTTCAAGAACCTGCCTATTGTAAGCATCTCAAATTTACAATAGTTTCTCAAAATTTTCCTTGAAAGATAGATAATCAAAGTTAATATTTTCATGATCATAGAAGAATACAATCAGTTTAAATGACATCCCACTGAGTTGTACAACTGATTAGAGTAAGTAGGTAGAGTTTCATTTTGATTGTTTTTAGCAGCAAGTTTATTTCAGATTAGATTTTAGTTCAGCACGTGTCATATTTCAGTTTACAGAAAATGATGTGATTTCAGTATGGCATTTTCAGTTACAGAGATTATAGAACAAAGAATGTGTAGGCTTGGGATAAGCCCAATGGATCAGGCCACTAGTCGAAGATGTTCTTGACATCTCACTAGGAGATGTTATCTCCAAGTGGAGCCACTATTAGGGTCCTATAATAATAGGGATCATAATTTTGAATTGGCTATTTTTAATCTTGGAATATTGTACATACCTTTGCTTTCCACAATTTTTTTTCCATATTAAAAAATGAAAAGAGGGTATGTCCTAAAAGAAAAATCAAAGGACCAAAAGAAATGAGATTAAAAAAGGATTCAAAATATGAACCCTGCAAAAAGAAATAAAAATAGATCTTGAAAGCGTTGCACATTCAAATGCCACTACTTTTAGTTACTTTACTTTTGCCAATAATAATTGTGTGCAGCTTGTCTAAAATATGCCACAATTCATGATGATCAAATAGTTTAATCTTGATTCCTTCCTGCTTTAAATTTCATGTTGATAGTTAGTGAATAAGATCTGGCAAAACCATTTAATCTTGGCAGATCAGTAGTTAGGTAGAGAATAAATGAGCTCATTAGTTTAATCTAAGCCATTGAAAGTTATAAGGTTAGAAGTAGGTTAGTTTTCTTTTCAAAAGAAAATAAAAGGGTCAGCAAGCTCAAATGCACCCAATAAAAGAAATAAAATGTTAGGATAAAAATGGGTAGATAGATTACTTTCACAAGCATTGGAAAGCATCAATTGGTTTGTTTCTTATAACTAATATATTACTAAGTTCCACTTCCTAATTCCAGAAAACCCCTTCCCTATTCATCCTCCCTTATTATAACACATTTCCCCTGTGAAAACCCTTTCCATTTTGATAAAAATCCCTTGTCCCTTCCTAAAACTCCTTTTCCCTAGCTAAAAACCCATTCCCATTAATAATACCCCTTCCCTTTTACTAAACTCCCTTTTTCCATTTAAAACATGTAAAACCCATTTTTACATAGTTTTAAAAGTTTAAAGTAACATCGCCCCACTAGTTTTAAAAATTTAAAGTAACATCACCCCACTGCAACAATCCCTCCCCGATGTCATTTTAACACTTATTCGTAAAGTATTTTTAAATCCCTCATTAAAACCCATTTACCCCATAATATATTAATTCCCGTATATATATTTTACAACCCCTATTTTTATTTCATAACCTATAGTTTACGCATTATATATTAAATCCCCACTTTGATATGTCCCCGGGTCCCATTTTAAATTAAAACCCCGCACATATTTACTCCTGCTTTTACATTTTATTAACCCCCTATTATATGTTAACCCTTTGTTTTAATATGTTACCCCGACTCATCACATATATAAAATCCCAACCCACTTACATTATAAAACCCCCATTCGATATAGCTCCTAAACATTCTAACTCAAATAATCCCTAACCCCTTTTATATTTAAATCTCCCATATTTATTACCCGACCCCACCGTTCAAAATCCTGCCATTCCAATCACCTTAGATCTTATCCAACGGCCCCTATCAGTTTCGCACTCCCCAACATTCAAAAGATTAATGCCAATGGGGGATGTGAAATGGGTGGTTTCGCACACCCATTCCCCTGCCACATGGAAATCCCACATTATATTGCATCCATAATCCAAAAGCCACTTGACCTCCTTTGTGGATGCAATAAACCGCCAACCCATCTGTGCATGTGTTAAAACCACCTGTCTACTCCTCCACTATGCGATACAAACTTCCACCCTTCATTGTGCGGTAAGCCACCATTCCACCTGCGTTGTGCGACAGACTATTAATAAAGCCACATGTCAAACCTGCATGCAATAAACTCCCGACTATTTCCTTTACTTACCCATCTCTGTTGGTTTACGAAAACAGATCCAGAAGACCATTTCCAACACCGAATTGAAACCCCATTGCAGTTCAGACTCGTTTCACAGACTTCCTCCATTCTCGGAAGCCATTATCACTTCTCAGCAAAACTGTGTTTCATTCACTATTGGTTTATTTTTGCAGGTTATCAGACAAGACCTGGACAAACAATTTTGATACTAGTCAAAAAACCTGTTTGCTCCAGACCCTCAACATTTAAATTCAAAGGCTTCACTCAATAGAAGATTCATAAAGAGAAAGGAAAATCAAGTTAAATCAGAGACAGATCGTAAAGAAGACATATTAATGGTTAAAAAGAGATAAAAAAAGTTTCACCAGCAACAGCGAAATTTTATTTAAAGATAAAATTTACCACTGGATCATGAAAATAAAGATTCCAGATAATATTATTTATGGTGACAGGTAAAAGTGAAAGAAGGTGACAAAGCAGTCATGGAAAAAGAGAAATAGGTTAAAGAGTAGGCAGATAAAGCAAAGACAAGTTAAATATTTACTACAAATGAAAGACAAAGGAAGAAGACAGTGTGAGAGATAAGCCAGCACGAGAGAAACAAAAAGATGACAATAATCCAATAAAATAGGGACAACTTTGAGTTAGTTGAAAGGTGTCACTGCCTTTTAGCATCCAGATATTTTACTTCCTAGAATAAATCCTAATTATTTAATAGCATATTTTGTATTAATTGGTGTATAAATACTTCATCCATCCGAAGTATTGAGGGTGGATTCCTGAACATTTCTATAGTTGTAACTAATCGAAATACCTGACGGTTTATTGTACCATTTTCAAGTCAGCAGAAAGAATAAGAAATAAAGGCATTATATTACATGATTCATGCATTGAGCCACTTCAGTGAAATATCTTTCTATTGTTCATGTTTTTCCCTCACTATTCCATAAACTTTCATGTTTTCCAATATGTTATAACATAAATTTTATTACAGAATTTGTTTAAGTACACTCTATCTTGAACTGTTATTCATTTTAATGTTTTCTTCTGATATCCAGATTTGAGAATCCTTGATTTCTCTCCCATCCTGATTGACCTCTATCACCTTCCTTCATTATATAGTTTGAGGAATCCTAAACTGCTCCTTGATCTCGATTAAAAACCACTTCACCATCTAGCCTAAAAGATCTGATTTTACTCAGATACCTTGCCTTGTAAACACTTCCTTTAGAACTTGATTCTGCCATGTTTGCTTGATACATTGACTCCATAGCCCAATGGAGAATAGACAGTCATCTATCCATTTAAGTCAGTAATTCCACCAACAAATCAAAATCAACCAAATCAAGCATACGTAACTAGCCTAAAATCAATTAACTCAACAAAGTTAAATCATTAAGAGAGAGCCCTCTCTGAGCATTAGGAAGGCTAGATCCTAATCTTAAATTTAGGTTTGTGGTTACCTCGGTGATTTCGTTTTTTAGCCTTGGGAAAATTACTGCATGATAACATCTAACACAAAATAGTCAAAAATTCTAAAACATCTTCAATCACAAATAAAAGTAGAAAACACTAACCTGAAGCTTGGAATATTTTCTCCCTTACATTGGAGTCTGATTTTCTTAGTGATCTAGGATATGGAACTTAGATTTCTGATGTAAAATGTATCTTTAACAAGAATAACTACTTTGAGGTTCACTCGGGAAAAGCTTTGTCGCCTTCCATATCTTTGTTGTTAGGATAGAAAGATGTTTTCAAAGAGAGTAGATACTCATGCACGAATAGATATGGGGAAAAATTATTCAAAATGGAATGATCTCATGATGAGAGTAGAAAATCCAGGTCAATGCTACCTAATGTTTTCACTCATGAGGGGTAGGAAGTGTGATGGATTTGATTCCGTGTTGATAATTGGCACAAACATGAAAAAAACGAATAATTGGAAGAAAATAATATCCATTCTCAACTCATTGTATTAATCTTGTGATATGAATTTATAATACATCAATTGAACCATTCTAGATCTAGATCACACTAACAACTCATCATTGGATCATGCCAACACCTAACCAAAGTTAAATTTTATAACTCACATATATGTAGTCTCAGACTTTGTGATTTTCTAGGGACTCGCAGTCTAACAACTTGCTGGATGTGGAATTAAATTATACATCCAAAGAGTGCCCACTCTACAGTCTTTTAAGTAGAAATAGACTAAAAAAAAATTGAAATGTTTTTTTCATGTATTTTAATTCTTTTGCTAATATGGTTCTACTAAAAAATTATGTATATTTGGTATTGCCTCGATCTAATCAGTTCCTACACTTGACATTTGGGTAAAATTATAAGATATAATCTTAAAATACTATTATTATTTCCCCTCAAAAATATTTTACCCCTCAGGATGACATCATCGTATTAAATCTTAACTGTTATTTTAAAGTTGATTTTATTAATACATTTTTTGTTTTGAAGCTCGTTTTTTACCCTAAAATTATCTGAATGATTAGTGGGTCCTACTCCATCTATTAGTGGCATAGCTTAATGATTAATAATAATTATTTTCCATATTGGAATGTTTTTCAACTATTAGTTTCTCTTCTAAATTCACACATTTGGTGGCATCCATTGTAACCCTATTTGATACGCTATAGATGAATGAGAAACCCTACCCTAATTTAAATCAATTAGAAGGCTAAAATTCCCCTTTCGTTATCTTGGGAAGACAAAATTTTAAGCTTTGTCACTCCACACACCTTGAAATGGAAATATCCACCATTTTATAACAATGAGAAATGGGAGATGAGCATTCCTCCATCACTCCAAATACTATGCAACAAAGCGACAAAGGGTTTATGTTCTCGAATAAATTGTTTCTAAGGAGATCGATTCAAATTAGGAGGTAATGACTTGTTAATGGAATAAAAAATAATTCCGGCCATAGGTTTACAAATACATCCTCCCATCTCCTTGATGAACTTAGATAATGAGACCATTTCTAGAGGTGAAAGGGTGATAGATAAGAGATCATAGGTAAATTCTAGTGAAATTCTCAGTGGAATCTCTTCGCATGTCCAAGTGATCCTAACTATGAACTATCAATCAAGAAGGTGCCAAGAAAAAAGTACTAGACTAGACAACATCTAAGGTAACTACTCTAAGACATTCTACCTTCGTTAAAGCAAGTATCGGTATCTTTATCCTAAGATTTGTTATCATTTGAACGCACTTGATTGGATTTTGATTTATTATATTAATATCTAACCTCGATCTAGTTTTAATAACTCTAATAGTCATTTTGTAGGAGAGAAGATTTTGGTTCTCTATTTGTGATGTTTGTAGGATATAGGTGAGTGTAGCATCGTTAATATATCTAGGAGATGGAGAGAGATTCTCGACAACTACACGAGTTAGGACCGTGTTGTAGCGAACAACAAACCCCGTAATAATGTTGTCATTAATGGGAACCCTTTTGCATTTAAGCCTTTTGAAAGCCTAACCTACATTTGAACCCTTAAAGATAATCTTAATTATCCAATCACAATTTCCTTAAAGTTTCTTTCAATGATAACAAAGCATATTTATTACCTCACAATTCCGTCATAAATAAATTGCACATCACATATTTCAATGTAAAATGGTGGCGGGAAATGATTCACTCAACTACCTTTCACGTTTCCTTTTCACACACTCAAAAGGAAATCATATAACCATTTAAATACGATTTTCAAATATTTTTTCTTGTCATCGCTATAATGCATGTGCCAAATGTGATTTCCTGTGAGTCTTGCAATGTTTTTCAAATTGTTTAGTTTTCATATCATTCTAATTCAGATGTGTGAGTTTATCATTCTAATCTACTTCATTTCATTTTTTAAGGAGGTCATCGAAGTATTAATACTTCTTAACACGATCATGAATCTTTCCACGTTTTTCAAAGGATTGAAACACTTATGAATTGACACATATTCCCACATCACACGTGGCAATATTTTATACGATGGCACACACGAAAATACTCACATTAGTTAATCGCCCTTCCAACACGATCTTATATTTGCAATAGTATAAATTAAAAATGATATATCACGCCAAACATTGTATGTTTATCATGATTGATTCATAGTTCATCAAATGGTTACTATACCAAAATGGCAATAGAACACACGTAAAACATATCCAATTCATGTTTATCGTAGCTTTCCCATTTAGTATTGTGATGACAAGGTTTGATAAATGATCACACATACCTATAATAAGCGATGACAATTGCATTTGTAAAACAAAAGAATATCGTAATTATCTCATGCAAAAGCGTGATGTAAGTCTCCATCACAAAATTGTACAATTCATCGTTGGCTATTGCATCAACATTGTAATGAAACTCACAAATATTCACAATTCTCGTATTGATAAACGCAAGAAAATAGTTGAAATCTGCAATAATATCACGTTCTCGGAAACTTTATTCCACACATTCACGCTCATGATATAAATAATCAATTTATTGATACATTTTGAAGCGATAAACTAATCTTTTATCAAAATAGACATTCACCGTAATGTTCATGATAATCAATACAGGCTTATCTTTTAGATCTAGTTTATTGCATTGATAATATTTATTTAGTCGCAGTTTAAAATCATCACAATTTTATTGTCTATATGATTTTAATTATTATCATTAAACAAAATCTACTTGTCCATTTTTTTCGCATGCAATTTGTTGGCATATGCTTGACTTTGTTGTTGAAACCTCCAGAAATTAAATTGCTCCCAACATGTGACTCGGTTGCATACTAAATTAGAAAGAATCACACAATTTTAGGCAAATGTCCCTCAGAAAGAACACTTCTATTGGGTTGTATTGCTGAAACCGTTGAACTCTACTAAGAATTCTTCCAAATTAAGCCAATTTGCTCAACAAAATGCCAAATTTAGGTTCATATAATGCTCTGGTAGTTTTAGCAACTTTTAGGCAAAATCAAATCGCCTCATGGCTCTATAATCTATCTAAGTGGGAGTTTGGCTATGTGCAAAGGGTTCGAAATTTCTGTAAGAGAATATTGTAGTTGAATTATTATTGCTAAGTATTCTTGTATGGATGTTGGACGAAGTTCAATTTTTTTTTGTTAATTGAGGCAATTTTTCAACACTATTGTTTGTAACTTTTCCTTTATATTTTTCTAGAATCGACATGACTCGCATGTTTTGTTGCTAATGCTATTATATTTTCACTAATGTCCAATTCTTTAGTCCTATTTTCTTCTTCACATGTTGAGTTGCGTTAAAATTGATGCATATGAAAACTGTCAATTTAACGTATTTTCTATTAACTATTTAAGCTGTTTGTTTTATTTTCAATGATGTTATTACAATAAAATCTTGATAGATTTATATCTTCAACTATTTCATTATCCTTTGTTTCATGTGTATGGAGATGTGTAAATTTTAATGTATATTTGTTATAGATGTGATAATATTTTTAATTATTTGAATAGCTTGTTTTAAATTTCTATAATGGTTGCATATAAAGAATTTTATAGATTTATATCGATGAATGTTTCAATATTTTTCTCATTCATATAGATGACATGTGTGTCCAGGCTAGTATAGATATAGTTGGATATAGATTTTGTTAACGTAAGTATTTAGATTTAATCGCCTATGCTCATACTTTTTGGTTATTTGAAGTTTCTTTTCAGTATGTTCAAGTCTCCATGCATTGGAGCAACACTCTATAAAGGGATAACTGAGCCCACGTAAAACTAGTCAAGATTTCTATTCAACGGAAAAGAGCTTAATTGGAGCTCTAACTTGAAAATTCCTCCCACGTTTATCTAATACATTTCCAGGCCTCAACATAATTGGTGTTAGAAGGAGGGCATCAGGGATTGAATGGCCAGAAGGTCACAAGAAACAACAAGTCAATCTGAATCAACACCTCCCTCTTTATCACTTGCACAGTTAGAATTTCCTAACCCATCATTCTCTTCCACTCCTTCTGCTTCTTCTGAAGTAGACTCTCCATGATTTAGCTTTGTACATACTCCATTAGAGACTCTCATCCATCAATAACTTACTCATTCACCTTCTCTAAACCTTCCACCAATCTCCTCATATTACCAAAGTTCCCTTGAAGACATCTAGTCAATTAGAAAAAGAATCAAAGGCTTAGAGAGTCGAGGAAAATCTTGAAAAGTTACTTCTAAATCTGAAATGTGATTGTCTCCTCTTCTCTTTAACTGGTTTTTCTTACCATATCCCAAAGTCTTAAACTAGGAATTAAACAAATTGGATTTCCCTTATGCACCCTAGAAAACCTATCACTCTCGCTCACGGTAGTGGAAAGATACATCCAACAACTCCTCCATAAATCCTTGTAGTAGTAACTCCTCCACAACAACCATCTCATCAACCCTTCAATGTGGTTGAACAACAACAAAAATTACATCTTGGGAAAACTATAGGAGTAGTCAATGTTCTTGGTGATTAGCATGATCTTCTTCAATACCTAGAAAAAGGGCTACCCATCTTTGACCTTGTTGGGCCTCAAATATGCCCAATTTTCCACTATATATTACCACCATTCATAACATAAATTCTGACACTCTTATACATTTCACACCATAATTCTATCACTTATTGCCAAATCACATCTTACACCTTCTAGTTGATTATCATTAATTTTCTTAACTTTTCTATGATTAGATATGATTTATTCATGATTTTCTAATGACTATTTTTCTAAGTTCATTTGTCACAGGGTTCCATTTCCTAAATTCTCTAGAAGTCAATTAAACTAGTTGCTGCAAGTATACGGAAATATCCAGTTTGGAGCTTCAACATCTCGACACACTTTTGGGAAAACTTGAGGAAGGTTATTGTCCAAAATTATGTTCTCACACCTTCCCATGAGTTGGATTGTACCCAGATCACACATGCTGGTCTCTAGAAGACATTTAACAACTCTACTAAAAATTCACACAATTTTCAAACTGCCATGTTTGACCTCGATTTACGTGCAACTGGAGGGGAATCTGGAAAATATGAGATAACAGGTTTTTTTACCAATATAACACATTATATATAACCGAAACCATTTCTCAATATTACCTTTCATTCAAAAGTTACATGTGGGTCTTTAAGGTCGTTTCATAAAAAAACACTATTTTTCCAGAATCCTAGAATCTTGCAAAAAGAGTCAAACAGTCAAATTTGGGCACGCTCTACGAGGATATGGAACTAAATGAGACAAATACAAGAGAGGTTTTGGTTTAAAATATAGTAAATTAGGTTCCCTCCAAACTTTTTTCCAAAATTCACCATGGTTGGGGATATATGCCAATATTTGTGAGGCCAATTTGTTAAAAATATGCAATTTTCCAAAATTAAGGAAAATGACTCATTCGCCTGGTAAATCATATAAATGGCTTAGCCAAAGCCTGTATTTTCAGCTCTTGTATAGGGGGAATACAAGGTGTGAACATGAGACAAAGGATTTATGTGATTAAGTTTTACCTTAAACAAAATTGAAGGAATGTATGTAAGTGAACTTATGATTTGAATCTTAATACAATTTGGTTTCACCATGAATTCATTGTAAGAGTTATGGTTTTGATTCTTTTTTAGGAATTTATTTAGTTTAAAACTTGCTCCAGGAGTGGCAAGGGCCCACCACCACCTGGAGACAAGTTCTGTAGCTCATTTAGATCATAGGACTGATATTTAAAGTATGAATTTTATTGAAAGAATTGTTGTGTAAAATCCAAATTCGTTTTTGTACTCAAAACTCTCTTTTGTAAATCTGAGTCAAACATCATAGAATTCATTTCTCAAATGCTCAAACATATTTATTTTTGAACTCGTTTTGATTGTAGATCCAATACAATAAGAGAAGGATTACAATAGTGTGCGCATTACTATGAATTTTCTGTGTTAAGTACAAAATGAGATTTAAGGTTCTTGAATTAAGTATAGTTTGTGTGAGATTATGAATTTCATTTACAAATTTGAAAGTAGTGTTTCCAGCTCTGTTTTGTGAGTGATTTCTTTAGTTTGAATTATATATTGCAGATTTAAGGATGGGTTAATTGATAGTTTAACAACTATTCATAGCATAGTCATTTCAATTCCTTGCATGAGTTTATTTGAATTATGGTTTGATCATCATTGGAATATATCATAGGATATCTCTCTTTTGTTTTATAGAAGGCTCTCTAATAGAAGAAATAATTGAAGTTGCCTTTTGGTTTTTAAGCTTTGTAGAATTGAAGGTGTAAACTAGATAGGATTAAGAGATAAGTTTTTATGTAATTGAGTTTCATACTGACTCCATGCCTAATGGTATCCATCTCACATATTTCACCTGAAAAAACTTATCCAAAGGACATACGAGAGTTAGACATCTTCTTTTTTAAGCTTACTTATTGAATATCATATATTTTCTGGAGAGATCCCTCTCTGGTTGGAAGGGCTAACTTCCAACCCTAAGTGGTTTGAAATAGTTACATTGAATTGACTATTGAACAACCCAATTAATCTCAGTTTGGTGATACACAAATGAACACAACTTCTAGTTTAACATAGTGACACTAATGTTCATTTTTAAAAGTACCCCAAAGGTAAAGTCAACAAGTATTACAAACAATTTACAAGACAATTGTACAAAAAGTATACCCAAATCTTGCCTCTCCTAGGATTTTGGATTCTCTTCTTGCAAAATAAAATTTCCATGTCTTATGTCTAGAATTTAATCTATTCTTTTCACCATGACAAGGTGTTTCTCACACACATCGACACAATGGTTAGCAGCATTGCAAAAAGTACAAGGATATTGGTTCCATAGTTATTCAAAATTTCCATCCTTTGGAATGTGATACCTTTCATTGGAGTTGCAACTCTATCAGTTGTCGCAAGGTGGAGACATATTATGCTCAGATGTTTGATTTAATTCTAGCCTTTTGGCACACTTTCCAAACTCCTTTTAGTTGTATCCCAATCCTTGTTATTTTGGCCTTTCCTTAAACAAAACTGGATTGGTAATGCGTTGACCATTCTTGCCAAGACCTTCACATTTGTATCCCATATGGAGAGCAACCTCATACCTACACCCTTGGTATGCTGCTCAAATGCTGCAAAAGAGTTATCATGTAGAATATAAGGAGTAGCACTTGATATACTGATTACCTCTTTGAACTTTTCATGCATCCTTTCTGCTCTTGATGATGACGATGATGGCCAACTTGAAGATGTATCTATCCACCCACTTTTGTTTGCTAGATAGGATGTGTGTCTTCGATATGCTTGCAACACTCACATGTATCCTCTCTTACATATGGTTCAAAATCATCTTTCAAACCATGTGCACATTCTAGATTCATCTTTGAGGTTTCTTTGGTTGGTGAAGGAGTAACATGTTTTGCAACTTGCTCATCGAGCACATGTAGCAACTCAAATTTTATGTCTCTATTCTCATCTTTAGTCATCTCCAACATTATTTTTAACTCCATATTTTCCAATTGAAGAGCTAAATTTTTCACTTCAAACTCTTGAATACTTCTTTTTCTACTCATATTGCAACTTGGTCAAACCTTCTCTGATACCAACTTAATCTGAATGGGAAAAGTTAGTGAATTCTACTTCTCTTTCTGCATATAAGTAAAACAAAACTAAGGATCTTGTCAACACTTTTCAAGCATGAAAAATGTGTCTCGAATAAACTTTTGCACAAAAGATAAAAGCACAAAGGATTTTTTCATAGACTTCACCCCTCCTAGGTTACATCTTGGGGCATATACATATGGTGTTGGTTTTCTGTGAAACAAGTTGCAGCGAATTCCGAATGATGAGTTCTACGCAGTCATTCAAGTTCCACACCATTCTGGAAACTTTCATTTTTTAGCATAATTTTGAGCACCTTGTAAAATTACCTCAAATAAGTGTTGAATAAGTTTGGGATTGAAGAGTATGATCTTTTCAGTACTCCTATGGTGACTCAATGTAATCGTAGTAAATATTATGAATTACTATAGGTAGATCAAACAATGTATAGATAAATAATTGGCCACCTTTCATACCGAACAGTCTCATGGCAAAAAATTATTAAATATGTTGGTGTAGTGGCATGGAATCAATTATATCCTAGACAAAGTCATCTCTTAGCTTCCAAAAGTATTTTTAGATATTTAAGAGCCACTAGAAACTATGTTCTCTGGTATCCAAAGGTAAAACAAAATGCATTAAATATGTGCACATATTTTGAATGTGTTGGAAGTTTAGATGATAGGAAAAGTAGAGGTAATGGTTTTTTCTTTCTTGGAAATTACTTAGTACCTTGGTTGAGAAAACAAAATTTTTCTATCTCCCTTCCTACTAGTAAATATGAATACATAGTAGTTTGAACAAGTTTCACTAAAATATTGTGGATGAAACAAAGATTATAATAAATTAAGGTAACTTATGATCAAACCAATCCAAGTATCTATGATAACACAAACACTATCAAAATATCCAAGAACTTTTTTCTTCATTCAGAAATCAACCTGTTACAAGACAAATGAACTCCTCACCAGCTCAGAGGAGAATTAAACATGGAAGGAAGAAAATGACCCAGACAGAGACCCATTTTGCCAAGGTAACGCACCCTAGAGACAACCAAATCGAGTTATAACACATCCTATCCTTTCAAAGGGAGCGTTAGTTCCTAGGTTAATGCACTAACTTGCCTAAGGGGTAGTGTTACCCGTATTTTCATGAACAAAAGGAAAAAATCCCACGGAAACTGAATGACATTTCCTGCTTTTTCTAAAAAGGATTCAATCCAAAAGAAGCAACCTACAGTGCAAGCCTCTTATTGGATGTTTCTAAACACAACTGAGCATATATAGAGGAAAAAATCAAGGAAAGGTAAGGAAACATCATGATTTTTCCCCATTCAAACTAATTGAGAAGATTGGCAAGGTATGTCTACCCCAATTCCTATATGTTGGAGGCTTCGGCTCTTGGTCAAGGGTCGAAGGTTTGATCATGTGTAGAGAAGAGCTTTGTTGTTGAGTGTGAGGCTTAAGGATTGGCAAGGTTCATTGAGAAGTCTTAGCCCAAGTATCATTACACTCAGAGATAGAGGAAAGAGAGAGAGGAGTCAGGAGACTGCGGGAAGCTTGGTTCAACCAACAGTTGTAATATTCCTTCTTATATATTAATAAAAATATATATGTCTTATCCATTTTATGTTTCAGTGTCACATTTATTGTTTATTTTTCTATGAAGCATGATATAAATGGCACAAATTTGCATATTTTAATGTTAATTATATACTTGTTTAATTTCTATTAAGTGATACAACTGTGAAGATTACATGTGTGCTTTGTTTGTTTACAGGATCTAGACTTGGAGTCAATGAGGAAGGAATTCAGCCACGCCGCTTAGAGCTATCCAACAGATCTGTTGTCTACAAAGAGGTAATCCTTCAATATCTCACTTCGTCAATTATGTGTTAGTATAAACATGTGTGCAATGTCTTTGTAACTATACAGCTAATCTGATTGTCTGCCTTGGGAACCGAGAAGCTCCGAGAGGGATTTACATCAGCTAACGCCCATGCATTTTACCCCTAAGCAGAATTGGCGGCCATACTGGGGAGTTAATCCTTAATTCCCAGATTTTATGTTTGAGCCTTTGGCTCTTTCCCTCTGTCATTTCCTGTTCTTCTCACATCCCTTGCTAACCATTTTATGTGCTCTGTGACCATCTCAGTAGCTCACAGTGTCTGGAACAGACCCTGCCTAGCAACTTTTTGAAACTTTTCCTTTAGTAAAGCACCCCCTGTGCGTGTTCCAATGCGTTATAACACTGTTGTTGCTTAGGAACAATGCGTTAGTCCTTCTATTAACGCTTTGTAGCCTCTGCTAGCATGCATTACCCATTCAAAATTTGTTGTTACACCTCTGCTATGATTTCCTTAGCTGTGGAGTTGTTGGCTGTTAGATTAGCTTCTATATTTTGGATCCCTGTGCTTGGTTGCCTGCTAGAATTTTAGTTTTGTTATTTAAAAAGTTAGTGTTAGTCGGATTTACTTTTTGAAGAAGAAAATATTTTTTAGTTTTTCTTAACATATTTGATTTCATTCTAAATTTTTTGGGTTAAATAGTTTTTAGTGAGGATAGATAGATGTTTGAATATTTTTAGGCTGAACTACATTATTTGGATGATTGTTGCTACACATATGTGTGAAATATTTCTCCCTATAGAATAAGCTCTTCACCGAATTGAATATCAAAAGAATTTTCTTCATGGTTTGAGTCAGAGTCTCATTACATTTCATATGTCCACTCCCCCTCTAAATACTAATAAGAAATTACACTAAAAATCAATTGCTAATATGTCATATTCCCAAATGGGGAAGCAACAATATTTGAACACAATAATGGAAATAGAAGTGAATAAATCAACACACCATGATACGAGACAAATGTACAACCATATTATTAAACATATCAGCAAATAATAAACATAGGATATTGAGGATCAAGTCACTCAAGCAGTACCATACAAGCCTTTAATAAGAAAATATTCAATCACATGAAAAATAGCTGCTATACAAATGCCTTGAGCTAAGACAACGCAATTTTAGGGCATAAAATACTTTATAAAGATAGATCAATATATATATATATATATATATATATATATATATATATATATATATATATATATATATATATATATATATATATATATATATATATGTTGTTATATAGCTCAAAAAATGCTAGGAGTGAAGATCTAGACTCCTAAATACTTTTACAAGAGAACCTGGGAAGGGTTTCTGGAAATACCCAAAAGTACAAAATGTCAAAATGCAGCCCTAGGGTTGAATTGCAGCGGCAAAATGAATACTGGAAGGATTTGGCTGAAATGATAAAGAAATGAATAGATCTCCTCCAACAAATTCTTCAAGTGAAAGGCTAGTCCTAACACTGAAGATCTCAGCCTCCAAATCAAGCACTGAAACCTCCACTGCAAATTCTCATTGAAATAACGCAATCAAAGAGGGAATCTATGTTGTAGATGATGGGAATAGGTTTTCCTGGTGCAAATATGTGAAATAAAGCTCAATAACCTCCCTTTTTTTATCTCCCAATGAAAATAATGCTTCCTCCCCTGAAAAACTAGCTCAGAAAGTGGGTTTCTCAACCCTCCACTGCAACACCCTGCAACACAACAAAAATCTGAATAGAAACTGCGCTGTAGTTGAATATTGAAGCTTGGCTAGAATTCCGGATATGTGGAAATGATAGTACAATGCTCTTATAAGAGGCTACCTCAAGGGAATAGGTGGGATCCTTTCTTGGGAACACCCTGTGCTAAGCAACACTGCAAGCTCAACTAAACAATTGAAGGATGCAAGAAGTCATACAGACCACAAAATCAATAATCAATAACATAACCCTCTATGGCTACCTTGTCCTCCTTATAAATAATTTGAGCCTTCTCACCTTGGGTCCCACTCATTAGGGTTTCTACTATCATGGATTCTTCCTTCCATTCACACTGTGATGTCTCTTATTGATGATCCAATCCCTCTATACCAGTGTTGTTGACTTGGTAAAACTTGACCTTGTCCACATGCATTAGCCCCTGTTCACACATGAGGGTGCTTTATCCAGCTATGAATATTATCCCTTTTCACATTAAGAGGGAATTTATGCCTGCTAAAGCGATTTATGGGCCTCCCTACCCATTTATTCATCTAACTAAATGACAAGAGAAAAAATAATATTCCAATTAGTTGCATGCTAATTTAGGAATATTACATTCCTCCCCTCACAAATGTTTGTTGTCCTCAATAAAATGCAAGGATAGAACTGAAGAGACTCCTCTCCTCCTCTTCTAGCATCCTCATATGATAACTCCTCCAAGGAACAAGATTTTGTCTCATCGATAAATCTCCAAGTTGCTCCTCCCAAGTATGCAAGTTAGCATTTGGTGACCATCCAAAATAGCTATCATCATGAAGAAGTAAAATACCCATTGAGGAAACAATGTGATGTATAGAGGCCTTCTTGAGGCATGGAATCTGAAATATATTGGGAACTATCATTCCCATGTGAAGCCACCATCCCCAAGCTATCATCCATAGAAAATGATTCACCCTCCAACATGGCAACTCATGAAATATCTCCTCCACCTTAGGCTCCTACAAAGTAGGTGGGCTACATAGTTGAACATGATGGATCAAATTTCCCATCCCATGCTGTCTCTCTCTCCACCTATGATAAGTGTAGAGTTTTTGCTGAATTTGGGCTGCAATAATGTTGCCTTCATGAAGCAAAGAGGCAATTGGATCCTCAAAGACCCAATATTTGGTTCTTGCCCAGATCATCCCATATAAAATTAATATGACATTATCATCATATAGAGTCCAAATGAGAGAGTTACTGAAGGTTTTACATAGGTCTAGAAGGTACCAACAGTCTCTCAAGTAGTCACAGCGCAATTTTCCTAATTGTTGTTTCATAAAATAACATGGCAAGTTGTCTCCTAACAAAGTGCTAGTTGTGCATGTCATCATATCTACTAGTAAATAGTAAGTGGAATTGTATATCAACTGAGAATATAGGAAATAGTACAACACTTGCCCCAAGCCATACATGAAATGGCTATCTCCATCATAGATGTTGGTCCCAAAATGACCATGAAGCCCAAATAGAGGCTTGCCCTCTTGTGGAGCAATGCATTGTATAGAGATGGTAAGAGAATGCAAATACTGTGTTAGATAATCAATAAATGCAAAAACATAATTCTTACCATGTACTGAGAGTAAACTGATAATAAGGTCCAAGAATTATCCCTCCATGGTGGTATGACATATCTCCATGAAAAGGAATGAACCATGTGTTGCATGCAAAGCATTCTTCTTATGCTTAGAGATCCAAGTCAAGAAGATCATATCCTGGTAATAGATGTCTCCATCCACTACTCCTCCACTCCCATCTCCTACTTGTCCATCAAGTGCATCATATGTGAAGTGATCCTGGGAATACTCCATTAACAAACGCAAGCTCCCAAGTGACAGCGCTGTTAGCCTTTGTAGTAAGGCTCCTGTCATCTTATGGCTCCATTCTTTGACTGCCAAATGTTAAAATATTCTACCGTAATGCTGCCATATATGGGAGATTCCTTCCAAAATGGGAGTACCTCCTTATCTTCCAAGGCTAAGGAGCAGCCCCTTTGCACCATGATAGTTCCATCACCTACTCCTACAACATCGTGCAAAGCATGGGAGAAAATCAGCCCATACTTTCCCAAGATTTTACAAAGCAAAAAAAAAATATTTTTGCCTCCCCACACCATCATCATATAAAATTTGGAGCAACAACATGATGTTTGACATGAAAGATATCACATCACCCCAATACACCCAAACTCCTTGTTGCCATATGATGCAAGTGCCATGCCAAGTCCCACCCACCAACATACCCTTTGAAGAAGGCTATGTCACATGATGGCCAATCTCTTTCAAGAGTAGCCAACGCAGCCATGCCTCCTGCTGCCTTGTGTCATAGATATGCAAGTAGCTCACCACCCCTTTCTCACCATCCACACCCATTCATCAAAATGTGGGTGTCTCCTATCATGCTCCATCTTGGTACTCCTCTAATGGATAACACCATCCTCCCAAATCCGATTTCTATCTTTGCATTTCATGGGATGTTGAAATGCAATCTCTTGGAGATATCCAAGTGAAGACCACTCATAAATGACCATGTTGAATCCATAAGGATCCAAGTATGTTGTATGAAAAGTATTCTCATTCAGCTGTGAAATTCTCATCAAGAAATATCCATCACAACAATTAAAGATATGATGTCTCTCATCAATCATCTGCCCATCCAATGTCACACAAGTATAATGGTCATCAGAATGCTCCAATAATAGTCGAGCCCCCAACTCATCACTGTTGCCCAATGATAGTGTTGCTGATCTCCATGACGGTTCATATGATGTCTCAAGATTATGCTCAATGTTGAACACATAGTTTTGCATTACTCTACTCAGGACAATGTTTATCCCATCCTCCAAAATTCTACACTCCAACCCCAAGAGTTGTGTGCAGCTCAACAATGATATACTAGGATGACTGTATATATCCTCCTTGAACACATCAAGGGTCCTCAATGCAGTGATAGTCTGCTTCTCGAAATCAATTATGTGCTTTGACCCTAGGCCATGCATTTTCCCTAAGAACAGGTTTCCATAATCCTCCATACGATGTGTTGAAATAACAGGAAATGGAAATATGTGCATACCTTGGTAAAGATTCAGAACATCTTGTATTGCTACAAGGGTTGCTTCCTCCAGTGTGATGGCTCCCCCAACTACTAATGATGATGGCTTCTCTTCTATGGCTGCATCAACACTAGTACAAGTATCCTCCTCCTCATGCATCTCCAGAATAGTGCATGGGAATCTAAATGTCAAGAGATCAATACGACTTTGCAAAGGTGCAAGTGTTCTTTCTCCTGATGAAAGTTCTCCTGCAGCAGGTGGTGGCAAGGGCCTCTTCTCCTCTGATTTCTTCTTGTCAAAATTCTTGATCAACCTTTGAGTAAAATCTGCATATGTAGTCACTCTTGCATGACTCGAATGGCTGAACCACCAAATTTTTGCTTCACCCTCAAGGTGCAGCACTGCAATCTCAACAGTTTCTCTTTCTACCACTGGATGTAGTAGGAAGAATCCATCCAACGTCATTCCCCAAGCTCTTGTTGTACATGTGGATGACCCATCAAATGTAGGCAATAGGAATCTATTGTTGCAAGGTATTATTTCTTCTTTGAGCTGAATGAACTATGGGAGAGTTAGATTCTCCTTGAAAGCTCTAGGTTGAGACTTATATTCTGCAAGATACTCACTTAGATTCTCATGATCCAAGTGTCCTCCATCTCCATGCCTCTTGTCTTCTTCTTCAAAAGAAAAGGGCATAATATGTCTCTTTGGCGCTCTATGCAATACCAGATCTTCCTTTTGCTGATAGGAATTATATGGACCTTCCTCTTCTTCAAACCCTTTAGAGGTCTCATTGCATCTCTCCTCTTTCATCTTCTTGACCTCCTTGGAGAGGTTCTTCATAGATCTGAAAAGTGATGAGACAAAGCTCATTATTTCCATCATTCTAGATGTCACTTTCTTTTCTTCTTCTTCTTATAGGATATTGGCTAAAACTCACAGGTTGAGCCAAGATTATGCTCTAATACCACTGTAATATTCCCAAATGCAGAAGAAGCAATATTTGAACAAAATAATGGAAATAGAAGTGAATAAATCAACACACCATGATATGAGACAAATGTACAACCATCTTATTAAACATATCACCAAATAATAGGCATAATATCTTGAGGATCAAGTCACTCAAGTAATACCATACAAGCCTCTAAAAAGAAAATATGCAATCACATGAAAAATAGCTGCTATACAAATTCCTTGAGCTAAGACAACACAGTTTTAGGGCATAAAATGTTGCATAAAGATAGATCATTATATATCCACTGTTATATAGCTCAAACAATGCTAGGAGTGAAGATCTAGACTCCTAAACACTTTTCCAAGAGAACCCGAGAAGGGTTTCTAGAAATATCCAAAAGTACAAAATGTCGGAATGCAGCCCTAGGGCTGAATTGAAGCTGCAAATTGAATACTGGAAGGAGGTGGATGAACTGATAAATAAATTAATATATCTCCTCCAACAAAGCATTCAAGTGAAAGGTTGATCCTAACACTGAAGATCTCACCCTCCAAATCAAGCATTGAAACCTCCACTGCAAATTTTCACTAAAATAACACAGTCAAAGAGGGAATATGCACTGTAGATGATGGGAATAGGTTGGCCTGGTGCCAAGATGTGAAATAAATCTCAATAACCTCCTCTTCTAATCTCCCAATGATAATAATGCTTCCTCCCATGAAAAACTAGCTCAGAAAGTGGGTTTCTCAACCCTCCAATGCAACAACCTGCAACACAACACAAATCTAAACAGAAACTACGCTATAGCTAAAGGCTGAAGCTTGGCCAGAATGACAGATGTGTGGAAATTATAGTAAAATTCTCTTCCAAGAGGCTACCTCAAGGGAAGAGGTGGGATCCCCGCTTGAGAACACCCTGTGCTAAACAACACTGCAAGCTCAACTAAATAGATGAAGGATGCAAGAAGTCATATAGAGCACAAAATTAATAATCAATAACATAACCTTATATGTCTTCCTTGTCCTCCTTATAAACAATGTGAGCCTTCTCACCTTAGGTCCCACTCATTAGGGTTTCTACTATCATGGAGTCTTCCTTCCATTCACACTACGTTGTCTCTTATTGATCATCCACTCCCTCCATACCAGTGTTGTTGACTTGGTCAAACTTGACCTTTTCCACATGCATTAGCCCTTGTTCACACATGAGGGTGATTTATCCAGCTATGAAGATGACCCCTTTTCACATTAAGAGGGATTTTATGCCTACTAAAGAGATTTATGGGCCTCCCTACCCATTTATTCATCTAACTAAATGACAAGAGAAAAATTAATTTTCCAATTAGCTGCATTCTAATTTAGGAATATTACATAATAAAATCAATCATATAACTCTTTTTCTGAGCTGACACCAAAATCATTTCAGGCTAGGATCATGGGATAGGAGTAGTGAGAAAACTGCCGAAGATCACAAAACTTGAAACTAGAGTCATTAAAGAGTGAAATTACTACTGCACTCATACTATTGGGACCGCTCCACTACTATCGGAGTTAAGTGCAAGACAACACTGGGGTGCATGAGAAGGTAGCCCGCCTTCGAGTGCATAACAATGGGCATTATATATATTGGGGTTCCCCTCAAGGATCTAGGTGTTCTACCCATCTAGCATGTTTTCTACGACTGTGACCCCCCTGATAGTTGTTGGGTCATAAAGGTGACTGTTACAGGAAACTTCAATGCTTCTCATTTAATTATCAACCTAAGGCAAGTCTTGTTATTTCAAGAGTGTAAGCACAATATATGCAAGTTATATCAGAGGACAACTACTCTAAATCATCATAAGGAATACTATCTAATTCTCGAAGTTCAATTAAATCAATTCGGAAGGGAATTATAGAATGCTTTGACTATTCTTGTTCTAAGCATATGCAAAAATAACTACTGTGGCTGAAAATAGAAAACTACAATTGAACATCGTACTGTTATGAATTGAACATCAATCATAATGAATTGAACAACAATTTATTATCCTAAATTTGCAATGGAATTCTCTTTTAAATCAATAAATGACATCCCTTTGAATTAAACAACAACCAATCGCTCACAATGATAATGAAAATATCCAACATTAACTACATGCAAAATTGAACAACAGTCATGTCAAAACAAATCAAACGATTATAAAAGCATTGGGAAATGATGAAAGGATCTAAACAATTATGAAAACATTGATTTTAAGCAAGAAAGCATGAATGGTGGGCTATTCTAATGAAAGAAGAAGATATAGCATCTTATGTTCACAATTAACCAATTTAAATGATATCTTATGAAATGCACTAGATGAATGGAAACACAAGTTCGGTAATTAAACGTATAGCACAGAAGTAGCAGAGAAACTCCCAGGGTTGGGCCCAAAGCCACCAGAATTTTATTGCTAAGGAAAACTCAGAGATTGACTATTCCAAAACACAAAAATATTTATTAAGCTGGAGATTAATACATTAATACAACTTGACAATTTTGTCCCGATACGTCTATTACAGAGGAAAATCTCTATGATGATCTATTTATCTTCTTCGTCTTCGGCCTTTTAAAGGCGGATTCAAAAGTAGTAATGGATCCTTTCCATATAGGACCCTACTCCTTCGTGGCTGTCGTTTGAGCACTCCAAGCATGAATGTGCCTTTCCATCTCTTGCCGGTCCATGGGAGCCATTATGATCCCGTTTGCCTCCCTTATGATCTCGTTTGGCTCCCTTGTCAGCTGTCTTTTGGTCATCAACAATTCAGCTGATTTGCTTCCCTATCAATAAATATATAACAAGTCATTTTTTACATTTGTTAAACATTCCTTTTACCTCAGTTCATTCTTCCTCGGCTTTACGTTATTTCCCTTTACTTTATTGCTAAGATGAGGGAAAAATTCATGAAAGTACATAAAAAATCATGGTAAAGATGGGATGAAACGTACCTTCTTCTCGGCCCAACAATAGTGTCTGTGATTTGAGGTATCTTTAGTTGCCATACTTTGAGGGACGTACACAAGGTGACTAGAGTGGGCTTCCCTCATACCTAACACAGACAGACCTACTCTGTCTTCGGTCTTTGGGAGGGTACTCATCTCCACGAGAGTGCTTACACCCAATGTCTAAGGTTCGAGTGAAGCTCAAGAGTAACCGTAACTGTACATTTTACCAGCTCTCTTTTTATGTTGTTGTGATACTGGGCTTCATCTCCAACAAACAGTAATACTCAGACAGGGTCTTACCCCTTTGGCTGCTTGATTGATTGATTTTAGAAGTTATTTTTTCTTTTTTAGGTGTGTGGTCACGATCACTGAGACTTAATAATACATCAAAATAAAACTCTGATAAAATTAATAGGTCATCGTGGCATCCTTCGACCCTCGTCATCTTTATAGGCAACATCAAGGTCTCCCTCCATTGACACTGGGGTAGGAGTCAAGTCTCGATGACCCAATGCATTCTCTGGAAGAGCAGTCTCCAGTGTTGACCCCTAATTTTCACATTTCTCCTTGCCATATAGAGAAATCCCTAGGATCCTTTCACTGAAGTAGTCATACCTCCTTACAATCCTCCTGTCACTGACCCGTTGGAGCCATTGTTAATTCAGGTAGAACCAGTGCCATCCATATCTTTCGCTGCACCTACATCCATTTCACAACTGGCGACCATTGGGTCGGTGTCGTTGGTGGCCAACTCGGTTCCACCACCATATTCCCCACCAGTTGTCAGTTCTACACAACTTATTGGTAAGCCCAGTAGCCAGAATATAACCAATCCTAGCAATCCAGTCACCACAACTTCCAGTAGACTTCTGAACCCTTCAAGATCTTCTCCTACAGTGACTGCACCTGGACCCTCGGTTTCTGCTCCCGCTAGCAGGGCTACTTCGGTTCCTTTTAGCAACCCTTTCAGTTGGAATCCATTGCTAAGTTCAAACCCCTTGGATATTATGCCAGGGGGTAATGTCACCAACACCTATATGCCAGGGGCCACTTCGGTACCCCTACATTGAGTAGGACAAGTAAGACTGTCAATTGTTAATGCCATTCCTCTAAGTGGTCAAACTTCAGGTATAGGGTCTATGCCAATGGTCAACTACGTGAATAACAGTATGCCACAAGCTAACTCTATCGCATCTATATGGGCGACCCTTCCCCAAAACCAATTGGGGAAAGGGGGAAACTATTACACTATTGGAAACCAGCAGTTTTTCCCACAGTACTACATCCCCTACGAACAACAACCATACATCCCTACACCTCCACTCACTGGAAAATTTTATCAAAACATTCCTACTTATCCCATCGGTAACACGTTGATGGGTAGACCTTACAGTCCAAATTGTCAGCCAACACCGCCTTGGCTAGACTCGAGGGAAACCACACAATTTCCATTTTTGGCAATTTTAGACATCCTCAACCACTACAAATTGACCAATGATCCTATCAGCCACAACCCGCTCTGGCCTCCAGTACCACACAATATTTCGTCTGACATCCCTTAGTTGGAATGGAATCAAGGGGAGGATCCGGCTAAGCACATCACCACCTTTAATCTATGGTTTGTTGCTAACTCCATGGTGAACGATAGTATCTGGCTCAGACTTTTCCCCTGCACTTTCACAAGCAACACTGCCAAATGGTACATCGAGTTACCATGTGTTGTAGTCAATAATTTTGGTGCCTTAGCAATGGAATTCCTTAAGAAATTTCAATTACCTTTCTGATATGAAACTGGAACTGAACTCTTAACCTCACGGCACCAAGACATCGCCACCCATATCATCGATCACATTCATGAATGGAGATGTAGGCATAGGTTAGTCAAAGCGCCAATCTCGGATAATCTATTATCGAATTGGTTTTGTAAGTCACTCTTGTCACCCCTTGTAAAGACATTTTCTTGTCTTGTGCGGTCACGAAAGACCAATCCATCTGTCATGCACAGCATATAGATCTCATCTATTCGCAATCTGGCATGTTGTATGAGTTACTCCCCCATGACCCTGACAACCCAAATCCTCCAGCTACTCAGTTACCTAGAGCGCATGCTGATGGCCTCATTGGCACAAATTCTAGTGTAGTTGTAAAAAAACTCAGCAGGCAAGCTTCCCACCCATCTTCAGCTACCACCTCCCCTACCTAATTGGATGCTCTTCCCACTGCTGAGGTACACTTTGTGTAGTCTACACAAAAACCTAAAGGCAAGAAGAATAAGAATAAGAAAAAGGCCGCTCCTTCGGAAGAAGAGCCCAATACTCAGAATAATCCCAATAAGAGAAATGCTGCTAAAAATGACTAAGGAAAGGAGAAACTGATGAGATTCCCTTGCAAAATTTATGCGGAGGAACACTTGACATATAGATGTCCTCAAATGTAGGAATAAAAAAATTTTATTACGCATAAGGACTTTGGAAGGACACATGTCGTCCTTCACAATCCCTTCCCTAATTCACAGCAGCAACAACAACACATGGTTAAAAACCTGCCACAACCCCCCCAAAGGGGCAACGGTGGTGCTCATCCTTCCAGTGAAGGATCGTCTACCATTTATGGCATGGAGACTGTTGAACTCCAAACCCAAGCTAAAATATATGGAAATCTAGTCATTGTGGCTCAAGAACCTAGTTCAAGTTCAAATCCACCACCACCTAACGATCTGCATATCGAAAGGCCTGTTGTTGACCCTGTCATTCCTCCCCCCAAAGGGACCCTTCGAGGGGACGCATGACTCATAACACCTTTGCATGCGCTACCTAGAACTACAACATTGTAGAATACTTGGCACAAGCACCACTAGCTATGTTTGCACTCGAAGTGTTGCAAACCTGCCCAGTGCAAAGGAAAGCCCTACTTTTGGCCATTGGTTGAATTGACCCCCAAGATTCTATGCTAGCCATCTTCAACATGGAAAAATTCAAACCTTGCCTTTCACACCAGCTTGCTTTCCAAGCTCAAGTTGTGTTAAAAGGGAGACCAATCCATTGCACTATCATAGACGAAGGTGCTTCGACCTGCATAATGTCAATTGCATGTTGGCTCGCTTTGGGTTCTCCCACTTTGTCTCCGCCGTCGAATGCCCTCAAATATTTCGATGGCCACACTTTCCTCCCAAAAGGATACCTTGCTAGCTACCCCATTACACTTAGTGGGAAAATGATAAATGTGGACATAGAATTCGTAGATCATCATCTGGAATATAATATTTTGTTGGGTCGCAGTTGGTCTTACACTATGACTGCCATTGTCTCTTTGGTTTTCTGACTCATTCTTTTTCCATTGGATGGGAAGATAGATATAGTGGACTAGTTATCCCTTTTCACCCCTGATTATTCCGCATTACCTAGGAGCATTGTACCCTTAGTAGGAGGTGTTCCTAAATCTTACGTCAGTGTCGATACCGGTCTTTTGAAGGCAACTTCCCTGATGGTTTGTTTTCCTCTCCTGCCGCCTGAGGTTCCACAAACAATTTCAATGATATCCACCGTCTCGGATGGCTCTATCGATCCCTCGATCCTACCGTCACCTTCAGAAATTGATTCCTATGGAGATCAAATTCCACTATCACTGGCTGAGTTGGTTTATCAAGCCATCCAATTAGCATCTGAACCCTCCACTTCTCTGATTTCGAACAATGGTACCACCATCTTTCCCACCATAGTTCCTTCTAAATATCTCCTCGTTGAAGTCTTTCCTACGGATGAAGCTATTCGAGAGATCATGTCTCTAGAGGAATGACCTTGGGGAGAGTTTCATCATCGTGTTTCGACGCCTGATTCGGACGTGACCACTATCCAATCTCATCTTTCGACCCACCTGAGATCGCTCCCTCCACTTACATGAATTTTCAAACTATCGATGCGGAAGGGAACATGGGAAATATTTCTAAGACTATTCTCATAGATATCTTCGTCAAAATGGGTATCATGGAAAATATACAGATTGGAGCAAATTGTGGTCCCGAGGAAATTGTACGCTTCACATCCCTTTTTAAGGATTTTTGCGATGTTTTTGATAGGTCTTACGATGAAATTCCTGGCATGGATCCTTTTATAGTCGAGCACGAAATCAAGATTTATGAAAATGCCAAGCCTGTCTAGCAAAGGATCTGACATGTCCACCCTCACAAAGCAGCAACTATTAAGACAGAAGTCAAAAAACTCTTACACGCTGGTTTCATCTATCCCGTTCCTCTGACGGAATGGGTATCCAATCCGATTTCCGTAGATAAAAAACAAGGAACCATCCGAGTCTATGTTGATTATTGTGATCTAAACGCCGCTTGTCTGAAAGACAATTATCCTACTCCATTCATAGATCAGATTCTCGATGATTGCGCAGGATGTGAATCTTTATCCTTTATGGATGGCTTTTCAGGATATAACTAGATAGCAATTGAAATGGATGACCAGCATAAAACCACCTTCATTTGTCCTTGGGGCACATTTATGTATTTTAAACTCCCATTCGGTCTGAAGAATGCGGGAATTTTTTTTCAAAGGGCCATGGACAATACATTTCATGATATCAGACACATTGTACTAGCTATTTGGATGACCTTTCGGCTCACTCCAAGAATCGAACCTTCTTTTTAGGGACTTTTTCTAGCTCATAAAATTGAAAAAACCTTCATTTTCCTTCATTGGGCTCATTAAAATACCACGATGAAGAACTGTGAGCCATTATTTTCCATATTTTTCTAGCTCGTTAAAAAGTCGAAAAAGGCACCATGTTTTTCTCTGTTGGACTCATTAAAATTTCACGGAGAGGATCGATTTTTTCTTCGTCTAACTTGTTAAAACTTCACGAAGAATATTGAGTTTACTCTATCTCCTCGTACTCATAGAAAAATGAGGCAGACATCCATTGAACATAGGTTTATCACTTTATCCGGATTCGATGGACTAACTTATGGAAAAGGAACTGTGTTAGGCATACTATTCTCTCTTTCTCACACCCAGTTATCAAACATGACAAAGGTAGCCCCGTGGAGTTGTCTTTTACGATGTTTTTCAGACTCCCTAAATATGAAAATATCACCAAGTTTACCAATCTGGACTCGTTAAACTTAATTAGATGGGGAAAATTTTGGACAAAGTGGATACTTATTATGTTATGCTTTCAAAGACGATTTGGCAACAAAAACCTTGAACATGGCACTTCCCAGGAAATTGACTCGCAATTATCCGAACCCTACCATTATATGAGTTTAGCCTTCGTATGTCGATGCCCTTTCATTGGTGAATCCTGAAACTCTTTGTTGTTCATAAGCCTAAGCTGTCTGGTACCCTGTTATCGTGCCATATTTTTTTCAAGAAGATCTCGCTATCTACTTCTTCCTATATCAGCAAATCCATCATATGCCAGAAATAATTTGTCATCATTAGTTACTACCATTTTCTCTTGAATATCTTCAAAAAAAAATCATATTTTCCCATTTCGTGTCAACTGATGTAGGACGCCTCATTTCCTACCTTTTGACAGATCTCTTCCTATCGACTTCAACATCTTATCTAGGAAGTTGATCCAGAAACACATCAGTATCCTGGAACTTACAGACCTCAGTGGCAGGTTACATTGTGTTTTATTGGGGGTTCTCATTATTGGCTCTTGGTCAAATGATTCTACAAGTGTTCGACATCAACACCTTTTATTCACACTTGCTAGATTGTACTGTGCATATTGGGGACCATCATCCTTATTGGTGGTCGCCCTCACATCTGTTAACAATTTTCATCATTGACTGGTAATCAGATGATTTCCCACATGTTCAACTAAAACTCCTTCATTCACATGTGCTAAATATGTAGTTTAGTGAAGCGGCGACCAAGACCTTGGGTTGAGGCTTACATCATTCAGCTGTGTTTCCTCTCCCAAGCTATGATATTGTTTTCGAAGAAATCTTATCAGATTGATCTTGTCATGACACAAGCTTCCACATTGTGCTTATCGGTGGACATACTGGTCATATCTCTTTCTAAAGAAATAATTTTGATATAGTTATTGAGCATGGGAATGCCCGACTCAGTATAGATACTTATATTTCTAACATATGTTGTTGTTTCAGTTTTTCCTCAGTCCTCCAACTCCTCTTGCTCTACTACACATATTTTAAAGTATTTTGGCCATCGTCTTCACCTCCGACCTCACACTTTAAGGGGCATCAGTTACAGGACAAATTAACTTCTCACCAACGCAAAGGATAAGGAAACATGGAAGGAAGAAAATGACCCAAACAAAGACCCATTTTTCCAAGGTAACGCACCCTAGAGACAACCAGATCGAGTTATAATGCATCCCAGCCTTCTGAAGGGAGAATTAGTGCCTAGGTTAATGCACTGTCTTGCCTAAGGGCAACATTACCCATGTTTTCATGAAGAAAAGGGAAAAATCCTGTGGAAACTAACTGACATTTCTTGATTTTTCTCAAAAGGAGTTAGTACAAAAGCAACAACTTGTGGTGCAAGCTTCTTATTAGATTTTTCTAAACAAAAATAAGCATCTATAGAGGGAAAAAGCAAGGAAAGGAAAGGAAACATCATGATTTTTCCCCATTCAAACTGGTTGAGAAGATTGGCAAGGCCTATCCTCCCCAATTCCTATAAATTGGAGGCTTGGGATCTTGGTCAATGGTCGAAGGTTTGATCGTGTGCAGAGAAGAGCTTTATTTTTGAGTGTGAAGCTTAAGGATTGGCAAGGTTCATTGAGAACTCTTAGCCCAAGTATCATTACACTCGGAGATAGAGGAGAGAGAGAGAGGAGTCGGAAGACTGAGGGAAGCTTGGTTCAACTAGCAGTTGTAATCTTCCTTCTTATATATTAATAGAACTATATCTATTTTTTCCATTTGATGTTTCAGTGTCACATTTATTTTTTATTTTTCTATGAAGCATGATATAAATGGCTCATATTTTCATAGTTTAATGTTGATTATATACTTGTTTAATTTCTAGTAAGTGATACAACTATGAATATTACACGTGTGCTTTTTTTGTTTGCACGATCAAGACTTGGAGCCAGTGAGGAAGGACGTCAGCCACGTCGCTTAGTTCTCTACAACAGATCTACTGTATACAAAGAGGTAATCCTTCAATATCTCACTTCGTTGATTATGCATTAGTATAAACATGTGTGCAATGTCTTTCTGACTATATAGCTAATCTGACTGTCTACCTCGGGCACTGGGAAGCCCTGAGAGGGATTTACATCAGCTACCACCCATGCATTTTACCCCTAAGCACAAGCATATCCCAATAAAGTACCATTTTTGTAGAGAATAGGTGGTTGATTAGAATATCAAGTTGGAGCATATTTTAATCAAGGATAAGTTGTTTATATCTTCACCAAGCCTCTTTCTCGAGAACCTTTTGAGTATTTGAGGAAAAATTTGGGAGTGATGTTTCAGTATTCTCTTCACTAGATTTCTCCACAAGAAAACAAGGTAGTTGTCCAAATATGTACAAGAATGGATGTAAATATTCAAGCCAAGAAAATAAATTGAACTTGTAGGGAGTCTTTCATATCAATAATAGTAGTACAAGTTTAGGGGGAGCATAGTGAAAATTCATAGATAATGTCTTGGAAATATTACATTAATATTAGTTTATTTAAATATAAGGGGAAGAATAATGAGAAGCCTATTATATCCTTTTATGGAAGCATGGTTAGAGAAATATTACTTAGGCCCTTTTCCATTCCTTTTAATGGGGGAGATCAATAAAATATTGGAGATATTGAAGATGGAGAATCATCAATCCTAGTAAGTAAACATTGGAGATATTAAATACGGAGAATAATCAGGCGTCAACAAAAAAGAGGGTGAGTGAGTATATATTGGTATTTTATCTAGCTTGATAAAGGAATCATTTCCATTAATCACCAGTGATGTTTGGTGTTGTTTCCATCAATCCTAGAAAGGCATGATTGTTGAACAAGTTGGTGATGATTGTCATTAACATCAATTTTAGTAAGTGATTTCAAATGTCGTCATTAATGGAAAGTGATGTCAACTTCATGGGGGTATTGTTGAGGTGTCACACATTATGATTATTGTATCATGTGGTTGTTCACTAAGTAGACAATATTTGAAGGAATTTTTCCTATAGGTACTATATTCAAAAGCACATGCCAAGTCCTTGGTTTGATATTTCTCTCCATGACCTTTCCAATGGTACATGGAACATTTATTAACTCCCACGAGGTGAGAAATATTTGGTTAAAGGTCATTCATGGTTCCCAAAAGATGTTGGTTTCAAAAGGATTATCGCAGTGCCAAAGTGCAATGGAAAAATAAGGAGTAACACAATGATGAGGGTCGAGAAATGGAGCTATAAATTGTTAGAACTTCATTTTGATCATACCGATATGGGTTATAGTTCCAAGGAAATTTATTAAGTTGTTACGTTCAATCAATATAGGACCCTGGCATGACCCTAATTACAAACTCCTTGTAATACCTAACATCTCGTTCCTAATAACATAAAGTTAAATGTTTTTAAATTTCTCACTTATTTTATTGATTAATTGACAACTCACATTCATTATTGATTTAGGTTTCCCTTATAGTAACTATCAATAAATGAACAAGTTGCAGTCCCAACACAAATGATGGGATAAAAAATAACACAAATTTTCATTCTTGTTAGCTCTTTCAAATGATGTGGTATTTCCTTGAGTATTGACCATACAAGTTGAGTGAATCAATGGCTTCCAAAGTATGAAGACGTGAAAGAGTTAATCCCCACCCTAAATTAAATGGCACAAACATTCCAACAATCAGTCACCATTGATTATGTTCGTGCCTATAATTGAATGATACAGATTGATCCCCCCCTCCCCAATATGTCAAGGTTTAATCAGGGAGGTTCACATTTTAGATCCATGTTGAATCAACGATGGTTTTTGATAACCTGATCAATTTCCATGATGGAATTTAGACCTCCCCCTCCTCCCCAAAGTATAATACCGCTAAACAGGGGGGGCATAATACAAGTTGTTTTTCAAAGTGGTTTTGACGAAGGTGGATTCGAACAAGGCAAGGGGACATGTAACAAGAGAAAAATGGAAGAGGAGAGTGATGACCAAACATGGGATAGGTGGTGGTTTATTTAGCACTAAAATGGAAGTTGAGTCAACAAGATGATGCAACAACTGACACGTGACCATACATAAGGGTGACACATGTCAGATGTATATGGTTTTTTTGGGTGGCCAAGTGGGTGTAACACCATCTTCCCACATCTACCCAAGTAACCGACCAACTGGGGTAAACATATGAAAAGAGGCTACTAATATAATATTCAACCTCTTATATGACCTTAAGGAAGTGGAACCAAGGAAAACACCAAAAACACACCTTACACTACATCATTGACATCGCAGGAGGTAACCCAACCTTCCAGGGCCCTTTTCCTTGAGGGGGGACTGATTTGTAGCCACTTTGAGGCTGAGTTGTGGGCTTTTAAGGGAAAGGGAGCATATCTAGACCCTAGAGCCATGGGCTATCCTTTTCAAGGTGGCAGCATAGGCCCAAACAACAAATTTTCCACTTGTAGCTTCGGTATTTGTGCCACATTTTCATACCCTAAGCCCTCACTACCCAGAATTTCTTGTAACTTCAGGAGAGGGTAAATAACAATAAAAAAAAAGCATATGGAAGAAATCACATCACTAGGAACTCATCCGACCCCACCCATCCATGATAGACATTTCATTAAACATGTCACAAACATAACATCTACAGGTATAGAAAACAAATTTAAACAAAGGGGTCTTTTTCTTACCTAAGAGTGGCTAAAAATCATTGTTGCCCTACATTATAAGCTATCATTTAATCAATTTAACCATAGATACATTATGCATTAATTTACAAGTAAAAATATGGAGAGAGCCATACCTCATCACTATCACTGTACATGCTTATAACCAGCGTAATATGAACAAAAGTACCATGGATACATCAAAAATAGAATACGTATGTAGAAAATTTCATATACAATTCAAATACCAAGGCAATGAACATTTCGTTAATGAATGTAAAAACCAACAAGGAATGGGACTTCCACGTTCCACCCAACCATAGCCATGGCTGAGCCAAATATCACTTCACCTAGTCACCCTCCTGCCATGTTGATCCAGGTGGACATTGGTGGCCAAACATTGTTTCTTCCAGTTTTCCAATTTCCTTAATTGTACCACAATTTACAATTTTTAGCAGTTTGTTCGGTTCTTGAACTTCCAGAGCCGTTTTGAGGCCCTAAATGACGTATTTTGGGAAAAATGGGAGCATCATAGGTCTTCCATCAATGTTTCTCACATCAAAAGTTGTATTCCTCAGATATATCTTTCTAACGAGGTATTTTTTGCGTCAAATGGAGATCATATGCCAAATTTACGTTGCCGAGAAGTTGACGTACCAATTTACCCAAACAGGCCCCATAGTTTTGCCGCTTCATTTCCTAGGGTTAGTTTTTGGATGTTTAGGGTTTTTCATTGTTTTTCAATAATAATTAGGCCTTCAAGCCTCATTGTAACATAGTTGATATGAATTTAGCCACCACATCTCTTCTCATAGATAAGCTACTAGAGACCTAACTAGTTTATTTCCATTCTGTTTGTAAGCATATTTCAATTATGTGATATTAATGAAATGAAGTCTTATTTTTACTGCATCTATGTGTTTATTTGTATTTCTGTATTTTATTGTGTTCCTGCATAATTCTAGATTAGTGGTATCAGAGCGGCCTTCTCTTTCTTGATCCTTCTTTGCATGTCCCCAAAGAGGTCGGGGTATAAGGAGTTAGGGCTCGATCTAGTTGAACCTTTGCAAGATCACCTTCGCAAACCCCGACAACCACCCATGGGGGACGAAAATAAAGACGAGGGAGTATGAGATCCTATTAAAATATTGCTCGATGAGGCCCTCAAGAAACAAAGGAACATGATGATGGACAACTTTTCCCATATCCTTCAATGAATTCCCATCGATGGCGCATCTGCATCCAACAGCCACTCTAGAGGTGCAACTCCTTTTAAGGTACAAGTAAACTTTGACATTCCCATATTTGAGGGACAAATAGATGCAAACATTGTAGATAGATGGTTGAATCTATTAGAAGGGTATTTATCGGTTCATGACTTTTCCAACCGGGAAAATATTACTTTTGCACTCTTCAAAGCCGCCCCCCATGTCAAGGACTGGTGGGAACCTATTGTGAGCAAAAGGATGGGAGGGAACCCTCTCTGTTTTTGGCTGCACCCACTTGGAATTATTTCTTAGACGCCATGAAGGAAAAATATTATCCCATGGGGAGCTATGAGGTCAAGTACATATAATGGACTACATTGTGGTAGCAAAGGGATCAAGGTGTGCATGAGCTGACGAACCTGTTCCATATCCTACACAAAAAATTTGGTATCAAATATTTGAAGAAACATTTGGTGGTGAAGTACCGTAGTTGTATGCATAGATACATTCAGGAGGAAATGGAGTTCCTTGACATCTCCTCACTTGGTGCAACATATCAGTATGCTGCCAATATTGAGTAGAAGTTCAAACAGAAGAAGCAAGACTTTCAATCTGTGAATTAGAAGCAAGGGAAAGGTGCCCCCAAACTGCAGAAAAAATGACAAGGCCAAGGTGGGGTGGCCCAGGATAACCTGCCAAAGCCACAAGCAAATAAAAACACTGTGAAGCCAAAGAAGGATAGGGGAAAGTGGTGTGAGTTCCATAAGAGCTCCACTGACAACACAAGTGGGTGTCGGGCCAAGAAGTCATGTATGCCTGAGCTGAAGGCCTTTGAATTAGATGCATGATCTGAATTTGAATCAAAACCAAACAAGGGGAATGATAAAGGGAATCATATTATTGATTCGGAGCCCAATGCCACTGTTGCCACCAAGAATATCTAGAAGGAGGAACTGGAAGATCCAAAGGAGGGGGACCTCCTCTTCCATTCCTAGATGCAGGTAAAGGGTTCCCTGTAGAAATTTGAATAATTTGCTGAATTATTCACCGATATTATCCTGATTACACACTATTTAAGCTTCATTCATAATACATAACCTCTTCTACAATTGATCATCAATATGCGGAAATAGAAACAGTCGCATGCGCACATAAACACAATAGTCAAGCACACATAAACACAGTATGTAATGGGGAAAGCTGATAGCTGAAAACCCCCAACTATCTGTATATTATAATGATAGAGAACATGTAACAATCATAGTACAATATTGGACCTCACAAGTACTCAGTACTATCTCCAAAAGTTACACACAAAACTAGCTCAGATTTGAACAAGTCACAGGTTCAAATCTCCTCCACAAGTCTGCCTGTCTCTACTGCGCAATCCAAGATGAGAATAAAATTGAGATCCAAGTTTGAATCCCCTAGCTTGTACTGCGCAATCCTCATTAGCAATCTCCATCAATGTGTGTGCAAATCTCATGCACAGGTATAGTCACAATTGATAGTCACACTCACCCTTTCACCCACCTCTAACACTGGTCTCCACTAAACTATCCATGCATTGCAGTTAACTGATGTGTTCTTTAGTTGATTTATGAGTTAATAATTAGTGAATTAATTAATAATTAATTCACACCACTCAACACTAGTGTATTTATCGCTTCAACTAAATAATAACCAAGTCTTAACCTGAATAACTGTCAGAATAACAACTCCACTAACTGCCTCATCAACTCCACCAAACCCCACATGAGTTCTAATCAAGTCAACCATGAAATAGCTCAAATAACCCTTAGAAAAGTGTGTATTTCCTTCTGTCAGCTGCATGTGCCACATCCAAGCATCAAACCGAAGTGCTCCAAGAGGAAAAGATAATGTTTATAGTCTAAATATTATTAAGGGTTAATAATATTTGACTGTTCTATTTTTAGCCCGACAGTCTAAAAATAGAAACCGCCCAATGTCTAAAAATAGAGGTCCATATATTTTTACCAACTCGACCAATCATCCATAAATAACATCCTGCAACTCATATACCATGATCCATATGCCTAAAAATAGACTTTGCGCCAAAAACAGCCTGCGGGCCCACTTAGTGAAGGCGAATTCATTTCACTAAGCTCCATCATCTTGTTGCATTTTCAACACTCCCTTTCAACAAGATATGGATTATCTCGCAACCCCTATCCCCGCCTCCGTGTATTTCTAATTTTCTCTCGGTGAGCGCCTTCATCAAGATGTCAGCATCTCCGATCCTCCGTGGGAATGTATGAAAGTACTGATGATTCTCCGCTCGCACACAATCTTCCGATATGATGGTACCTGATGTCAATGTGTTTGGATCTATCATGAAATACTGGATTAGCCGAGAGTTTAATGCAACTTCCGGTTATCACAATAAATCACAGAGGGCCCAAGTGTGACCCGAACAACCCGACCCGGATCTTCCTCATCCATATAGCCTCGCATGCAGCCAAACTCGCTGCCATATACTCGGCCTCTACTGAACTGAGTGCCACGGATCTCTGCTTCCTGATGTACCAAGAAAATGCTGTCAACCCGATACTAAAGATCCCTCCAGATGTGCTCTTTCTGTCCATTGGGCTCCTTGCCCAATCTACATCCGTGAAGCCACATAGCTTCACCTCATCCTCCTGTCTGTACCACAATCCATATCCCGATGTGCCTCTAATATAATGCAATACATGCTTGCATGCCTTCCAGAAGAGCTTGGTTGGCTTAACCATAGCTTGTGAAAGTTGGTTAACAACATAGCATATATCGGGTCGTGTATTGACCAAATACATAAGCGACCCCACCAACTATCGATAAACAGTGGCATCCACTACTTCCGCTGAAGTAGCATCCTCCTTCCTCCAACCTCCAGGAAGAGGAGTATCAACAGGCTTGCAGCCATGCATGTTGAAATTCTCCAATATCTCCCGGGAATACTTACCCTGAGAAACAAATAGTCCACCACTGCACTGCCAAATTTCCAATCCCAGGAAATAATGAAGGAGGCCCAAGTCCTTCATCTCAAACTCTCGTGCAAGATCCTCCTTGCATGAAAGTATCAACTGCTCATCGCCAGTCAAAATCAGATCATCTACATACAGTACGATGATCAACAGCTTCCCCTCCACCACAACCTGGTACAGGTTTGGATCTGCCTCACTCTTGGAGAATCCAAGTTCGGTGAAATAACTGTCTATCCGTGTGTACCAAGCACGAGGTGCTTGTTTCAACCCATACAGTGCTCTCTTGAGCCTGCACACATGCGACTCACTGCTGAAGATCTCGAAACCTTCGGGCTGCTCTATGTACACCTCCTCCTCAATGACTCCGTTGAGGAACACATTCTTCACATCCATCTGATGAATGTGCCAACCCATCTCGCGCCGAGAGAGCTAGGATCGTCCGTATGGAAGAGTACTCCTACACGTGTGCAAAAAGTCTCCTCATAATCGATCCCCATTCTGGTGAGAAGCCACGGGCAACAAATCTTGCCTTGTACTTCTCCACACTCCCGTCAGCCGCCTGCTTCACTTTGTAGATCCATCGCGAACCCACCACTGATTTCCCCTCCGGTCTTAGGACAATCTCCCATGCACTGTTTCTGACAATCGAATCATACTCTTCCACCATGGCATCTACCCATGCGGGGTCCTCCACAGCTTCCTCGAAAGAGGATGGCTCCGTCACGACACATTTGCTCACAAGAGCCATGTATCCAATGTACCGATCCGGTGACTGTCTCTGTCTGCGCTGTGCTATAGGAGGTCCTACAACCTTCTCTGCATCTTGAGCCAGTCGCTCAGCTTCTGTAGTGCGCTTGCGCCTCCTCGATGGCCGGGCGCCGCATGAGGCCTTTCCCACTCCATGAACTTCCTCTGTGGCATCTCCACATCTTGAAGCCTCATCTCCATCTCAGGGAACTAATAGCTCCTCATCTTCATGCAAGTGTGGCTCCCTCTCAAGCGAACACTTCATGGCTTTCTCCTCCTGAAATTTGATATCCCGTCGCACAACAGTCTTGCGACTGTCTGGAAAATACACACAATAGTTGTGGGGTGTATCAGTGTACCCCACAAATATCCCAACCTCCGCAGTCGGCTCCAGCTTCTTCCTGGCATCCTTCATCACATGAATGTAAACAGGTGAACCAAAAATCCTAAAATGGGAAATATCAGGCCTCTTACCAGAAAACGCCTCCTCAGGTGTACTCATGCCAAGAACCTTGTGAGGACAACGGTTCTGCACATACACTGCTGTATTGCATGCCTCAGCCCACAAGTGAAGGGGTAGGCCCCGATCATGCAACATCGCTCGTGCAGCACCCACGATCGTTCTGTTCTTCCGCTCAGCCACCCCGTTCTGCTGTGGGTTATGGGGTGCGATGAGCTCTCTCCGAATCCCTTCTGCGCTGCAAAAGTCCTTGAATTCAACAGAGATGAATTCACCACCATTGTCGCTCCTAAGAGCCTTCACATGCTTCCTCGATTCCTTCTCAACCAGCGCCTTGAATTCACAGAACTTTGAATATGTCTCGCTCTTCTTCTGCATGAAGAAGATCCAGCACTTCCGAGAGAAATCATCAACAAAGATCACATAGTACTTGTGCTTTGCTGTCGAAGCTACTGAGAAAGTTCCACAAACGTCTGTGTGAATTCTCTCAAGGATCGTCGTGGTGTGACTATCCTTCTCGTGAAAGGTGGCTTTCACAAATTTTCCCAAGGTACACCCATTGCACTGATCTAACTGCACAAGAGTGCCCTTAGGAAGCCCAGTAGAAATCTGCTGCAGTATCTTCAAATCTCCATGGTGAAGGTGGCCCAATATCTGATGCCACAGCTCGCCATCATCCCCGCTCACCACTCCTTCCGCCTTGCATGCCATTGCTGCGCAGCCATCTACTTGCAACTGATAAAGGTTCTTGACTCGAACCCCTATCTTCCGGGTTTCTCCAGTTGTCTTACTGCGTAGGAAAGCCTTTCCTTCGCTGAAGACAACATCGTACCCCTTGTCTTCTAACATCGCCACAGAGATCAGATTCTTCTTCAATCCTGGAACATGCATCACATCCTTCAATACGAAGGGTTTACCAGACTCCCTCTTAAAGGAAATGGTACCGATATCGGTCGCACTGTATCTACCATCATCGCCCATCTCGATGTGCACTCCAAGATCTTTCTCATCCAGATCAGTAAACAAATCTCGATCTCCTGTTATGTGAAAAGACGCACCACTGTCAAGAAACCACACTAAACCCATCACACTTGAGATCAAGCATGCGATCGTTGAAAAACCAAATTTTCAAACCTGGGTGTGAGGCCAAGGCTCTCCTACCTAGACCAAAGCAGCCTCGCTATTTTTTCTTCTTCTCATGACAATTTGTGGCATAATGTCCATGTCAACATGAAGAAAGCACTTCACCTCGACATGTCCCTTCTGCCTTTCGCACCTAATGAGAAGTTTTCTCTTTCTCTTCCCCTTTCTTTTGGCAGCCAGAAGCGTAATTCTTTCATCGAGGCTTTGATGAAGATCCGTCCCCTCTATTCGCCTTATCTCCCTCTCGCACAAGATCCGACCAAAGTCGCTTCCCATTCTCGGAAATTTCTCCCGACCATCGACGGTAATCCGATAGGCATGCCAACTCCTTCGAAGACAAGGAGAGCCAAGCTCACCAATTCCTCATCATCGACAGTCACCCCCACACTTCCCAGCTCATCCCTACATTGGATGAACTTCGTGAGGTACTTCGGCATACTGTCGCCTTTCTCCATCTTTATGTGCTTGAGTTTATCCCTGAGCGCCAACTTCCTCTGGTCGCTCTTGCTTTGGAATAAATATGTCAACGCTTTCCACATCAAGTATGGAGAAGCTTTTCCATGCATGCTAGATACAATGTGATCCTTCACGCCCTCCAACAGAATCCTTCGACATTTTTCCATCTTCTTTTGCCAAGCCTCAACTTGAGCAGCATCAGTAGGCTTTGGAACCTCAGCTTCTATGAACTCCTTCAGCCCGTTATCATCTAATACCACCTCCATTCTATCCTTCCATGCAACATAATTCGAACTACCCTCAAGGGCATATTCCAGTCGCAATCCGTTGAAAGACATTTCAACTCCGACACCAAGAAAACTGCTGCAAATTCGAATTCCAAATTTTGCTGCAAATTCGAATTCCACCAGCTCAAAAATCAATTGCTTCCGATCTGTGAGAACAAAGTATTTCTAGCACAGAGATCAACTGTAGGGGCATTTACTGGATATATCACCTTTCAGAGAAAGGATGGATCCAGAGGCTACCTGGCCCGCTTACAGACTCTGTCTACCGAAATAAATTGTAATCACTGTAATAGATCTGATGATCAATTATCCCTCTGATAACATGTAGAAATTTGAATAATTTGCTGAATTATTCACCGATATTATCCTGATTACACACTATTTAAGCTTCATGCATAATACATAACCTCTTCTACAATTGATCATCAATATGCGGAAATAGAAACAGTCGCATGCGCACATAAACACAATAGTCAAGCACACATAAACACAGTATGTAATGGGGAAAGCTGATAGCTGAAAACCCCCAAATATCTATATATTATAATGATAGACAACATGTAACAATCATAGTACAATACTCCTCACAATTACTCAGTACTATCTCCAAAAATTACACACAAAACTAGCTCAGATTTGAACAAGTCACAGGTTCAAATCTCCTCCACAAGTCTGCCTGCCTCTACTACGCAATCCAAGATGAGAATGAAATTGAGATCCAAGTTCGAATCCCCTAGCTTGTACTGCGCAATCCTCATTAGCAATCTACATCAATGTGTGTGCAAATCTCATGCACAGGTATAGTCACAACTGATAGTCACACTCACCCTTTCACCCACCTCTAACACTGGTCTCCACTAAACTATCCATGCATTGCAGTTAACTGATGTGTTCTTTAGTTGATTTATGAGTTAATAATTAGTGAATTAATTAATAATTAATTCACACCACTCATCACTAGTGTATTTATCAGTTAGACTAAATACAACTAGTTCAACTAAGCTAAACCGAACACAACTCCACCAACTGTCTCATCAACTCCACCAAACTCTGCCACATGAGTTCTAACTGAAGTCAACCATGCAATAGCTCAACTAACCCTTAGAAAAAGAATATTTCCTTCTGTCAGCTGCATGTGCCACATCCAAGCATCAAACTGAAGTGCTCCAAGAGGATAAGATAATGTTTATAGTCTAAATATTATTAAGGGTTAATAATATTTGACTGTTCTATTTTTAGCCCGGCAGTCTAAAAATAGAAACCGCTCAATGTCTAAAAATAGAGGTCCATCTATTTTTACCAACTCGACCAATCATCCATAAATAGCATCCTGCAACTCATAGACCATGATCCATATGTCTAAAAATAGACTTTGCGCCAAAAATAGCCTGCGGGCCCACTTAGTGAAGGCGACTTCATTTCACTAAGCTCCATCATCTTGTTGAATTTTCAACATTCCCCACTGCAGTTCATTGTCAACAATGGGAGCCAAAAGAACCTCATTTCAGTAGAGGTCATGAAGTAGTTGGACTTGCCTACCACAACACACCCACAATTGTACACCATCGGGTGGCTTCACCAAGGATGGGATCTCCGTGTCAGCCAACAGTGTCGTGTTCCCTAAAAAATCAATTCATTCAATGATGAGGTATTATGTGAAATTTCTCCTCTTGATTTTTCTGATGTATTATTAGGCTGACCATACTTGTGGAAGTGACATGTTATGTATGAGTCCTAGCCTCGCATTGTTATTGTTAATTTGGGAAATAAGTTAGCACCATCTACCTCCATATCATTGGTTACTACAAAACAATGTAGTAAGCTCATTTCAAAAGCTAGGAAATTTTTTTTCTTGGAAATCTTCACTTATGGCAAGAAGAATATTGTGGTCGTGACCTCCAGATAGGGCTCGTGTACACGACAACAACAGATGGACAAGGTCATGGAGGAGTACGGGGACATCTTCACCTCTCCTGTAGGGGTGCCTTTGTACTCTTAGCTAAATCACCCCATCTATCTGACCCCAGGTGCGTCGCTATCCAATGGACCAATCTATTGGTGCTATGTTATGGAGAACGACGAAATCAAGAGGAAAATTCAAGAGCTGCCATGGAAAGGTCACATTCGTCCAACTTCATCGCCCTGTGGGAGCCCGATCGTGTTGGTGCAAAAGAAGGATGGGACTTGGATACTCTCTATTGACTATCAGGCATTGAACAAGGTAATTGTCTAGAATAGCTACCGATCCCATAGATTGATGACCTTCTGGACCAAATTAAGGGGGGGGAATTTTTCAGCAAGATTGACTTGAAGTCCGGGTATCACTAGCTACCAATCGAACCCTATGATGTGTGGAAAATTCACTTCAAAGCTAAGGAGGGCCTTTTTGAATGGTTGTTCATGCCTTTCGGGTTGAAAAATTCTCCTGCAACCTTCATGAGGTAGATGGATGACATCTTGTGGCCATTTACCAAATCATTGGTAGTAGTGTACTTGTATGACATCATGATCATCAGCCAGACTTGGGAAGGGCACCTCCACCACATCTAACATGTCCTCCAAACACTGTAGCAACACAATTTGTGTGCCAATTTGGAGAAGTGTACTTTTGGCATGACCCAGGTTCAGTATCTGGGATACATTATTGATGAGCAAGGGGCGCATGTGGATCTAGCTAAGATCCAAGTAATTTGGGATTGGCCAGCCCCATCCACTCTAATAGATCTCTGTAGCTTTCTGGGACTTGCTAATTTCTACTACAGGTTCATGTTGGGATTCTCTCATATCACTTGGCCCTTGAGCCAAGTCACCAAGGGAGGAGCGAAATCAAAATTCTTTTGGTCAGAATCTCAATAGAAGGCGTTCATCGAGTTGAAACATTGCCTTTACTCTGCCCCTATGCTCACATTACCAGACTTGCAACAACCATTTGAGATTGAGACAGATGGCTCAAACTATGATATTGGGGTAGTTCTTACTCAATAGGGGAATCTAGTGGCATATCACAGTGAGACACTGTCTGACACAGCCCGAAAGTATCCCACTTATGACAAAGAGATGTATTCCATTGCGCAGGGTTGCTGAAAATGGAAGAATTACATTTTGTGGAAGGAAATGATCATCCACACATACCACCGACCCCTGTAGCTCATAGATACACAAGGGAAGTTGTAAAGAAATCGCCATCATAAGTGGTCCACATATTTGCAACAATTTCATTTGAACATCAAGTACAAGAAGGGAAGCACCAATAATGTTGCAGACTGCCTCAGCCGACCACCGATCATGGTGCTAACCATCGTGCTCAAATCTTGTGGGCTTGAGACTTCTGATTGGCTACTTCCCTACAAGATCGATCCAAAATTCAACGACACATAAAAGACACTCTTGGAGGGTAAGAAAGTTCCAAATTTTCACCTCCAAGATGCACTACTATGTCACCTAGGACACTTTTGTGTTCCTTCAAGTGAGCATGCCAAGATGATTTGGGAAACACACTACGATCGGGTCGATGGGCATTTCAAGGTCAAGAAAATAGTGGTAGTACTTCAAAAGTATTTGTATTGGCAGAACCTTTGACTGGATGTCGGGAAGTACATCAAATCATGCATTTCCTGCTCCATTTCCAAACTGACCGTCAAGAAGAAAGGCCTCTATACTCTGCTGCATACCCCTAGTCAACCTTGGGAATCCATCTCTATGGATTACATGTCGGGTGTTCCTTCTACTAAGCATGGAAACGACTGTGTTTTTGTTGTTGTCGAAATATTCTCAAAGATGGCCATTATGGTGGCCTACAAAAAGAATATCATAGTACAAACCACCGTTAAACTCTTCTTTGAATTAATTTTGGTACACTTGGGTCCAGCGTCTGGTCAATTTTGGACACCAAGCTCACCAAGTCCATCGCTTTCCATCCCCAAACTGATGGCCAGACAGAGGTGGTCAACAGGATCATCGTACACATTCTTCGCATGTACAACTCAAAGAATCCACACACATAGGATGAGATCCTCCCCTATGTAAAACATAGCTATAACCGGGCTCTCCACATCTCAACCGGCCACATCCCTTTTTAGGTGGGCTTGGGATTCCAGCCACTATGTCCCATTGACGTAGTTATGCCATTTGCGGCTACTCAGGTCGAATTGGCTCATGTCCAGTCTGAACTAACAAGGTTTAAAGATTCATTGATCACACTCAACACATCCACCAATAGGTTCATGACATATTGGATAGAGTCAATGCCAAGTACAATAAACGACATGATCAACATTGGGTGCTACACAACTTCCGGGTGAGTGACAAAGTGTGGCTACATTTGCTGAAGGAGTGCCTCACTAGACCCCACCATAAGCTTCGCCCGCTCTGATATGGGCCATACACCATCACCAAGGTTGTAAGGACATTGCCTTCAAACTCAATATTCCACCATTCCTTGGTCTGCACCCAGTGTTCAATGTGGACCTCCTTTGGCCCTACTTCCCACCTCTACTGTAGACCTTCGACATTGCAAAAAAACTCATACCAACAGAGTTAAAACTAGAATGCATGGAACATGCCACCACGAATCGTATCATGGACATGAAAATCAAGAAAACTTGCCAACAAAAGATCCAACAATATCTGGTTGTTAAATCTGGCCAACTCCTGCACCAAGGGAAGTGGCTCACCAGGGACCAAGTTCAACACAAGTTTCCTCATCTCATGGAGGAACTCAATGCAATGAGGACCATTGCTTCCTAAGGGGGGAGGAATGATCCAGGTTGATATTGGTGGCCACCCTCCTATGCTACTTGGGGCCCCACCATTGTTTCTTTCAGTTTTCCAGTTTCCTTAATTGTAGCAAAGTTTACTATTTTTAGCATTTTTTTCGAGTCTTGAACTTTCAAAGTCGTTTTGAGGCCCTAAATGAAGTTTTTTGAGAAAACTAGAAGAAACATGATCTTTAACTAATTTTTCCCACAAAAAAAAGTTGTATTTCTCGGATAGATCTTTATAATGAGGTATTGTGTGTGTCAAACGAAGATCGTATGCCAAAGTTATGTCCCCGGGAAGTTAATGTACCAATTTACCCAAATAGGGCGCATAGTTTTGGCGCTTCATCTCCTAGGGTTAGGTTTTTGGATGCTTAGGGTTTTCCATTGTTTCTCAATAATAAATAGGCCTTCGAGCCTCATTGTAACATAGTTCAGAGGCCTGTAGACAACACATTTCTTCTTAGAGATAAGCTGCCAGTGCCTTAGCTAGTTTATTTCCATTCTGTCTGTAAGCATATTTCAGTTATTGATAGTAATGAAATGAAGTCTTATTTCTGCTGCATCTTTGCATTTATTTGTATTTCTATATTTTATTGCTTTCCTGCATAAGTCTGGATCACATATTCCAAGCATGAATGTGGGACTTTATCAAACACATCAATCAACACCCAACCAGGGATCCATAGACCACACTATCTCAACCCCAAACTAGTGATTCCACCTTACAATCGGACATCACTAACCATCACAGATTGGTCTCTATCAAGCTATTGTAGGTCTCTAGAGTGTTTGTTCCAACCAGGGCTTCAAGGACTAGTAACTCAACCCCAACTATTACAGTGCTTCTAGAGCGTTTGTCCAACCAATGCTTCCAGGACTAGTAACTCAACCCACCTAGGGATTCCAGAGTGTTTGTCCAATCAAGGCTTCCAAGACTAGTAGCTCAATTCAGAGTTGTCCATCGGGCTTCCAGAGCGTTTCTCCAACCAAGGCTTCGAGGATCTAATAACTCAACCCAACAGCTAAAGGAATCATGAGAACCAGCCAGAAAACAAATCAATGGAAATAAACCACAATGATCATGGTTATTGAAGAAATGGACATCCTAGAAAAATCCACATGCATACCCATACATGCTAAAACTAGTGGGGAAAACATACATGCAACTCAATACCTTCACTCAGAACCTGATGTAGATGTTGATCTTGTTATCCTCTTCCACTTTCCTTCTTTTCCTTTGCTTTCTTGATCCAAATCTCCAAGTATTCCACACTCTACCAGAATGCTCCAAGAATACACTAAGTGCTCAAGAGTACGAGAGAGAGAGAGAATAATGAGAAATCCAAAACTGAACTGACCAAGCCTTGCCCACTGATCCTCAGAATCCTTTTTATTAATGAGGCCTCTAATTTCTTCATTTTCCATTATTTTCCTTCAATTTTCTCCTCACATGCAACCTCTGACCTTTCACCTTCCTTTTCTCCTAATTTCCATTATTTTCATAAATAAAATTCCAATTAATGCCTCATTCCTTTCTAAATCATTTTCCTTTACCTTTTCCAATTTCGTTTAGCCATAATAAATCGAATGAGAACCCACTACGATGTTTTTCCCCAACAATCATCTTGGAATATATGTCCCATTACCGTGGCCTTATATATATTTTTACATGAATTTCTACTAGGGTTGTTACAGTGGGTCAGTCTTGAGTGACATGTTGAACCACCCAACGGGTGTCGTGTGGCATGATGATTTCACTATGATAATAGCATGATGCTAGAAAAATGTTTCCCTTTAACCATTAATGGAATGGTTGTGTGACATGGTCCTAGGAGTTGAGGGAATAAGCCACCAAGAGAAAGATTTATTGGAAGCATGACATGTGGCCTTGATCATATGAGATGAATATATTAAAATTCAAAGAGAAAGTCATGGTTTCAACATCAAATTCACTAGAGGTGGCAACCCATGGCTAAAAAATTACTTGGGGTAGTGAAATTTTCTTATCAGATGGTTCAAGACATTGCACCATAAACAATAAAACAGAAATGCAACTATAATGTTAAGGAAGTGGGTGTTTTTGAGTTTATTTTCTATGCACTTGAACAAAATTGAAGATATTTTATGCAAAGAACCAAAATCTATAGGGACGAGTTTATTTGTTTTGTGACAAGGCCAAATTTCCTTTTTATTTTTATTTTGTAATAGGGCTAAATTTATTTTTATTTTGGTGACTGGGTTATATTCACCATATCCTTAAAGGAAAATACATACAAGGAACTTTTAGCATATGTTGGTGTTTTTGTTCAAGATTGTTTACTAAAATGAAGTGTGTAATGACTGGTCACTATCTATATATAATGCAGAGCTTGTCAATTTATGCTGACATAATTTTTTGTGTTTTTTTGTTTCCACTAAGATGTAATTGATGTCATATGAATTAGAATAAGGGTATTATAACATAGATCAAAGTTAGGGTTCCATATTTTTGTGAAGAAAAATTTGTATCAGAATGTTAAAATTTTGTTTTAATGAGTAAATGAATGGATCAAGTTTGAAAATGTTATAAAAGGGAGGTCCATAGTGTAACTATTAGAGGTTGTTACCTCCTTTAGTTTGGCACCTGTAAAATATTAGGGAGTTGGTTCTTATAAAAATTAGGGAATTTTTGCATGTAAAATATTACTGAGTTGGTACTTCCTTCAAGTTGGTGCCTATAAAGTATTATGGAGTTGGTGCTTCCTTCAGGTTGGTTCCTATAAAGGATTATAGAGTTGGTGCTTCCTTTAGGTTGGAGATCGTAAATATCATGGATTTGGTGCTTCCTTCAAGTGGTTGCTTGTAAATTTATGGGATTGTTGTCTCCTTCTCAATACTATATTGGTTTCTAAAAAAAGGTCTCCCATGTATATATATTTTTAAAATTTATAGTATAAATAAGATAAATCGTGATAAAGCCCTTATAAATAAGAAAATGTATTATATAAATAAGAATATAAAGGTATAAAAGAATCAATAGAATATTTTATACCTTTCTATATCTGATCCTAAAATATTTTAGAGGAAATATTTAACTTGAAAACCCACAGAGAATAATAATATCCCTGAGGGATATGAATTTATACATTAAAAACCTATATGAATTTGCTAATGCTCTGGATAATTCTAAAACCCTTGTTACAAAGAAAGATGAATTTTTTACTTTGAAAGATCCATAATATGGACTTTAAATATTTGTAAAAGTGAAAGCTAAAGACAATGTTGGATATCCAAGTAGAAATACTAAAACTTAGTCAATGTGTCTTTATCAATCACACTCACTAGCTCTTTAATTTGGTAGTCAAAAAAGGTTTCCCTAAATCATAGACTCAAAGCCTCATTGTTCCTATTTTTAAAATAAGGGAAACAAATACCCTCAAGTTATAAGGTCATTATGAGCATTACGATTCATACTCATTTAGCCAAGTTATATGGCTTTTTTTAGAAAACTAGATTAGTAGATCATTAGAAATTCATGGAAAAAAGTTCAATGTTGAGCTAGTTCTAGAAGCTACCATTCAACTATAGGCTACCATTCATCTATAGGATACCTAGCTATGCTTTGGATCATCAGTAATGAATGTTATAGTAAAACCACTATATTTTTTTTCTTCAAGGTCTTTAGGAAATATTCTTACATTGTTCCCAGATATAACCTTTAGAATAAATTAAAATAATTAAAGCTTCCTCTTAAGTTGAGAGTAGATGCAATAATATTGTATGACAACATTATTTCTATGTTGAAGAATAGTAAGGTTTTGGTTGGATGAAATGAGTTTTAAAATAACAATTAAGCATGGTCATCTCATGTGCCCTACCATATTTTACATTTACATTGTCAGGTTAGAAGCATGCTTAGAAGAAACACGTATTGATGACACTACTTATAAATCTCGAATAATTTTCAACCTTATTCTTTGTATATGATATTGTTCTTAATTTGATATTTTGAATGATTTTAACAACTAGGTAAAATTTCTTAATGAATTTTATTCTAGAACATGTATGTTGGTAAACATTAACAAAATTAAGATTATGACAATCAAATCTAAAAATATCACTTACATTAATTTTATCCATATAAAAAACAATGTAGTAGAAGTTATTTCAAACAAATATGTCAGAATTGATATTTATCACACGCTTAATATAAAACATAACATTACAAAAAGGGTCAGTGGAGGGTGGAAAACCTATTTTGGTCTTGAAAATAGCTAAAGATTAGTGGAATAATGGTTTTGGAAAATAATGAAACTCTAATTTAAGGATCCACTCACTCTTGTTATATTATATGGATGTGAAGTTTTGTCTTGTAGGATTTCTAAAGAATCATGGAGAAATATTGGGAAATTATAGAAGAGCCTTGTGTCTCAAAATCTTAAAATTAAAAGTAATAGACCCTAAACTATATTCATTGTGGAAGTTGGTATTTATTCCATTCAAAGTATGGTTGTAGCTAGCTCTCTAATGTCCAAACACAAGAAAACTAACATGAAAAACAAGAGGCTTCATGTGTTTCAAGCCCTAGTAAAAATTACCTACAACTTGATATAGGATGGCGTAAATATGCTAAGGCTTGGATAAATCCTTTATGTATAGACCAGGAGGCTATTCTATTGAATATTTATACCATTGAAAATGTTAGCACATCCAAAATTAAGTAGACATCATGTTGTGATAACAAAATTGAGGAAAAGAGAAAATTAGGATATTTTAAGGAAGTCACTAACCCCATTCTAGAGGATGAATGCTATATTTCTATTTTAGTTAATTGGAGCAAGAAAATAAATATCGCTAAAATAATAATGAACTCTCACCAACTCCAAATTTAAATAGATTATTAGAAAATTTTTAAATACCCTTGGATGAAAGGATTTTCATCATCGTGATACTAAGAAAATGAAGGATAAAAATATACGTCTTTCAAATTTTCCTTCTTATACCCAAGAAACCCAATTTAAAAATATTTGTGACAATGTCAACCATCATAAACTCTCAACTCATCAGAATTATGTATTTAGGAAATATTATCTACAATTTTCTCAAGGATGGAAATAAAATTATGAAGCAAAGCAATTAATCTCTTACTAGTGTCTTTTATTCTTACATTCCAATAGACAAAAGTAATTCATTTTAGTCGATAGTGATAATCATTATCACCATTAAGTGTAAGAAATTCCACTTTGTCTTAAGACATGGTGGTGGAATTTTGGATGGGTCTCCTAGATAACAAACAACCAGTACAAAAGAAACAACATAAATATTTTTTTTTATCTAGAGAAATTTTAAGGGAAAAATTTCACCAATTGGCTAAATTTTAAACATTTTATGAAAAAATATTCTCCCATTTGATTAAAAAAAATTTTATTTTTAAAATATGTATGGTTTAATTTATGATATTCACTAAACATTTAAAATTTTTAATAGTAAATTACATGTTTTTTATGTTGAAAATGTAGCAAGAAATTCCTAATTTAATTTCCCCTTGAATTAAATTAGGAGAAAAATGAAATTCCACATCACAAGAAAAATTGAATGAGTTAAATGAGTTATTATCACTCATATAGATTAGTTAATTCAAATTTTGGGCCTAACTTGAGTTGTGTACAGTGATTCCTAAATTTTAGGATCCTATGTTGAGTTAATTTTAGTTGTAACAATTCAATTTAGTTAAATTGAGTTAAGGTTCATTAAACTAGTTCAAATTGTTGGAGAAAATAGTGGGAGGTCTATAGTGGGCTGAAACTTCAATGTTTAACCAGCTAACTGATCAATTGGCCTAAATTAACTCATTCATGCATGGAATTCAAGTTACCCAGTTGAGATTGGAGTTCAAAGGGAAGTGTACTATCATTTCTAAAATTTTCCAAATTGTACAGACAGTGCATGCATTCAAAGAAGGGCCTAATAGAATTTCACATTTTGATAAATTTCCCTTATTAATAGGGGGATAATTCCTCATCAAGAATTACAAGGAAATATGAGCTTTGAGGCTAGGAAAATTGGCTAAGTGTTGGACAAAGTGAGTCAGTCAGGGAGAGGATAGAAGATACTTGTGCAGATTGTGCTCAAGCTTAATAAATCATATTGTATTCATCCGGATTCTTTGATTAATGCAATATAGATAGGAAGGGGTTTTTAGCAGTGTTTTCACCTAGATAAATCTATGTGTATGTGTGTTGAATCATTATGCATGTGTTTTATATGTGTTCTTGATTGTGAATTTTCTTCCACAGATGAGTAGAGTATATTTGAATATTATGTTTTAGTAAATTACATGAGCAGTTTTGAATCTAAAATTAATTTCTACATCTTAATAGAGCTACTGATAGAGAAGAGAATTCGAAGTTTTCAGTGAAGGAGGTTTAAATTTCAATATCAATGTTGCAAGTTTTCTCCAGGACTCAGAAGATTTCTTTCATTGGACTAAGGCTCAAGTGTGCTTTGGAAGGAACCACTAATTTTGTGGCATGGAATATTTGCATGTAGGCAGTATTAGATGACAGAGGGTTTCTAGAATACGATAATACATATGTAGCAAAAACCCCATCATCTGTTGCCTAGTATATCACTTAGTGGAAGAAGGATGTGCCAAAAGCAAGGAGAATTGTATTGGAGGGAGTTCGAGATCATATTATATCGAATATCCAAAGGAAAGAGACTATGTTCGCGATGTGGAAAACACTGAGATATTTTTTTGAGAAAAATATTGACCATAGGGCATTAGCACTCAAGGACAAGCTTCGAAGTATCGAGATGAAAAATAATGAATCAATTCAGCAGTACCTGAGAAAGTTTACAAAGTGTTGTGATGAACTTGGTAGGGTCAATGTTACTTTCCCTGAAGAATATTTGGTAGCTTTAGCTCTTTTGGGCCTTCCCAAGAGCTCTCACAGTTATCAAGATTTTGTAAATGGTAGAGAGAAACTACCAAGATAGGAGCGGTTATGGTATGATATAGTGCAAGAAGAAATAAGGTGGAGCAACAGAGATGAGACTTCATCCAAGTTTGAGGATGAGGAGAAATATTCCTTGGCTAGAAAGGAAATGAAAGGGAAAGGTAAGAAATCCCAATCCAAAGGAGATTCCAATCAAGGGGGAAAGAAGAAATACTTGTCCAAAATAAAGTGCTTCCATTGTCATGAATTGGGACATTATGCCACGAAGTGTCCACACGCGAAGGCAGGAAAGAATCCCTCGGGAGGAGCGGCAGGTGAAGCTCTAGCTTCACAATTTGAGCTTGATTTTACCATCATTGCATGCATGGAAAGCATAGTGATGGGTACTGTGTGGCATTTGGATAGTGGTGCCTCATTCCATATGATGGAAAACTGAGAATCTTCCAGTGACTTTGAGGAGAAAGACCTCAAGATTCACATTGATATGGGATATGATGTGAGGTATAGCACAACCTGTATCGGTATAGTTACTTTTTAGAGGGAGTCTCACTCCCCACTCAGGCTCAAGGATGTGATGTTTTTTTCTGGGTCTTAAGAAGAACTTGGTTTTTTCGAAATGTAGGAATATCATGGCTACGATGTGATATTCAACAAAGGAAATGAATTCCTGAGTCAAATCACCATGGGACAAGTGAAGAAGATCGGGGTTTGGGTGAAGAACCTCTATAGGTTGGATTTGGCAGATTGTGCTTCTTTGAAACAAATGAAGAGAAGGTGCATAACAGAGATGTCAAAAAATTATGGCATAAAATACTTGGCCATTTGCATCATGGATATTTGAATATCATGTAGAAAATCACCATAGGATTCCCTAATGGAGCACTAGAGCATCATAAGACATGCAAATGGTGTACCTTGGATAAGTAAATAAAATCCAGCTTCAATGATCGGGATAGTAGGGCACATGAAATCCTTGAAAGGATCCACTATGATGTATGTGGACCTTTCTTGATAGCCTCCATGACCAAGCATAGCTATTATGTTATATTTTTAGATGATTTATCATGTAAGTGATGATTTTCTTCATGCAGAAGAAAGACTAGACATTCTCCAAATTTGTTGAATTTAAAGCACTTGTTGAGAAAGAAACTGGCATGAAAGTGAAGCCTCTCAAGAGCGATAACAATGGTTAATATGTGGCGAATTATTTTAAAATTATTTGTGCAACGGAAGAAATTTGACGGGAGTTGACAACACCCGATAACCCACAACACAATTGGGTGACTGAGAGGAAGAAAAAAAGTATTGTGGGAGCTACACATGTGATGTTGCATGATGAGGGACTACTGTTGCACTTGTGTTTCGAAGCATTCAACACATTGGTATATGTGCATAACATGAGTCCTCACCGGATTCTCGATATGAGTACACCAGAAGAATATTTTTCAAGGAAGAAACCAAATGTGTCAAACTTTAGGATATTTGGATCATCATTTTACTGTCATGTTTCCAAGGAATCAAGGAAAAATCTAGAGTCGAAAACAGAGTTGGGCATATTTTTGGGGTACACTGATACACCTCACAACTATTGTGTGTGACTATCATCTCTTAGGATGAAAATTTTTCGTAGAGATGTGAAGTTCGACGAGGAGAGGGAAATGAGGTGTTACCTTGAGAGGGAGCTTCAGTTGCGTTCAGATGAGGAGCTTTAGGCTCCAAAGGAAGAACCTTAAGATGTTTTGGAGTAGCCACAAGAAAAGGAGCAGAGAGTGGAGACACCCACGCATGCAGAGACATCCAGAGAAGGAAGGAAGTGCATTAGGGAAGCTAACATATTATTGCATGATGCTAGAGATAATGTGGGAGAACCCACATCACAGTGCTGGTAAAGGAGGTCATCAGATCGGTACACAGGCTACATAACTCTGATGAGTGATCTAGTAGAGAAAGAAGAATCCTCATTCAAGGAAGCAGTGCGACAACAAGTGTGGGTTGATGCCATGGTAGAATAATATGATTCCATTGTCAAAAATAGTGTCTTGGAAGTGGTCCCAATACCATAGAACAAGTCAGTGGTACGTTTGAGATGCATCTACAAGGTGAAGCAAGCAACAGACGGAAGCATTGAGAAACACAAGGCTAGATTTGTGGCCAAGGGGTGCTATTAGGAGGAGGCAATTGTCTGCAAGGAGACCTTTTCTCCAGTAGAAAAGTACTATTCTATCAAATCAATTCTAGTACTTGCAATGCAGATGTGATGGAATATCCATCAGATGGATGCGAGGACAACATTTCTCAATGATGTGATTGAGGAGGAGGTGTACATTAAACAACTAGAATGATTTGAGACTTTCGATAGAGAATCACATGTGTGCAGACTCAATCGAGCATTGTATGGATTGAAACAAGCACCCTAGGCTTGGTACACTAGGATCGACATCTATTTCACTAGGTTGGGCTTCACCAAAAGTGAAGCAGATGAAAACCTTTACCATATTTTTGTTGAAGGTAAAATGTTGATTGTAGTATTATATGTCGATGATTTGATTTTAACCAGTGATGAGAATTTGATCAAATATTTCAAAGAGGGTCTTGCAAGATAATCTGAGATGAAGGATTTGGGACTTAATGCATTATTTCCTCGATTTGGAAGTATGGAAAGGAGATGGGGAACTATTTGTCTCTTAGGGAAATTATGCCAACCAGATACTAAAGAAGTTTCACATGGAGAGTAGCAAACCGATGGGCACTCCTCTAGTAGTCAATTGGAGGAAGGATGATGCCACTTCAGGTGAGGAAGTGGAGGACACTATTTACAGGTAGCTTGCGGGTTCACTTATGTATTTGGTAAGCACACGAATAGATATGTGTTAGCCTGTTAACAAGCTTAGTCAAGCAATGGTTAAGCTAACCAAACTGTATTGGAAGGTGCCAAGACATGTGTTGAGATACCTTAGAGTCACTACTCAACTTGAAATTTGGTACATAGAGATAGAGGGAATGAAGTTGCAAGGCCTCACGGATGCAGATTGGGCAGGGATTTCATCGGATTGAAAGAGAACATTAGGAGGAATTTTCAGTGTTGGGTCAGCAACAGTTTCTTGCTACAACAGACATCAAATATCAGTTACACTCAGCTCATCAAAAGCAGTGTACATGGTTTCCAGTCAAGCAACTTGTGAATCTATCTGGATGAGAAAGATTATTGTTGGGTTATTTGTTCAGGTGATGGATCCTACTATTATTTACTGTGACAATCAGATTTGTATCAATGAATTTGAGAATCCCGGTTTTCATGATCGATCCAAGCACATTGATATCAGGTACCACCACCTACGAGATTGCGTGAAAAGGAAGATCATGTTGTTGGAATACATTCCTATAGAGGAACATGATGCAAATATTTTGACAAAATATTTATCAATAGGAAAATTTGAGTTCCATAGAGGCAGGATTGGGGTATCTGGTAATACCTTTCTTGCTGAGAGGGAGTGTTGAAAATGCAGCAAGAAATTCCTAATTTATTTTTCTCTTGAATTAAATTAGGAGAAAATAAAATTTCCACATTACAAGACAATTTAAATGAGTTAACTGAGTTATTATCACTTAGTTGTCTTTTTTAATTCTATTTGTGGTACTAACTTGAGTTGTGTACAATGATTCCTAAGTTTTAGGATCCTAGGTTGAGTTAATTTTAGTTGGAACAATTTAATTCAGCTAAATTGAGTTAAGGTAAGTTAAACTAGTTCCAACTGTTGGAGGAACTAGTGGGAGGTCTAGTAGTGGGATGAAGCTTCAATGCTTAACCATTTAACTGATTAATCAACCTAAATTAACTCATGCATGCCTGAAATTCAAGTTACTCAATTGAGATTGGAGTTCAAGGGAAGCATATTATTAGTTGTAAATTTTTCCAAATTGTACAGGTGGTGCATGCAGTCAAAGAATGACCTAATAGAATTGTGCAATTCACAATGGGAAATTTCCCTAATTAATAGGGGGATAATTCCTCATCAAACAATGCAAGGAAATAGGAGCTTGGAGGCTAGGAAAGTTGACTGAGTGTTGGCCAAAGTTAGTCAGTGAGGAAGAGGATAGAAGATACTTTTGCAGATTGTGCTTAAGCTTGAACAAGCATATTGTATTAATCTAGATTCTTTAATTAATGCAATACATATAGGAAGAGGTTTTGAGAAGTTTCTTTCCCCTAGATAAATATGTGTTTATGTGTTGAATCACGATGCATTTGTTTATATGTGTTCTCGATCGTGAATTTTCTTTCACATATGAGTAGAGTAGATTTGAGCTTTTTGTTTTAGTACATTACATGAGTATTTTGGAATATAAAATTAATTTGAACATTTTATTGGATAATTTTCTACATTCTATATGTATGATTTTTCAAACTAGAATAGATGACTGTAATACTATATGTTATGAAACCAACTCCCAAAATAGAAGAAAAGAGAGATCAACGCCATAGAAATAAGCCACTTCGAGCGGAAACCTCCTTTACATTAAATAAATGAACAATTATTGGATGATACAAATGAAAAAACCTCCTTTCTATATATAGGATTCCATGGGGTCACAATATAATCCTAGCCGACCTAAAAGTAATAATGTAAGGGCACAATAATAATAATATGGGGGTTACAACGATACAACAATAACAATAAGGGGGCTATACTAACAGCACTAAGAGACTACACTAGTAATATAGGGACCTAACATGCTCCTCTCCTTCAAACAAGTGATGTCCTCAACGCTTGATTATTTCTTGATGCCTCTATATAAAATTCTCATCCTCTCATGTGGAATCTTCAATGGGTAAGTTATTCCACTTGCTAAGATACTCTGAAATTGATCTATTTCGTAGTTTTCGAGTTCTTGTTTCAGTGACTGCTTCAGAACTTCTTTTGTTGCGATTTTGATCTTCCTCTTGTTTCATTCGATTCAGCACCAAAGTTAGGTTATCCTTTGAGAGTTGGATAACTTATTGTTGATGCTCAATGTGATCTTCCACTACTTTATCATCCATATTAGCTTTCATTTGATCCTTCAAACCATCCAACTTAGCCTTCATTTATGCTTTTAAACCATCTATTTCATCTTTGATTTCTCTTTGTAAGATCAAAATTTGTTGATCTTGGTACTGTAAGATTGATATATCATATTTCAATTCTTCCTCTTCATGTGTCATAGTAGATATTTCTGAGGGCTTAATGGGTGTGTAATTATTTTTGGGAGGCATTATATAACTCAATACTAATATCTATGCTTCATTATGCCCTTAGAATCACTTCAAACTGATTTTTCAAACAAATGTTATACAAACCTATTTAAAAAATACACAATTTTTTCTTGCTTTTTAGGAGGTCAATATTCAACTTGATTTATCTCTATTATTTTGGATCTTCAAGATCTGAAATTAGGTCCTATAGTAGCCCTCTGAATCTTCTTTCGAATGCCATAGGTCTAAACTGATTTGGATTCTTCAAGGAAATGTTATGCCCAATCTCCCACAATGACCTAATTATGGACGGGTTCAGTAGAGCGAACTTGTACGGCATGCCACGTGTCATTGTTTCCTCCTTCGATTCTGAAATTGATATACAGGAAACTACAGTCCGTTTACTTTCGGCCACTTCTTACAAATTCCAATCCGATGCTCAGAGAAAGAGTTATGATGATTTTCCCAAGTTCACCTCTTTTAGATGAAATTTGGGAGCCTGTAAAAACCCTAATTTCCACAGACCATATCTCCGCAATGTTGCGAACCAAGATCTGAAATTTTTACATGAAGTTCCTCAGCATTTCTTAGAAATGGGTTTTTTTTTTAGTGCATTAACCCTCACAGAAAAAATGTTATAGCAAAAATTCCACGATGACCTGTTTGAAGTAGCGAAACCTTAGAATCCAAAGCTCTGATACCAAATGTTATGCAACCAGCTCCCAAAATAGAAGAAAAGAGAGATCAACACCTTAGAAATAAGCCACTTCGAGGGGGGAACCTCCTTTACATTACATAAATGAACAATTTTTGGATGATACAAATGACAAAACCTCTTTCTATATATAGGAGTCCATGGGGTCACAATATAATCCTAGCCGACCTAACAATAATAATGTAAGGGCACAATAATAACAATATGGGGGTTACATGGGTACAATAATAACAATAAAGGGGCTACACTAACAACAATAAGGGACTACACTAATAATATAGGGACCTAACACTATACATGGGGATAATAAATCAATCCTTAAAAAATACCCTACTTTGATCCAATTAAAATTTTCAAATTATAGGCTATCAATCCAAGTTAGATAGATTTTTCATATGGATATAATAAAGTGATGGAAGTGGGAAATGTCGATAGGAATTTGTTACTCATGTTATTATTTATATGAGAATAGTGAAAATAGGTCTTGAATACTTTTGAATTTTATTACTAAATGTAATTTTTTAATCTCATATTCATTGTTTTTCTTTTTTAAAACGAGATATTACACTATTAGTTTATTCATATATTCATGATATGTTACATCTTTTCCTTTTCTCTAGAATTATCTAGGCAGATCTACCTGAAGGAGTTACTTCTCGTTGGCTTATTAACAAAGCCTAACCCCAAGAGCATTAAGGAGAATTGACCCATTGACCTCCCAATAGCGAGGTGCTTTTAGCAACACGACCTCAACCAAATGCGCTAACTCTTGGGGCGACTGATATACTACGTCTTGAATTTATCACTTCTATATATTATTCGATTGATTTGGAAGACCTATATCATGCACCTTTTATTTAACATCTAACAAGAACTAAAACTTGCACTCTTTTTTACATATAAATATAAGATTCTTTACTATGATATTGACATCTTTATTATGATAACATGTGTTATTTCACACTCTCCAACTAGGCATTAATATTCTAATTTCCATATACAATAATCTCATAGTTGATTTTCTTATAAATTGGATGTTGAAAAATATAAAATGGACAACTTTGAAACAATATCCATTGCTAAAACTTATAGGAATTGTATTAATGGAATTTTTTGAAACAATATCCATTATTAATTCCTATAAGAATTAAATTGATTATTGGTGAGAAAATCATTTGAGCATTGTTTGAGAATTTAATATAAAATCACTTAACCTACAATTATTCTTCATTGGTTATTTTTATTAATTAGCCATGGCCACAATCCTTACATTTGATAACAGATTTGATCATTGATCCCTTTTTATACATTAGCATACGAAGATGTTTTGCAATAGGGATACCATCTTGGTGCAGGTTACATCACAAGATGGAAAACACATGTAATATGCAAATCTCATCGTTTTATTGTCCATCCCATTTTATTAATTAGTAACACTTATGTTTATTGCACCTTCCATCTTAACAAATTCAAGATAATTCTTTATCACCTTGAGATATCTCTTAATATTGAATTAAGATCTTGATTTTTCTTCATCGAGATATTTCTTAATATTGAATTAAGATCTTGATATTTTGTACATTTTTTTTTCAATTAATACATCAGAAGGTTCAACTCCCACATTAATATTGGTTTAACTGCTGATTAATATTTTGTGCTAAGTGTTTATTCTGAAAATCTTTGCTTCGGAATTTGTCTTTTTCAAGGACTCATTCGTCCACTTTGCCATAGTCAATTGGCAGGGCTTGACTATCATATCGCAGGACTTATTGAAAGGTTTTGTTATTCTTATTATAATTTTTCTTATTTAATTTCGTGAGTGTTAGAGCAATTCTAGATTTTTTTTTTTTAATGAAAAATGATAATATATATTTATTTGATTTTAAATAAGTATTTTTATTAAATAAAATCAGTCAATATACAGATAAATTAAAATTTTCAAAATAATTTTTTATTTTAAAAAAATATTATATTTTTATAATTTTCAAATAAGTTGAAAAATATATAAAAACAAAACCTATAACTTTCATTCATAAAACAAAATTATAAATTTACGATTTTTTTCGGGAATTAAAAAAAAAAGATAGCATAGTAATATTGTTTAATATATAATAAAAAGTATAATGATGAATACGTGTTTCCAAACAGCTGTAAAGTTATGTATTCAAATCCAGATAAACATTACGAAAATATGTTTACTTGGAACTTTAACTTTATATTAATCTGAACTTCTCTATTTTTTACGATGTTTTTCCGGAGAGATTTTCTATTTTTCAAGGTACTCAGAGCTTCGGAAAGAGGTAAATTAAAGAAAAGTGTCCCCTATTCTTCGTTGACGTTTTCCTATGAGGAAAACTCGCTCCGCTCTGTTTGAAATTTGACTATTTTCATTTATAGTTCCGATAACAACATACGAATCCTGAAAATGGTTTGATTTGTCGTTGAATTTCAGAGGGAGGACAAATCTCTCCGCCCCTCCTTTTGGTTGAAGTTTGACTAATTTTTATCATAGTTTGATTAGAGGATTCTTGGAAATCAGATATAAAATTTTGAAACGAAGACTTGCCTGATTATGATAAACTCACATTAAACCACACCCCAACCCAAGAAAAGTCACATGTTCACGAGTTTGCCTGCCTGCGTCATCAATAAATATATAAACAAATTTGTTTCATTCTTCGATCACATCTCCTCCTCCTGTTTCTACCTCTCTCACATGTTTCCTGAACAAGAGTTGCTTCTTCTTGATCAGGTATTTCATCGTCACTGCTCTGCTGGATATGTTGTGTATATATGCTTTTATATATGAGATTTACTGTTACATATTGTGAGAAGCACACCCGGTGCTGTGACTATATATTTCTTCTTTAGGATCTCCCACCATCATCACTCCCCGCAGCGCCCGCGTACAGTGACCTCTGTTAGTTGATCTAGTCGTATAACCCAGTTCTGCCCTGCTGCACCAGGTGTCCGTGCCCTAGATTTTTTTTTTTCCGCTGGACCAGAGGTTCAATTTCACAGGAGAAATCAATCGGCACCGTGACCAAGATGTCTGCGGATCGAATCTCCGGGGAGAAGAGGAAGGCCTCGGACGTTGATCTCGGTTCTGAAGATGTCAGATTTTTTAGGCAGAAGCTGAAGCCCATCATCACTGCTCGGCCCTGCCCGCCTGGCTGCAATCAGAGTTTCTTGGATGTCAAGGCCGATAAGCCTGCCGACGTGGAAGTTGCCGGCTCTTCGGTTTTACCGGCAGAGCAGGTCGATGTCGGTGTTGTCGAATTCATTTTGTCGACCAAGAATGTCGATGTCGGTGTTGATGCAAATAATTTAACCGATGGCGACGAAGGATGCCAGACGCCTAAGTCTGAGGAGCACAGAATACCAAAGATCTTAACGTGCCCAAAGGCGCCGAGGAAGCCCAGGCCGACAGCAAGGAGAAAAACAAAGCCAGATGCGGCTGTACGTCGTGCTTTGTTTGTTGATCCCAGTGAATTGAATTTGCTTTTCGACTTGCAACCGAAGAAATTTTAAGTCAGCGGACCATTAGATATCTGTAGGTCTGATCAGTTTCAGAATCTGGTTTTCGTCATCATATACATATATTTTTTAGCACGATCTGGTCATAAACATTCTCAGCAGATTAGTTTTCCGGATCTTAATGAGGAAGGAATGAGAAGTACAATATATATATTCTCTCCATCATCTATTGATTTGTGGGGTATTGATATTATTCGATTCTTTCTGGTGTATTGCTGGATTAGTATAGTCCACAATTTCATGCTTGAGAAGCCAAGGCGACAGGTACCTGAAAATTCCTTTGGAACTCATTTGAATGCATTTTGTTCTTTGAGATCAGTAGAGTGTTATCTTGATCGGAATGGGTAGAAAACCCTGGAATTTTCAGGGCCGGAGAATTCTGTCTCCTGTCGAATTCATTTGTGCTGCTATCAAAGGTCTTGTGTGGCTAGATTGTGTTTATGGATTGAAAGAATTCAGATTGTAACCTGGAGTTTTTAATTCATTAGCATCTTAGATCCATAATTTTGATGGATTTATATAGTTTTTATTAAAACAGCATTGCTGTGTATATAAAATTGGATTTAAATGGTTTTTAGTTAGGAACAACATTGCCAGTGTGTATAAAATTTTGATTATAGTTATTTGACAAAATAAAATTGTATTCGTTGTGATCAATGTTTTATTAAAAGAATAAATTTTACAAAATCCTCTTGTGCAACACAGTTCTAGATTTTCTCCAATTTAATTTCATTATGAATATAACTTAGTTGTGTATAAAACTTTGATTATAGTTGTTTGACAAAATAAAATTGTATTCGTTGTGATAAATTTTTTATTGAAAGAATAAATTTTACAAAATCCTCCTGTGCAACACAGTTCTAGATTTTTTCCACTTTAATTTTATTATGAATATAACTTGAAAAAGAGTTTGATTATCTTAGCATCAGAAAGAAAAACAATTGTAAAAATTTGGTTGTGTCTGATTATCTCATATATAATCAATAACCCATTAAAAAAAATTTCTGTGCCTGATTATCTCATATATAATCAATAACTCATTTTTTTAAGAACTGTTTCTTGGATTTCTGTAGGACATGTTGTCATAAGGATTAATACAATTACTTCACTAAATAATAATTAGTTTATTTTGTTAATTAAGTCCAGTTAATTTGACACTTGGAATAGAATAATCAATAGCCCATTTTTAAAGAATTATTTTGTTGGATTTCTGTAGGACATGATGTCGTAAGAATTAATACAATTACTTCACTAAATAATAATTAGTTTTTTTTTTATGATAGTTAAGTTTAGTTTAAGGTCCAATTAATAGTTGTTATCCTCCCTATTTAGATTTATGTATATCTGGTAAGTTGACACTTGCAATAGAATAATGATGTGGGGATTTTGAATATATATCGTGTGCTGTTTAGGGTTTAGTAATAATATAAATATGCAGCATTATAAGTGAGTATATAATATGGGTTTGTCACTTACTGGCAATCTTTCTCTTGCTTTCAGACTGAGAGAATTCCATTTATTTCCCAAAATCCCTAATGTCCAAAAATTATCCCAAAAAAACTAGTTTGTGTTACTGTGGGCTAACAGTTACTAGAAGAAAAAAAACTAGTTTGTTTTACTGTGGGCTCACAGGGAAACAAATGAAATCTATGAACTAATTTCAACTACAATTACATAATTATATAATCAGATGGCCATCTTCAATTAGAATCAACTCCATTACTTAAACCATGCACCAGGATAACGTTGCCATCAAAGCTGAGATTTTCGCAGCTTACAATTTGAATTTCTGCTCATAAATGTTGATATGTTTAAGGATAGCGTAGCAAAAAAAGCAGAGATTATTGCAGCTCGAAACTTGAGCTTTTGCTATAATAACGTGGCCCTGATTATCTCATATATAATCAATAACCTACTAAAAAAATTGTAAAAAAATGGTTGTGTCTGATTATCTCATATATAATCAATAACCTATTAAAAAAATTTGCTGTGCCTGATTATCTCATATATAATCAATAGCTCATTTTTTTAAGAACTGTTTCTTGGATTTCTGTAGGACATGTTGTCATAAGGATTAATACAATTACTTCACTAAATAATAATTAGTTTATTTTGTTAATTAAGTCCAGATAATTTGACACTTGGAATAGAATAATCAATATAATCAATAGCCCATTTTTAAAGAATTAATTTGTTGGGTTTCTGTAGGACATGATGTCGTAAGAATTAATACAATTACTTCACTGAATAATAATTAGTTTTTTTTAATGATAGTTAAGTTTAGTTTAAGGTCCAATTAATAGTTGTTATCCTCCCTATTTGGATTTATGTATATCTGGTAAGTTGACACTTGCAATAGAATAGTGATGTGGAGATTTTGAGTATATATCGTGTGCTGTTTAGGGTTTAGTAATACTATAAATATGCAGCATTATAAGTAAGTATATAATATGGGTTTGTCCCTTACTGGCAATCTTTATCTTGCTTTCAGACTGAAAGAGCTCCATTTATTTCCCAAAATCCCTAATGTCCAGAAATTATCCCTAGAAAAAAACTAGTTTGTTTTACTGTGGGCTCACAGGGAAACAAATGAAATCTATGAACTAATTTCAACTACAATAACATAATTATATAATCAGATGGCTATCTTCAATTAGAATCAACTCCATTACATAAACCATGCTCCAGGATAACGTTGCCATCAGAGCTGAGATTTTCACAGCTTCCAATTTGAATTTCTGCCCATAAATGTGGATATGTTTAAGGATAGCGTAGCCAATAAAGCAGAGATTATTGCAGCTCGAAACTTGAGCTTTTGCTATAATAACGTGGCCCTCCGGTGAGCATTCAAATAATGTGGGTCAGTATGGATCCAACAAATTCGACAGGCGGACGAGTTTTATCACAATGTGACTCGTGAGACTCGAGGGTCTATTCCCAAGGACAATCAAGAGTCTAATAATTATTATCCCTTCACCTTAATGAAAATTAAAATCGATTTGGAGGTCATGGGATGCCTTTTAAAGAGAATGTCTGCTTCTTTTGACATCCGAAAGACGCAAATGTCAAGACAAAAGTAAAAGCAAAATTACAAAAGCAAAAGTTAAAAAGCAAAGCGAATGCCATTTGTTGGTTCAATGCAATTTAGTTACATACCAATCTTGCACAGATATAGAGAACGATAAATGTGGTTGGCCTCCCCTTATGTCTGCTAAATTATTTAATTTAATTATGGTGCCTTTCATTATGAATCTCCTTTCACAATTTCCAAGACTAATTGTCCGGGCAGGCATTTCAACGTTTCAAGCTCAACCCCAATAATTTAGTTATAATTTTGTGCGCTCGGTCATAACGCCTACAATCTAGCTAAAGGTATCTGGTGAATTATGCATTGGATCCAAATCCAGCAACTTGGTAATTCCTGCAGCGATCAGCATCTAGTTGCTCAAGGAATATTGTACCTCACATAGGTCAAGTCTCCATTACTTTGACAGTTGAAAACTTGATGTATTCAAGCATAACAAGATATTCTTATTAGCTATAATACCTCTCCAACGAACTTTTTAATGCAAGGTATTAAGAAATTTGCTCTTTCTCGATTTTCGTAATGGCTTTAATATTTTATGGGGACCAGCCAGTAAACCTGTCCTTCCATAAACTTACAGCCATGCTTTGGAGTAAAAAAATCCCAACTCTGGGAAGATGTGTTAGTTGAGGTGCCCTGCACAACTTTCGTGATCTTTTAGCTCTTAATCAAATACGTGGCATGTCTCTAATATTTAAAACAAGACGTGACAACTTATCTTAGACGTGTTGAAGTAGAGAATTTTGCATTATTTTTTCTACGACTTTTGTTTAGTGCTTTCTCTATACTGTACACAATATTAGCATCACTGTGCCTGCAACGGCAGTACATCCACTTTTTTTTACATCCTAAGGAATATGACTATATCACTGGTGTTATAGCTCCACCAAAGTACAACCCTAAATTTAATATAAAAATCATTCCAGGAGCTATATATAATATATACAGAGATAACCTTTTCTTTCGATTCTTAAGAAAATAGATTCCTCAAAATACGAGGACAAAGTTCAATTGCAAAGTACTATTCTGACATATTCTGACAGAACAACGTCGTGTTCCCATTGTTATATTAAACAAAACAAAAATCCTTAAAAATCGCGATATCGTTGCTGCCCTACACTTGCATATTATTATTTAAGAAATGCCAGGATTAAAGTTAAACTAGATAGTGAAATACAAGGATTAAAGTTCAATTACATAGTGAAATACAAGGATTAAAGTTCAATTACATAGTGTCATTCTGATATGATAACATGCATATACCTTTTTGTATTTATTATTATTTTAAACTAACATGCATAAATTATGTGTTTATTTATAAATGATTGAGAATAGTAAAAGTTGGGACAAACAGAAAAGATTAAAAACTCTCAACCAGAAGAATTAAAATTGATTCAAGAATAAATAAATAAATAAATAATAGAGGATTGAAAATTAATTAATAGTAATAAAGTTAATGTACAAGGGGGATTTTTTTAAAAAGAAAACCAAATAATTATGAAAATAATAGATATAAAAAATAAATAAAAATAAGTAAAAAAAGAGTGTTAATGGAAAAATATTAAATTAACTAAAATAAAGATTTAAGAAAAGGATATTTGGACTTAGGAACTAATAATAAGGAAATAAAACTAAGTGATAAATCTAAAAAGACTTAACCATGAAGGTTATGAATAATTTATTTTTATTACTCATTAAGTTATTGTCTTTCTAGTTAAAATGATGAGAATGTTTTCCAAGTTGTGGGCTTCTTAATTTATACAAGAGGATTAAAAGGGCTCTATGTGGGAGTTTTGGTTTGTTTAAAGACAAGGCGTTTGGAGTAGTAGGAGTGTTTACTAGTAATATGCTCTTTAAGGAAATTTTGGAAAGACTTTCTAGCTTGACATATGTGTGATTGTTTTTGGAGGATGGAATTTGGTAAACATGTAGACCAAGCATAGGACCACCTTTATCTATGTTGGTTCAAAAAATGTTTGAGGTTTTTGTGGGGTTTAAATAGAGTTTTGGTATTCTTTTTGGTCAAAATCTTAGAAATCTAGTCTATGGTGGCTTGAATGTAAGGAGTAGAGGCTTGAATATAAGGAGTAGATATAGAAGGCAATGGGTGGGGAGGAGAGTGAAGTGTTTTTGAGGTGAGAATGCTGAAAAAGTAAGAAATATTTATTCATTTAAGTGGTGGAGTAACCATTAACCCTAAAGGATTTGATAAGGTGTACTTTTTTTTTCTTGAAGAATTGGGGAATGGAGATTCAAGAGGCTTGGGTAACTAAGGTTTTCAAAACCATGTATTGTTGTGTTCAATTGTGGTGAGATTAGGAATGAAGTTATTTGTTGGTATGCATTTTTTTTCTAATAACATGGTGGGTAAGTACTAAGGGTGCCATGGGATTGATGGAAATGAATGGCTAAAAATGAGAAAGAATTGTCATTTTCAATTTCCATAGTGAATTGGATAGTATTAGAAATTCTATTAAGACGGTTAAAGAAGGAGGTTGAGGAGGAGATGCCATGAGGCGAAAAAACAAATTTATATTGAACAAAATGATATCAACAATTGAGATTAAAATTAAAACTGTTTAAGGCCAAAATTTCAAAATGTTCCATGAAGATATTGGCTAGCATAGGGAATAGGGAGGATCCCATGGCAATACATTAACTTTTCTCATAGAAAAACCTTTCAAAAGTGAAGAAAGTGGATAAAAGGATAATTTTTATGAGCTTAAAACTTTCAAGGTAAACCATTTCTGAGATGATATCAAGAGCTTTAAGAACCGAAATTTTGATGAATAATTTGATGTAATTGAAACTAACCATGATGTCATTTTCATCAAGACGAAGATGTTAATATTTTAAATAAAATTAGAGGATATTTAAATAAATGAGGGAGCCTTTCCAATAAATGAGTAAATCTTATCAACAAGTAATTGAGATGGGAAATAAGTGAATGCTCTAGTATAAGTTACAATAGTTTTAAGATGGATATATATTTTATGAATTTTTGGCTTCTTATAGATCCTAGGGATTTTAGGGTTATGGGGAATAAGTTTTTTTTGGGTGTTGGGATCCAAGGATGATGAATTGATAACCTTCATGAATAAGTTGATTACGATATTAAGTAGGTTCTTAAAAGCGGTTTGTAAGAAGATGAGGATAATAGGTCATCAAGTTTATTTTGCAATCACACATATTCATGATTGTCCTAGCATTACCTTTATTACCTTTTAAAATAATGATGTCATCATTTCTATTAAGTTAATGAATGGATTTAAATTCACCTTTAAATCATTCTAGTTTAGGGGGATTTGAAAGGAAAATAATTATACCACACTCTTTCTAAATTTCTCTATCCTTGTGAGTTAGAATAATATTACCACACTTTAGTTCTTGAAGCTCTTGTCATCATCTTAATATAGGTTGATCATGAAACTCTGAACGTCAAAAATTTTCCTTTCATCCACTTTATTTACTTTTAAAGGGGGTTACTATAGTAAAATCAAAGCTACAACCATGGGATCCTCCCTATCCCTATGGTAGTCAATACCTTTATATAAAATTTTAACGTCCAATCTTAAATTTCTTTCATATTAATCCCAAATTTTGGTATCACTTCGTTGATGAGGGCCTTTCTTGTCTCACCATCACCAAATCCAAAAATCCTGGTTTGAAAACCCTAGTTACCACAAAAGAAATGGTACACATTACCAAAGTCATTATGGCCTATGTTTACTCTATATTTAAAATTAATAATTCCTTCAAATTTCACCATCTTCATCATTCCAAAAACTATTCACACTCATCCCCACCACTCTCTCTCCTCTCTCTTCCTTACATTCAAGGTACCATTGACCAAATTCTAATCTTTTTATAAAAAATAATATCAACTATTTTTAAACTTCCAATAAATATCAAACATTTATGTAGAGTCTCCAAACATAGTTATGATCCTATGATTGGCTTGGTTATTTAAAAATTTCCATGCTCCTATAAAAAGTCAACATAGGCCAAACTGGAAGGTCTTTCCAAGACTTACTTAAAGAGTATATTTTTTATACCTTCCATGATATGAATTGGATCATTATATTGTTTTTCATTCATCTCAATCCTTTTAAAGTGGTAAAAGTGGAGGAATTAACTCATATGAATTGTTTTACCAGTGAGACCTAGTTTGGCCAATTGGGGTTTGAAGCCTCCCAGGAGCATTATGAGCCATCCAACAACATTTTTTTGGGCTACAATTTTCCTCTTTAGATTTGCATGTTTTTTTCCTATTCTCAACATAAATACTTTTCTAATAGTGCAAGAATAGCCTTTCTTAGATTCCATATGCAAAATTTATTCCACTAAGAAGTTGACCTTTGTGTTTTCATGACCATAATTCAAGAGGATGCCACATGAGCCTTTGAAAATCTAGAAAAAGGGGACATCCACATGATTATGATGAATTAGAATCTAGAATATTCCATATGGTAACTCTAATTAAGGGTTGATGGAGTCAAACCTAAATAGTAGGAAGTTATTAGGTTGTGTTATAATTGGGCCACTAGGAGGAAAGGAGGGTTCCATTATATTTGAGTGAATATTCTTCCACATATGAGCAGAGTAGCCAGGAGGGATAGGTAGACATCACAAAAATAGGATATGTGCGTTGTAGTAGCCCATAGCTTGCACGCTTTATTTCTTTGTACTCACAATCATTTTATATTCACAGAAAGAGAGAAAAATGTCCTCACCTTCCATTGGTGTGTAGCGGACCAGTGGGTTCGATGGAACTACATTAGGAAGAAGTAGAAGAAAAGTGTACATGAGTACACCACATGATTTAAAAATATGGTCATAATGTTGGGTATATCCCCAAAAAATCTAGATGTACTCCTCAAGTATCTTAAGGTTCTACATAACCATTTTTAGTAACAAGTGATTATATTCAATCCCATATCAATGTACAAGGCTTGTGTATATGTACATTACCTAGAGAACATATGCTTAAAGAAAGGTAAATCAATTAGATAGAGAAAAAAAGATCAACATGATTCTTATGAGGGAAAGAAAAAGTAGAAAGGTGGAAATGATAAAAATATGATATCCACAACACACAAGTGAAAATATCCCAAAAACTACTGCAAACACTGCAACATAAAAACCATACAAAGGAGAAGTGTTTTAAGTTGCAACCATATCATAACCCAAAGAACAAAAAGAGAGATAATAAGAAGAAGAATGTTATGAACATTGATTCAAGAACCCAAGTTGAAATAAAATTAGACATGGATGAGAAGATCATTTGTAGGTTAGTTTAGAAGGAGGTGAATCTGAATACCCTTAAAAAATAATAAGAGAAATAAATGACTAGACTCTTCCACATAAAGATACAGGTCAAGAAGGTGAAGATTGATGCTCTATTTGGCTTGTGATTGTAGGTGAATCTCATTGTAGTGAAGCTAGTTGATAAAATTTCATTGGAAGTTTTTTTTTCATCCAAGCACATATCCATTGGGATGGGTAAATAAGGATGCATATTTGAAGTAAAAAAATAGTGCAAAATTGGGATTTATATTAGTGTCTATTTTAATAATGAAGTAGAACTAGATATAGTTCCCCTTGATGTACGTAGGGTGATGTTTGGAAGTGGGTACATGTATATGCAAGATGAAATCTTCATATGGAGATTCAACCAATAAAAACTAATCAAGGATGGAAAATTGTTCACTATTAATGTGCACAAAGGTGAGTCAAAAATTTCACTAGAAAGTGCGAACTAAGACAAGAAATTGGTTAGCTCTAGCAAGAAGTATGTTTTATTATTTCTAAGAGAAAAATAGTCTGGAGAAGAGTTAATAAAAGGAAAGGCATCCCTGGAGCGGTGTACTGAATAAACATAAACAACAACTAGAAGAGTTGTTACAACAATACATGGATGTGTTATAGAAGCCTAAAGGGATTTAGGTTAGCTTGTTGGTTGGTCTATTTTGTGTTATTGGTTTATACTAGTTTGTTGGTCCATACCCTTATGTTAGTTATGTGTCATGTTGGCTCAATGATTATTGGTCATATATTTTTGGGTATTTATTTCTATGGTGAGCTTCTGAGCATGATTACTATGAGTTGTTGTATTTTTTTCTATTTAGGCTAGTGATTTGAGATGAAGTATTGTTCTAATGTTGTAATATTGTGCCCAACACTATTTTGATATTAATGCAAGATAATAGGTGGTTAATTATTCCCCATTTATGTGTGCATGATTTTTTATTTGAATATTTGCAGGTACGTTTGATGTTCATGTATTGTAGAAAGGTATTGAATCAATTTTAGTGCACCGAAGGTGGTAATATTTGGTGTTGCACTATGTATAAAAATGCAACACGCCCTTTTTAAAATTTTGTTCACATCTTGATGTGTATAATGGCTATCACAAATTTTTGTAATTAGAATTACCATATAAGCATGATATGAACCCTATAGAATGTTAAAAAGAGTAGATATTATGTAGATTTGTATTCCCTTCGCTACTGCAGAAACCTAGTTCCTACAGTCCCATAGGTGTCTCAGGTGAGACTTCACTTGTTCTAAAGGTGATGCTGAAAGGGACACCATCAAAAAATTATAGTAAACCTATAGATATAATAAAATATCTGAAAAAAATAAATTTAAGAGCTAATCTGAGAATTATAAAAAATTCTTCTTTATTAATAGAAAACCCTTGAGGTAGGGTAACACCATACAATCACTTCTTAAGGAAGGAGAACACTCCATAAGCCACATGTTTGTCACTACAAAATAATACTCAACATATCTCCAATGAAGTTTCTCTAGCCTCCATATATGCTTCATACATACAATACCATGGGTAATACCATAAGCCCTAAATACTATAAATCCAATGCCATGGGATTATTTAATTTGTATCACATTATTTCTTAACTACTCGTGGTCCCTTCCATAAAGCAGGTTAGCCACTTTATTTATTAGATATGGATCATTTATTCATTATCTTTAACCAAACCAAATAATTTTGGTCTCCTTTTTTACATCACATTATGCCCTTGGGTACGCCCCATTTGTACCCCACATTATCCTCCCCTAGGTTTACTACATTCCACCCCCATTAATGCACGTTTCATCCTTGAAACATGAGAATAACACAAATAATAAGATCTAATCAAACGATTAGTCCACTGGTACCTTGCACGTGCATCTATCCATCCAAGTCAAAGGTGAACACTCAGTCTAGTAGTTTCCTTGCTTGCATTGCAACTAGAAAATCTCAAAGAGGTGATCGTGGGAAAATCTTCATAACACTCTCTCTGATCATCGGATTGGAATTCTGTAAAAAGTGACTAGAAGTAGACAGAATGTTGTTTCCTCTCTATAAATTTTAGAGCCAAAGGAGGAAACAGTGACACGTGGCAAGTCGTACAAGTTCGCTCTACTGAACCAGTCCATAATTAGTCTAATGAAAATCTCCATAACTTTCATTTTAGGCATTAGACTTGAATTCTGTAAGAATTAGTTGAAAGTAAACCAACTGTAGTTTTTCTTGTAGCAATTTCATGGTTGAATGTTGAAACTGTAACATGTGGAATCTTATACAATGTCGTTGTGATGAACCAGCCCATAATCACGACATCGTGGGAGATTTGGCATAAATCCTTATTGAATAATCCAATATTGGTTTAACTTGTGGCATTGGAAAGAATATTCAGAGGGTTACCACAGGACCAAATTTTAGACCTTGGATATACAAAATTACAAAGATACGACAATTTCAATATTGAGCTCCAAAAAAACAAGAAAAGGGTGTGTAGTCTTTAAATTTTGCATAAATTTGGTTTGAAAAATAATTTTGAAGTGATTCAAAGGGAAAATTGAAGCATATATATCAGTATTTGGTTATAAAATGAAAAAAAAAAATCTACACCCATTAATCCCTCATAAAGCTCTACAATGGCACATGAAGAGGAAGAATTGCAACATGATATCTCAAAATTATGGGAGCAAGTGCAACAAATTTCGCTCTCACAAACATCAACCAAAGATGGAATGTATGGTTTAAAAGTAGACATGGAAGGTTTGGGGGATGGCATGAAAGCTAAGATGGATGCTTTTAAATCGTACATGGAAGGTTTGAAGGAAGGTTTGATAAATGTTTTGCAAGAGAGGTTTCCTGGTGGTGACAAGGTAATATATGAAAATCATGATGAGGACAAAAGGAATATGAATTATGATTTTAGACACTCCAATGTTTGGTTTAAGAACCACCACATTCCAATGACCGACATGAAGAATTTTGATGACAATGATACATTAACATGGATATTACAAATGGGGCAATATTTTGATCTCCATGATGTGCAACACTCACAGAAGGTAGGCATTGCAAATTTATATTTATAAACCAATCAATTTGTATGGTATCGATGGCTTTGTTCTCGTAAACCACTTGTCACTTGGTCAATTTTTATGGAGTAAATTATAGCACATTATGATGCTACAAAGAGATACACCTTATTTAGAAAATTGATAAATAATCAACAAAATTGTTCAATGGCGGAGCACACACTTACTTCCAAAAATTCAATATCATGCTAACAAATATTCCATAGGAGCATAGGATTGATATATTCATAGGGAATTTAAAGGATAACATCCAACATTAGGTTCACCTTTGGGAACCTGATTCATTGGAGAAGGAATTGAGGGTGGCAAGAAAAGTTGAAAGAAAAATTAGGGCAACAAGAAAGTCTACCACTCACAACTATAAATATGGAAGTCTTGCCTCTCCTAGTCTTCCACAACCTACAAGGTTGACATCACAACAATTGGAGGAATAAATAGAAAAGGGAATTGTTTATATTTGTAATAGAAAATACATTAAAGGTCATAAGTATGATGAGAAGATATTATTTTAAATAGATTGTGAAGAGGAGGAAGAAAATGAATAAGAAACATCAAAATTGGAGGATATACACCAAGAAATAACCCCAGAGAGAGAAGAAATAAATATTACCATGTCTTGTAATGGTTTGGCAGGAATTATCACTCTTCAAACTGTTAGGTCCCTATATTACTAGTTTAGTCCCTTATTGTTATTAGTATAGCCCCCTTATTGTTATTTTGTACCCCTGTAACCACAATATTGTTATTATTGTGCCCTTAAATTATTATTATTAGGTCAGCTAGGATTATATTGTGGCCTCGTGGACACCTATATATAGAAGGAGGTTTTGGTCATTTATAGCATCCAAGAATTGTTCATTTATGTAATGTATTGGAGGTTTCCCCCTCAAAGTGGCTGATTTCTAAGGCGTTGATCCCTCTTTTCTTCTATTTTTGGAGTTGGTTTCACAACATTTGGTATCAGAGCTTTGGATTCTAGGGTTTCATTGCTCCAAAGAGGTCATTGTGGATTTTTCGATATTGCTTTTTCTCTACAAAGGTTTAGAAGCTGAAAGTTTTAGAGCGAGAAGTTGAAATCCTAAGGAACATCTTCACAAAATATCAAATCTTAGTTCGCAATATTTTTGGAGAGATGATCTGTGGAAGTTATGGCTTTTTGCAGGATCCTGAATTTAACCTAAACATGTTATCGCAAAATTTTCACTATAACTTGTTTTATATGAGGTTGCAGAAGCTGAAATTTTTGTAGAGCGAAGCCAAGAGCTTGAGGAAGGTCGTGGAAAAATTTCAGAGATTGATTCACATTATTTTGGGAGGTAGGATCTATGGAAGTTAGGGTTTTTTTAGGCTCTCGAATTTCATCTCAAAGAGGTGATCGTGGGAAAATCTTCATAACTCTCTCTCTGGGCATCAAATTGGAATTCTGTAAAGAGTGACCGCAATTACACAGACTTTAGTTTCCCGGATATCAATTTCAAAGCCGAAGGACGAAACAGTGACACGTGGCAAGTCATACGATTTCACTCTACTGAACTAGTCCATAATTAGGTCATCGTGGGAGATTGGACATAACTTTGCCTTGAAGAATACAAATCAGGTCAGACCTGTGGCATTTGAAAGAGGATGCAAAGGGCTACCTCAGGGCCAAATTTCGGATATTGAAGATCCGAAATCACAGAGATAATTCAGTTTCAATATAGAGCTCCTCAAAAGCAAGAAAAAGGTGTGTATTGTTTTTTTCCAAATTGCATAAGTCTTGTGTAAAAAATCAGTTTGAAGTGATTCCAAGGGCCTATTGAGAATATATTTCAGTATTGGGTTCTAACATGCCTCATAAAAAGAATTCAACACCTATTAAGCCCTCATAATACTCCACTATGACTCATGAATATGAATAATTGCAAGATGATCTATCAAAATTACAAGAGCAAGTGCACCAAATTTCGCTCTTGCAAAGAGCAACAAAAAATGAAATGGAAGTTTTGAAGAAAGGTGTGGAAGCGAAGATGGATGGTTTGAAGAATAATATGGATGGTTTGAAGAAAGGCGTGGAAGCTAAGATGGAGGACATGGAAGAAAAAATGAAAAAAAACATGGAAAACATGAAGAAAGATCTAAAAGCAAACATGGAAGGTTTGACAAAGTTTATACAAGAAATGATTCCTAATGGTGAAAATATAGTAGAAGAAACTCATGATGAGAACAAAATAGATGTTAATCATGATTTCATAAACTATAATGTTGGATGGAAGAACCACCATATTCCAAAGATGGATATGAGGAAGTTTGATTGCAAGGATCCCGTAACATGGATACTATAGATGGAGCAATATTTTGATCTAAATAATGTGAGAAACGCACAAAATCTACGCATTACAACTTTACATTTAGAACATAATACATTTTTATGGTATTGATGGCTTTTCTCCTGTAAAAAAATTGTCACTTGGTCAATTTTTACGGAGGAAATGATAGTACATTATGAGGATACAAAGAGCAACACCTTCTTTAACCAATTGATAAATATCAAACAAAAGGGTTCAGTGGTGGAGCACATTTGGAATTCCAAAAATTGAATATAAGGGTAACAAATATTCCAGAGGAACACGGGATTGATTTCTTCATAGGGAATTTAAAGGATAACATCCAACATGAAGTTCGCGTTTAGGAATCTGATTCATTGGAGAAGGCATTTAGGTTGGAAAGAAAAATTGAATGTAAAATTATGGTGACAAGGAAGCCAACCATTCACATCTATAAATATGGAAGTGTTCCTACTCCTAGACTTCCACAACCTACAAGGTTGACACCACAAAAATTGGAAGAAAAAAGAGAAAAAGGGCTTTGCTATAGTTGTGATAGCAAATACACTAAAGGTCATAAGTGTGCTGAGAAGAAACCATTTTACATAGATTGTGAAGAGGAAGAAGAAAATGAAAAAGAATCTTCAAAAGAAGAGGATATATACCAGGAAGCAACCCTAGAAGAGGAATAAATGAGTCCAACCATATCATGTAATGCATTGGTAGGAATTACCACTGCTCAAAATCTCAAGAAAGAAGGACATATCACGAAGAAAAAGGTAATAGTGTTGATTGATTCGGGTAGTACCCATAATTTTATTCATTGTAAGGTAGCCAAGGAATTGAATTGTTTCCTATACCCAGCACCAGAATGTCAAGTGATGGTTGCAAATGGAGGAACTATAAATTGCTCTAGAAATTCCCATAATACCAAGCTAACCATGGGGGAATATGTATTGAATAGTCCAATGCTTTCCATTCCAATGGGAGGCGCTGATGTTGTACTAGGAGTACAATGGTTACAGTCTTTGGGGATGGTAGCTTTTAATTTTCAAGAACTTTTCTTGAATTTTTTTTCAGAAGGAAAGGAAGTCGAATTATGGGACATCGCAGGGAAGTCGGGAAATATAATAAGCTCTAATTTCATGACAAATATTCTAAAGAAATAACAACAAGGCATAATTGCACAATTATGTTCACTAGAAGTTCCAACATCAAAAACATATATTTCTGCGGATCTCCAAAAAGTATTAGACAATCATTCCAAGGTGTTTGAAACTCCCAAAGGAATCCCACCTATTCGTGATCACGATCATGCTATTCATTTGATTCTAGGAAGTGTTCCTCCAAACATTAGGCCTTATAGATATATCCTTATGTCCAAAAGAGAGAAATTGAACGTATGATTGCAGAAATGTTAGAGGCTAGTATAATTCAACCTAGTTAAAGTTCTTTCTCTGCTCCAGTAGTATTGGTGCACAAGAAGGATGGATCATGGCGCATGTGTCCGGATTATAGGGAGCTCAATAAGCTCACTATTAAAGATAATTTCCCATTCCTGTGATTGATGAATTATTGGATGAATTACATGGAGCAATTTATTTTACCAAGTTGGATCTTCGTTCAGGATATCATCAAATTATAATGAAGACTGAAGATATTCAAAAAATAGCATTTCGAACTCATGAGGGTCATTATGAATTTTTGGTCATGCCTTTTGGCCTTACCAATGCACCTTCTACATTTCAAGGGTTGATGAATTCCATTTTCAAACCCTTCCTTAGAAAATTGTTTCTAGTAATTTTTGATGACATAATAATCTACAATAGGTCTTGGAAGGATCATGTTCAACATGTTGACAGGGTGCTCAAACTATTTCAGGAGAAACAATTATATGCAAAAGCATCCAAATGTTTCTTTGGAGTACAAGAGGTGGAATATCTGGGTCATATTGTATCTCACAAGGGTGTTAAGGTAGACCCTAACAAAATTAAAGCCATTAAGGAATGGAAAGTCCCCAAAACCATAAAGAAGTTGAGAGGATTTCTTGGGCTAACAGGGTATTATCACAAGTTTGTTAAGAATTATGGGAGAATAAAAACACCTCTAACAACATTATTGAAGAAAGATGCATTTTCACGGAGTCTTGAAGAAACTAAGGCCTTTTAACATCTTAAAGAGGCAATGTGCCCATCACCGATCTTAGCTACGCTAGATTTCACAAAAATCTTTATTGTGGAATGTGATGCCTCAGGAAATGGAATTGGTGTTGTTTTAATGCACGAAGGAAGACCCATTGCCTTTTAAAGTCATCCAATCAAAGGAAAGTATTTACAAAAAGATATTTATGAGAAGGAAATTTTAGCAATACTACATGCACTAAAGAAATGGCGACCTTACCCAATGGGAAGACACTTCAAGGTAAAAACTGATCATGATAGTCTTAAACCTTTTTGGAACAAATATTATCTTTAGAAGAGCAGCAAAAATGGGTCACAAATATGTTCGGTTATGACTTTGAAATAATCTACAAAAAAGGGAAGCTAAATGTTGTTGCAGATGCACTCTCAAGAAAGAATGAAGAGGTGGAAGCATTGCTTTGTGCCATTTATATTATCCAACCAAATTGGATAACTGAAGCAAGGGATGAATGGAAGAAGGACGATGAATTGTGGACACTCATTCAAAAGTTGCAGCAAGATCCTAGTACATTTGATAAATTTATTTGGAAAAATGATTCTTATGGTATAAAGATCGCTTACATCTTTGTAAGAGTTCCCAACTAAAACAAAATATTCTTTTGGAATTGCACACTTCTCCTTTAGGAGGTCACTCAGGATTTTTAAAAACTTACCATAGGGTGAAGAAAGAATTTTTTGGGATGGTCTTAAATGTGATATTCAAAATTTTGTAGTGGAATGTTTGATTTTCCAACAAAATAAAGTTGAGACAATTAAGACCTCGGGTCTTCTACAACCTCTATCGATTCCAAGTCAACGTTGGAAGGAGATTTCAATGGATTTTATCACAGGTTTACCCAAGTATGAAGGAAAGAGTGTCATCATGGTGGTAGTTGATAGACTTACCAAATATGCACACTTTTGTGCATTATCTCAGCCATTTAAAGCAAGTACAGTTGCTACTACATTTATGGACACAATTCAAAAGCTACATGGAAACCCAAAGATTATTGTGAGTGACAGAGATCCCATTTTTACTGGAAATTTTTGGACGGAGTTATTTTCTTGTTTGGGTACTCAAGTAGCTCATAGCTCATCTTATCATCCTCAATCCGATGGTCAAACTGAGATAGTGAATAAATTTTTGGAAGGATATCTTCGTTGTTTTGTATCTGATAAACAAACAAAATGGGTCAAGTGGTTACCTCTTGTTGAATGGTGGTATAACACTTCCTTCCATTCTGCAGCAAAAATGACCCCATTTATGGAACTTTATGAATATCATCCATCATCCATCACATCATATTTAAGAGTAAATTATAAGGTTCAAGCAGTGGAAGATCACATCGAGCATCAATAAAAAGTTCTCCAACTCTTAAAGGATAACCTAAATTTGGCACAAAATCAAATGAAACAACAGGCATATCAACATTGCAGCAAGAGAATTTTTGATGTAGGAGATTGGGAATTTTTACGGCTACAACCATACAAAAAAATTTCCCTCAAGCAAGCTAAGAAGTATAATAAATTATCGCCAAAGTACTATTGTCCTTACAAGGTGTTGCAAAATATTGGTACTATGGCATGCAAATTGGAGCTTCCTGCTTTTTCATGAGTGCATCCAGTTTTCCATGTTTCATGCTTAAAGAAGGTTATAGGTGAAAATATTCTAGTTCAAACAATATTTCCAAAACTTGATGAGGAAGGAAAAATCATATTGGAACCTGAAGCAGTCACGAAAACAAGAAGTCGAAAACTACGAAATCGATCAACTTCGGAGTATCTCATCAAGTGGAAGAACTTACCCACTGAAGATTCTACATGGGAGGATGATAATTTTATACAGAAGCACCCAGAGCTACTCAAGCATTGAGGACAACACTTTTTTAAAGGAGAGGGGCATGTTAGGTCCCTATATTACTAGTTTAGTCCCTTATTGTTATTAGTATAGCCCCCTTATTATTGTTGTTGTACCCCTGTAACCCTAATATTGTTATTATTGTGACCTTAAATTATTATTTTTAGGTTAGCTAGGATTATATTGTGGCCCCATGGACTCCTATATATAGAAGGAGGTTTTGGTCATTTGTAGCATCCAAGAATTGTTAATTTATGTAATATATTGGAGGTTTCCCCCTCGAAGTGGTTGATTTCTAAGGCGTTGATCTCTCTTTTCTTCTATTCTTGGAGTTGGTTTCACAAGACAAACTCTCAATATATCAAGATATATCAAGTAGAAAAACATAATAGTTTTGATTGATTTGGGTAGTACCCATAATTTTTTTCATTGTAAGATAGCCAAGGAATTGAATTGCTTCCTATATCCAGCACCAGAGTGTCAAGTGATGGTTGCAAATGGGGGAGCTATAAATTTCTCTGGAAAGTGCCATAATTTCAAGCTAACCATGGGTGAATATGTATTGAATATTCTAATGCTTTCCATTCCAATTGGTTGTGTTGATGTTGTACTAGGAGTATCAATGGTTATAATCTTTGGGGATGCTATCTTTTGACTTGTAAGAACTTTTCTTGAATTTTTTTTGGGAAGGAAAGGAATTTGAATTAAAGGGTATTGTAGGGAAATGAAGAAATATAATCATCTCTAATGTCATTACAAAGCTTCTAAAGAAATAAAAATGAGGTGTGATTTCACAATTATGCTCACTATAGGTTCAAGCATCAAAATCATCTATTTCTCCAGATCTCCAAAATGTATTTGAATATCATTCCAAGGTGTTTGACACTCCCAAAGGCCTCCCACCTATTCCTATTCATTTTATTCCAAGAATTTTTCTTCCAAACATCAGGCCTTACAAATATCATTATGCTCAAAAGAGTGATATTGAACGCATGGTTGCAAAAATGTTATACGGTGGTATAATTCAACCTAGTCAAAGTTCTTTCTTTTCTCTAGTAGTATTGGCACACAAGAAGGATGGATCATGTCATATGTGTCCATATTATAGGGATATCACCAATCTAACTATTAACTATAAATTTCTCATCCCTGTCATTGATGAATTGTTGGATGAATTTTTTTGGGTATGTGTTATATTCTTTCCACGATTAAGCACGCGCGGAAATATATGTTAAGGAAATAGACGTGCTCCCCGTCATTTGGTTCCTTGTTCATTGGGTAGTCTCGTGTGGTTTGTGCATGGTTTTGCACATGGTTTTGGGGTTCGGTGGTTTCGGCCCCCAGGTATTTTGTAGATCCGGTCAAGGGAACTACGGTTATGTTCTAATCCGGGGTTAATGGATTGGGGTTTTTTAATGCTCACGACACATATATAGATATGTGTTGTAACACTAAAATGAATATAATGAAAAATCAAGTGGTCGTCCCGATTTGAATCCGGGGGAAAATCTCATGTTTTCTTGTTTTATGTTTTATGCTCTCGCTATTGTTTATTTTCTGTTATAAGATTCGTGTGTAGATAATTTCTGTTCAGGGTTAAAACCTACAAATTTGATGCCGGAGCATCAACCCGCACAAATCAAATTTACTTTTTCACACCTTCCAGAAGTCAACATGGTCACAAAGACAAAAATTTCGTTAATTTTGTATTATCAATAGAGTTTGTTGTAATTTGGTTGAGTGATTTTAGTGATTTTATGAGGAAATATCAGATCTGGAATGATCTAATCCACTTTCCTCCATTGTCATAAACTAGTCTTCATGCATTTGTAGGGTAGGCCAGACACAATGTAACATCAAATGCGAGACGACGATCTAGCTCGTATATGTGTGTTGTAATTCGAATTCGAGACTAATATAAATCTGGTGTTTGTTAGCGTGAATTTTTTCATTGTGCATGTGATTTATATTATTTCATGTAAGCGTGAGACTGTGTGTCTTCGGATAGATCAAACACTCATTTTAGTACAAGATTGAACCTGTGTGGTGTGCTTTGAAAATGCTAGAGCAAGATCATGATAGAAGGAGGTGATTGAACGCGCACTAGCGAACTAAAGGAAGATCTTGCAATCCGGAAAAGGGAGATGATCACTAGTGAATTCTCCAAAATGCCAGTAGTTATTACTATTTAGAGAGGCCTACTACTAAGCCGAATACTCACCCAGAAAAATGGCTCTACCTACGCATGTTTTTTCAGCTCATTAAGTGGTGAACTGATGTGAAGATTTTGAATCGATGATGGTGTCTGTTCAAATGGTAGTGTGTGATTCAAACTGAGTGGCCAATCTATCAAGTAAGTGCAAGGTTGAACATCTGGAAGTGAATGTGGACGTTGATGGTAACACTATATTCAGTGTGGCTCATATTTGGGTAGTAAATGAGAGTGGAGTACAAGAAACCGTTGGGACTGGATGGATGGTAAATCCAAAATTTTCTAATGGTGATACTCGGCCACGATTTTTTCACATATTGGACACCTAATGGTTATAAGGACACGGGTTAGAAAAACCAAGAATGTCAAGGTTTCGTGTTAGCACCCAGTGCTCCTAATTATCGAGGTGCTCCAATATTCCCAGTGTCTACATATATTGGGAACCAACAATAGATCAGTATAAAAATTTTACCAAAGAATCCAAACAGTAATGTTAGCAGATGGTCTTTATATATAGGTGGTAAACTTGCGGGTTGTAGCCTAGTTCACTCTTTAATACTCTTAAGTCTAATGTTAATATAGTATATTTTGGAGGCTTGAATTAAAATCTGCCTCGATCCTATGTTTTCTTCTGCAAAAAATGAACTATTTCATTCAGATCGTGGGCCCATAACCCACAAATCCATGAATTGTGAAAATATGCAGTTTTACTGCATCAAAATTACATGGAGAAATTTACTTCACCAAACTCGATCTTAATTCAAGATATCATAAAATTAGAATGAAGATTGAATACATTCTGAAAATAACATTCAGAACTCATGAGGGTCATTATGAATTTTAGGTCATGCCTTTTGGCCTTGCTAATGCACCTTCCACATTTCAAGGTTTGATGAATTCAATTTTCAAACCCTTACAAAATTTTTGTTAGTATTTTTTTATGATATTCTAATCTACAACAAGTCTTAGAAGGATATTGTTCAACATGTTGACAAGGTGATCAAACTATTTGAGGACAAACAATTATATGCAAAAACCTCTAAATGTTTCTTTAGATTATAGGAGGTGGAATATTCAGGTCATATTGTATCTCATGAAGGTGTTAAGGTAGAACCTAAAAAAATTAAATCCATTAAGGAATGGAAAATCCCCACAACCATAAAGCATCTTCGTGGATTTATTGGGTTTATAGGGCATTATCGCACGTTTGTTAAGAATTATGGGAGAATAGCGGCACCTATAATATCATTACTAAAGAAAGATGCATTTTATTGGACTCGGGAAGAAAATAAGTACTTTGAACATATTAAAGAGGAAATGTACCAACCACTAGTCTTAGCTACCCAAATGATCTTTATATGTAAAATTGAAAGTTTATGGTAAATTTTGCAAGTGAAATTTTAGGTTTTTTATGAAATTTAACAACTTACAATAGCTCATTAAACAAGTGATTAAACTCAGTTATACAACAAATAATGGAGAGAATAGTACCATAAAAACAAACACAAGAGAGCAGATGATGAAGGAGTTCACCCCTCTTGGGCTACATCTCCTGGTCCAACTTCCAACGTTGGGCCTCTTTCATTATTCTCAAAAATAAGTTTTTACATGGCTTTTCAGTGCTCAAAATGAAAAAATAATTTCTCTGATGGCTCCAAAATAATAAAAAACCCCTTGTTGGGCTCTTTCTATGCTGCAAAAGGTGGATAATTGACTGAGTTATGCTGTAGAGATGTATTCCTGCTAACTTTCCTCCAAAGCGTACCCACTTGCTATCCATCCTACAAATTATGACTTCTTCAGGTACATGTGGAGCTAAATTTTCCCTCCACCGATGAAATTCATGCTAGTTCATGTGAAATTTTTTGGATGCTTTAAAATCCCGGTGACCCCATGAACCAACCAATTAGGGGCCCATTAGGGGAATTTTGAGGTCTAAAATGGGCCTCCTAAGGAAATTATATAATAATAGTGGAAAGAATCAAATAAGATTTGATGACATCATCAAATTTTAGAGGGAAAAATGAAAAAACTACTTTTTCAACTCATATTTTCAACTTATCTCCCAAAGTTTTTTACTCAAATTTCGAGCAGGAGTACTCGTTGGATGAGAAATTTAATTCCTGATCCAAAGAGTACCCATGTTGCATACTTTTGATGGGTCCTACTACACGAAAAATGAGAAATACATGAAAAACATGATTGTAATCACATTTTTTTTTTATGTATTTCTCATTTTTCGTGTAGTAGGACGCATCGAAAGTACGCAACATGGGTACTCCTTGGATGAGGAATTAAATTTCGCATCCAACGAGTACTCCCGCTCGAAATTTGAGTAAAAACTTTGGGAGATAAGTTGAAAATATGAGTTGAAAAAGTAGTTTTATTATTTTATTATTCTTTAATATTTTTTCCTTTTTATTTAAAAAATGGTAAATCATCCCCCATGGTTGACATCATCATCTTGAATCCTATTGGTTGCTATAAAGTTTATTTTTGTTGTACATTTTTCTTAGGAGGCCCATTTTAGACCTCAAAATTCCCCTAATGACATGGTGCATAAATCACTATTGGATGTGGACAGTTTTAACGACCACACCAATTTTTTTAGACTCCGCTCTAAACTGGAGTTAAGTGTGGTGGAAGCATAGTTGGGTTGCAATATGCGCTAACCAAACCTTTGACCAAACCATCCACATATACTATAGTTTGGTTCCCTGGTGTTAGCATTCACAATTCATGCCCATTTCATAAACCAAACCCACATTCAAACCCATGGTTTCACTGGAGTTCCCGCCGAAGTTTGAATTGCCAAAAAACTATGGTAGGGTCATGTGTTGACCTATGGTTTGAGGTAAGGTTCCCTATGGTGGTTTAACTCTTCCATAATATAAACCTTAACTCCAAACCTATTTACATTCCATGACCTCCGAAACCACCAGGTTAACTACCAGTTAAAAATTTTGGTGTAATAAGTGTATTACCATGGTTTCATATAACATATGGTTCATAATTAGCATATGGTTTTACATTATAATATAAATTTTGGCGCTGATATGTGGTGTTGGGTTCGGGGTAAACCCTACTCCCCTGGATTCCTACCACATCTTGTTGGTTGGTTAGACCAGGGGCTAGGATTTAACCCTGGCTCCGACCCCCAATACAAAATATGTTAAAGTTTAAATAGATTTCAAGGACTATAGTTTACAAGAAACACATGTGGCATTCTGGTGGAGTACCGTTGTGCCACTCCAGAGATCTGTGATTTGAACCTTGTGGAGGCCCTTCTCAGCCATACACTAAATTTTTAGTATGACATCATGAGGCCACATGACAACCAACAGTTGGCCCACGTGTCTCTCCTTCATTGGTCGAACTCCAACTAATAGAATTGCGCCAACCCAAAAATAACCACATCTAGACACTTTTCAACCAAATACTGGCCGCATAAAAGACAGTCATACCTAGTCAAATGCATAGTCAACATATGGAAAACTGGCTCAACTACCTGCAACCCAAAATTTTAAAATTTTAGTTTTCTGACAAATCGGTCTAAACGTAATGTAGGGAGCATACGATATCAGTTTTGAGTGAAACAAGTTGTGTTAGATTGATGGTGATGATATCTTCACTTTGGTGTTGGTTTTGAGTGGTTTCGAGCACTTTGAAATTTTAGTATTTCACTGATCCACTAGATCATTCCTCCCCACTGGAAGCTTTTCGACCTCCAAAAGCTCATTTTCAGTCAACATATAGATGAGGGTAAATTTCCCTCACCCTTTGTTACACTAAAAATTGTCACCATGACGTTTTAATGTATGTATGGGTTCATCATTACTCATACAATACTCCCTTAGAAGTCTAAAAACATCAAGTTCCTAAAACCAAGCCTTGAAATTGAGAGAAAAGCTTATAAAAGTCATAAAAATACTTGTACCGCACTTTCTCTTAGTATTACCTGCGGTGCCGCATCTATTTGTTCTAGAACATGCGGAACTGGCCACACTTTTTCTTCATTCAAAGTGCAGACTCCTGTAAAAGGTAAAGTGAAGGTGGAAGTAAAATTTGGAAGCCCAGTTGGTTGAATCTGGAAGCTTCTAGAAGCAATTATTCGGTGGAAAGTTCGCTCCTTTCATGCACATTCATCCCTCCATTAAAGGATCCTACCCCTTGGTATGTGGAACTTAATCCCTTGAAAGAGGATTCTATCCCCTTTTATTTGGAGCTACAACCTCTTCTCTTTTGCTATAAATTGAGGCCATAGTTCAGCCTCAAGGGGAGTTAGGCTTTGAGATTTTTTGAGGAGAATTGCTGGAAAAACTCAAACTCTCTTAGCTGATAACCATATGGGAATGATTACACGCTCATGTGTATGTTAGTCGAGAGAGCAAAGGCTTGTCAAAGTAGAGGAAACGCTTGTTCCGGACCCCAAAAGGACCTGTACGACATCAAGGCGAACACAGTTGTAAGGCTCCTTCTTTCATCAAAGATAATACAAATGGATCCTATTTTTTCAATGAGTTGTTTATTTAAATGGCTTATTTCTTGAATTCCTTGATCATCAAGATAGGTTTATGGTTTATGAATTAGTCTATATTATGCAGGTGCTTCTGATTCTTTCATGTTTTTTATTGCAGATCCCTAAAGGAGACGTATTCAAAGCGACAGGAAAGAAGACTACGATCAGTGCTAGACTACAGGTAAGTCCTAAATCCTTCATTATAGATAATTCTAGATCAAATTTAATCTAGAGAAAGTAGTTTACATCTATCTGTTTGTTGCTAGTTATCGTAGGATACTAGAGAGATCTGTCTTTTCCCACTGTGTCCCTGGAGGAAGAGACATCTCTCGATTGCTGTAGAAATCTATCCAGCATAAGGGAAATATTCTATCGAGAAGACTTGGTTATCCAACCAATGAAAGTAAGTTGTGGTGAAATGAACAACCTCGCTGCCTTCACTGTGACGGGCCATCAATGCAACCCATAGAACCATTTGAGGCTCTTTGACTCTGCCATGATCAACTGCAATCAGCTGTGGGACCAGTGAGGGAATCCCCTCTAGAGAAAATGTGACCGCGATCGCTCCATACCCAATTTTTTTCAACTTCACATTTTTTTCTCTAGCCAGTTGGCCTTTGACATTGGCCAACACTGCCTCACACCAGTTGAAAATGGTGCCTCTAAAGCAGTTAATGGCAGTCTGCATTTTGGATCTTGTAGTGACATGTGGAGCTGCACTCCCACACAACCTAGTTACCGTAAACGCAACCAATTTTAGCTCAGGACGAATAATGGTTTTTATGTTAATACATTTATCCTTGGGATCTTCTTATTCATTGCAAAATTCTTCTTGAAGGCTAGCGACAGACTGGCCACCTGCTCTAGCCCCAAACAAAGAGAGTGGCTCTCCCCTTTTTGATAAACCAGTGAGGAAGAATATATCTTCTAGCTCAATTTCGAGCCGGTGACCTCCAATGATAAAGCATTGTTCCTGTATATCCCATTTGTTGACTAGCCAGGTAAGCAAATCTACCTGAGCCCTCATACCTTGAATGGCCCAAAATTTGTAAAAACCACATTCTCTTAAAATGTGTAATGTATGCAGATGTAACATGGCCGCATCATCAACTTCTTCATGCTCACGTTATCGCCATTGAAGCATTGTAAATATCCTGCAATGGACAAATTGAAAGGTCAGAAACAATTTGAGTGGGAAAATTTGGTTTAAATTAGGAGATTTGCTCATTTTATTTTTCCTTACGGCGCCTCCGCACTTTTCACATAAAAGAAGTGCATGGATCCACACGTATCTTATGCGTAAGGTGCGGGACCACGACGATTTTCCCTTTGTAAAATTGTCGAGGTCCGCAGGTTTCATGTGTCTTACCAGCGGACCCCCGTGAGAAAATTTTTGAACCTATTTTCCTCCCTAAAAAACAATTTAAGCCCTAAAATGAGGAAGTAAATGGACAAAAATGAAGGTAAAGATGATGTGGATTAACTAGAACTAACGGTTTTCAAGTCTGATGGGCGAATCTTCCACAATATTCTCCGGAACGTTTTTTACCAAAGGCTCTCAATTTTCACTCTGAAATCAAATGGTAAAAATGATTTACAAAAATTCTTTTTTAAAAGATTTTTTGAATAAATAAAATATTATTTTGTTTTTTTTTCACTTTGAAAAGTGGTTTTCCAAATTATTTTTATTAATCATAAACAAGTGTGTTTAATTTTTGAGTTTTTGTGCAGAATACAGGATTTTTTGGGTGAAAAGGTCATTTTGACAAAGGAGTATACTTTTTATCACTTTTTTGAACTCAGTAAAAATTATGAAAAATCAAATGAGTACATTTTTATCACTTTTTCGAACTCATTAAAACTTATAGAAAAAGAAAAACTATTGAGTACACTTTTATCACTTTTTCGGACTCTTAAAAATTACGAAAAAGCGAACCCTAGAGTTCTCTTTTAGGCCCTTTTCAGACTCTATAAAAATGAAAAGATTGTCGAGTACTTGACTATTCGAACTGGTTAAAGGAAATGAACAGTCATCTGTTAAGTATAAGTTTACCCCTTTTCTGGACTAAAATGAAATATTTACAAAAAATGTATACGTTGACTAATCATGGTCAATAGAGTTCTCTCTTGTATTTTTTTATTGTTTTTCGGGCCTAAGAGAGTAAATTTACAAAAAAGTACACCCACAGAGTTTCCTTAAGTTTTTCTTCTGACTCCCTAAAATTGAAAAACACCGAGTTTCTCCTATACTAGACTCATTAAAATTTAACAGTAAAGGACCTGTCAATTACAAACAGGAATGGACCACTCCTTCTTAGGGTTCGATTTTAAACTAAGTTGGACTCATCCGAAGGATGAGCTTATATAAAAATAAAATGTTATCCTTCTCAAGCTTGTCAAAAATAAAGAGGTACTTGCTAGAAATAGTGGGGGAAAAAGAGAGAAAACGAATCTGTTTGTCACACTTTGTTTAAAAGTCATTTTACCACTCTTGAACACGACACTTTTTGTCACACTTCTACCCGGGTTGGAAAAATCCTTTGCCTATCAGTAAATCAAACCATATTGAAAGTCTTCAGCCGGTTTCTGGGTATTAGCTTAGGTCAATTTTCACCAAACCATCTGCAGTGTCATTATGTGTTCAGGAGGATAGTTCAAATAAACCATTCATTTGCAAACATATGTCTCCATTTGCGTTGACCATCCTTGAGTCAGTCCTTGCAAAATATTTCTACAAAACTTGATCTAATGGTTTCGTGTCGTACGATTTCCTACGACGGATCACTTTATATTGATGACATCTCATCATCTAGGAATTTGATCTAGAATCCTTCAGTACCTTGGAATCTGCATGCCTTAATGGCAGGTTTCTCGCCTTCGATTATAGGTTGCATCATTGACCTTCGATCGAACAATTCGGTGAAATGTTCGAATTTAGATCATTTATTCACATTTCATGGATTGTGCTGAGTACTTTGAGATCCATTGTCATTATTGGTGATTTCTCTCACACTTTTTAATAGTTCACATCATTGACTGGTAATCAAGTGGTTTCTACCATGTTCGACTTCGACACAATCAATCGCATGGATAGAATCGTACTAGTTCAGGTAGTGGAAATCAAGACCCTGGATCTAGTTTCCACCATCCAGGGTACGAGGAGTTTTATTATTCATTATGCAGTAGACTATTCATAAATAGATGGCTGCGTCCATACTGTGTCTACTATTGATGTAATATTAGAGTCATTTCTATACTAGAACATTTTAGTTAAGATTTGATTTAGTTAGTTTTTTCTCCGATTATGGGAATGCCTACCTCAGCAATGATATATATATATATGTTTTTCATTGAATTTTTTTACAGGATTCCAACTGGGGTGTCCACAATCTAATCCTCGAAATGATAAAGCACATCACTCTTCGAATACTCTCAGACTTCGCACTTTAGGGGGAGATATGTTACACTAAAAATGTCACCATGACATTTTATTGTCTGTATGGGTTCATAATTACTCATACAATACTCCCTTAGAAGTCTACAAACATCAAGTTCCTAAAACCAAGCCTTGAAATTGAGAGAAAAGCTTATAAAAGTCATAAAAATAGTTGTATCGCACTTTCTCTTAGTAGTACCTACGGTGTCGCATCTATTTTCTCTAGAACATGCGGAACCAGCCACACTTTTTCTTCATTCAAAGTGCGGACTCCTGTAAAAGGTAAAGTGAAGGCGGAAGTAAAATTTGGAAGCCCAACTGGTTGAATTTGGAAGCTTCTAGAAGCAATTATTCTGTGGAAAGTTCGCTCCTTTCATGTACATTCATCCCTCCATTAAAGGAGCCTACCCCTTGGTATGTGGAACTTAATCCCTTGAAAGAGGATTATATCCCCTCTTATTTGGAGCTACAACCTGTTCTCTTTTCCTATAAATTGAGGCCATAGTTCAGCCTCAAGGGGAGTTAGGCTTTGATATTTTTTTAGGAGAATTGCTGGAGAAACTCAGACTCTCTCAACTGATTGTCATATGGGAATGATACACACTCATGTGTATGTTAGTCGAGAGAGTGCAAAGGCTTGTCAAAGTAGAGGAAATGCTTGTTCCGGACCCCAGAAAGACCTATACGACATCAAGGTGAACACGGTTGTAAGGATCCTTCTTTTGTCAAAGATAATACAAATGGATCCTATTTTCTCAATGAGTTGTTTATTTAAATGGCTTATTTCTTGAATTCCTTGATCATCAAGATAGGTTTATGGTTTATGAATTAATCTATATTATGCAGGTGCTTCTGATTCTTTCATGTTTTTGATTGCATATCCCGAAAGGAGACGTATTCAAAGCGACAGGAAAGAAGACTACGATCAGCGCTGGACTACAGGTAAGTCCTAAATCCTTCATTATAGATAATTATAGATCAAATATAATCTATAGAAAGTAGTTTACATCTGTTTTTTTGTTGCTAGTTATCGTAGGATACTAGGGAGATCTGTCTTGTCCGCAAGAACGATTTATCCGTCCAACACCCTTCCAGTCTCAATCCACGTATCTTCACTTGGATTTGCTGCTTTGAGCTTTTCATGAAGGTAATTCACTTTACTTTTTTTTGAAGTCCTCGTCTTTCTGTCAAAGATGATATCTTGCTGAAATTTTTCAAGATATTAAGAACAAAAAACTTCCCTTGAAGGAATATGAACATTCCGTCGGTCTTCAATCAAAGGAGACTTAGAAAATTTCAAGTTCACTTCACCTTGAATTTTTTCACCATAAACAATGCTTACCATGTTTAGCCTTGTAGTTGGCTCGACTCTTTACCAAATGTGATCGCCATCACCATGCACATCCTTCTTAAAAGCCAAAACATTATGAAACCCATAAAAATATGTTTTAGAACCACTGTCCTCTTTGTCAAATAAATTTTTCATTCTCTTTTTGATCCCTACATTCTTGAACATTGGCATCTTGTTCACACCAATGTTCAACAATGATGCATCCTGCTGCAATTGACCTTCATATTGTTTTTCTCTTTTAGGAGGCAACATGTTAGACTCCTAAAACATCTTATCACATGAATTATCAACCTCTATGAAATATTATTTCAAACTTGATTCAATTCCTTGAAATAATTTAGGTTCTTCAACATATTTGTGTTTGAACATTAACAATGCAAAATCCTGACTAGCATTAACAATCCTCTTCATTTGTCCAACATTCACAAGAAATAAAATCAATTTCTTGCTATGTGATCTAACAATGTACTCAATCCCATTCTTGAGAAAATGATATTTATTCTCATGGCGAGGAAAAATGGCTCTCTTATCATATAGATATGGGCTTCCCAAAACAATACCACATATATCAAGTGGAACTACGTCAAGTTCTACCTCATCAAGGAAGTTTGCAGTGATGGAAAATCTAAGTATGCATTTCCTTGTCACTTGTGCTTTTGCATTCTCACATACCCAACCTAAAGGATAAGGTTTAGGATGAGGAATGGTGTATAAATTTAACTTCTGTAAAATATCTTTAGAAATGAGGTTTTCTTGTGAACCACTATCAAACAATGTGTCTATCTTGGTATGTTTTGAAATAACTCTAATGTGGAAAAGTTATATTCTTGCTTTTTCATATTGAGTTTCAGTGAGACTATTTGAAGAACTTGTACTTGCAATGTCCTCACCATTCAATCCCATGGTTGTGGTCTTTCTTTCATCCTCTGAATCTGATCCTAAATCTTGTTGTATAGTTGCAAGAACCATTTATTTCTCCTTGTTTTTAACCTTTTTGGGTATCATCTTAGGATGAAGTTTCCAACAATGGTCTTAATCATGGTCCTCTTTGGAACAATGTTTACATGTGAGTTTTTCTTTCTTCATCTTGATGGAAACATTATTCTCCCTTTTTCCTTTCAACTTACCCTTTCCTTTGTCTCCATACTCAAAGGAGTTCTTACTTGTTTCATCAGACATATTCTTCCTGCTTGATTCTAGATGTGTTTCCTGTATACAAACTTCATCTAAACTTGTAGGGTTAAACATGAGAATAGTGTGTCTCAAATAGCTATGTAAACCTCCAATGTATTTGAATAAAGTGTCTTGAGAGTATAAATATACACCCAATCTCAATGCTCTCCTTATAAACTCTTGGGTATAATTTTTCACAATTTGACCTGTTAGGACTCCCGTAGTTTGCAAGATTGGCAAGAACAAATGTTGCAGGGCCTACATTAGAACCACTTTGGAATCCTAGGCTCTAGCCCTCCTCGATTCAGAGAGGGATATCTCTATATGTGTTTAGAATGATATGCTTTTAAAGCTTATGATATGATATTAGGCTAGTTATGAAGTACCAGGGATTTGTTTTGGTTTTGGTTGGGTAGGATATCATCAAAATAAAGGAAGTCTTTTGAAGGGTAAAGGTGTGAGTGAGTTGAAAGAATGGTTTAGCTGATAGGATAGGTAAGAGACAATATCAATCCATTGGGCTATGGAGTCACAAAAGGATTTAATTGCACAACAAGTTTCAAGAGTGGTCCATGGGGTAGGTCATCTATATCAAAGGATCTCTTTAGGTTGATTTGCGATATGGAACATTAAAAGTGTTGTGAAAGAAGCAAAGCTAATAACCATTTAAGAATCTATTAACTTCACTAAACAAGAAAATCCTTTCAAAGTAACTGTTTCAAGCAGGCCAAAGGACATGGAAAACCATAGACCTCTTTGGGAAAACTTTTACTAAAGCACACTTTTCAAACAACAATCCAACAATCTAAAAGATTACCTTCAAAAAGAATAAAACATATAAGATAAACAAAAGAATAGCCTAAGATCAAGTAATAACTTTGAATCTATCCTTCTTTTGGCATACTCTCAAGGGAAACTTTCAAAATAGCTGTTGAAGACTAAGCAAGGACAGTAAGGACAAAAAGGCTAACCAGGAATATTTCTGATTAGGACCTCCTACTTAGCATGGCAAGGAAAAGATCATTCAAGAACAACATCTCAGGTTTTACTCAGCAAGACATGGGCTCACCAACATTCCTTGACTAGTTATACTCTATTGAAATCATTCCCTGTTAGTATGAATCTTTCATCATAAAAGATCACTTTATCTACGCATAAAAAATAGCCCTAACATCGATTATGGCTGCAAAATATCTTTAAGCCTGCTGCACAAATTCAGATCTAAGCACAAAAAGACATTAAGCAGATAAAATACAATATGGCTCCATGCATCCAATAGACAAGACAAGAACAAAGTGTTTAAAAGAATGATTTGTATTATATTAAAGAATGGGGCACCTGAGAGGAAAAAAAGAAAGGTGTTTTCCAGTTCTCCTCAATGGGATGGGTTCTTGAAAGTCCTCAGCGTTTCAGATCTAAAATTCCTCTCTCTTATTGTGGTAGAAAACCCTGGCAAACATAGAACTCAATGGGAGCTCACAAAGCAAAAATAGAAAATGGTGACCAAGAATAGACCCAGTGTGATCTAATGCAATGAAGGTGACTAATGAATGGGGAAAACCCTTCTATTTATAACAAAATATTGGGGTGTTCTAGAACTCGATGCATGAATAAAATATTATTAATCAAATTCTAGAATCACCCTTTAGGAATATTTTATTATATTTGTTGGAGGGAAAAGGTCTTTTGACTTGGGTCAATTCCTTTATTTATAAACAATAAATAAATAAATTATTTGTTTATTATTTTAGGGATATGGTGGGAATATAATTAAATAAATAATGATTTATTTAATTAATTTCCTTTTTTGGGTTAAATATGACAAGGAAATATGGACAAATGTTATTTTACATGGTAAAAGCAATTTTACTTAGGGTAAAATTGGTCTTACATGTTTTACTTGAGGTCATCTAATGATAATGGGTTAGATGACCAAAAAAATGGTGTAACAGATTTCCCCCCAACGTACAAGTGTTAGGATCAAATCGTATGACCAAAGTACATTGTAAGAACTCAATCACTAGGCATCAAGAGGGAAGTGAGAGAGAGAAATATAAGGTAGTCTAATGTGCTAAAGGACTAGACCTAAAGGAGACGAGACTTACAGGTGAAAAAATTCTCTAGGTGATGAAGTGGTACCAGTGGTAAAGGCGGTGGGGGAGGCATACCTATGCCCGCCGAGACAATAGTACAAAGAATAAGGTGCCCGGAAAACCACCGAACGCAATAAGGAAGCATGTGCTGGCCTAAATATGAGCCAGAGAACTAAAATGATGAATCCCACATACATGTGATGCCTGGAATAACGGTCAGGACTTATACAAGAATATGATAGTACATGAGATACAAAGACACCCAAATGCCTCCTACACACGATGAACGGCGCGCAAAATCTGACTGATACATGAAAATCGAAGAGGCACTGGAAGCGGTTGAGGCCGATATCATCAAATGAGAGCATCTGCATCAAGGGCAGAAATGAAAAAGTCATACGGGCATGTGGGGGGTTACCTGTAGGGCCACCTCCTCATGAGGGTTGAGACATCTCACACACGCCTGGGAATCACCAATAGTTGTTGCTGCATCATTGGACCATCAAGTGTATAGATCACGATCATGTTGAGAAGATCTCGAACCAAGGTACACTGCCCCCTAGACCTGGCTTCTAGAGTAAATGAGTTGATGTCGATAGAAGTAGGTCCGCCATAGGTGAGGCAATAAGGGAACCCCAACTAAGGCATGAGGGAAAATAGTAGAGCGACGAACAGATAGACACTAATGATGATGATGGAATGAGGGATATGGAGGAGCGGTTGGATGATTTCCCTTGTTAGAGAATAAAGGGCATGAATGGCCTGGCAGCAACTGACAGAATATCAGGAGGGATAGGGGACAAGGGTGCGGAAGGCCATAATGTGTGACACGAGAGAGGGATCAAGCAAGAAAGGAGGGAGGACTATAGCGGGGTACAAAGGGACGCGGAATGGACTCCATGAATGCGATGATGACTTGACTTGGATGCTCTAAACAAGGGCGACTCAATGGTGCTACCTCATAGTAAGGGTCCAATGGGGAACCATAAAAGCATGAGTACAATAGGGTAGCTCACGACGAAAATCAACACGAACAAAGATGAGTAAGAAGCCAAAGTGGTGCCCCAAGTGCAAGTGTCGTAAGTGAAGAAATTCAATTTTGAGAAGAGGTGAAGAGACCCTTCATGGACAAAATGTGTCCCGGTGAAGTATCAAAACATGGAAAACTGGCAAATACCCATTTGAGTGCTCGGTACGGTTGGTGTGTCAAACGGGGCTACGGTTAGGTCGTAGCGGGCGAAAGAAAAAACAGGGGTTTTCTTCTAATAAGGCATTTTCCCTCCAAAATTATTCATTTTCTTGTGTAGCTGTGGTGAATGTGGAGAGGAGAGAAGGCCCTAAATCTTGCGGCGATCGTAGCGGACAAACCGACTGTTGGAATCGTGATCCGTCAGTTGCAGGTAAGAGGCCTAATCCTACTGTCGATTTTTTGATGGATTCAAATTTTAGATTAGGGTTTTAAATCTTTGTAACTACCCCTACTTCATAATTATGTTCGGGTCGCACTTTTTGGGGCAAAAGCTGCGACGTGGGACGTAGGTTTTGGCTTGAAAAGTGTGACCTACCCCAGGATTTACCCAAAAAGTGCGATCTGTTAGATGTGGGAGGTTTCAGTGTTGTTATGGGATGAGATTCAATTATGGTGTAATTTAATGCAGTTTTGTTGATCTGTAGACTGACAAAAATGGTTTTTTTGTGTAGGTATGGCAGAGATACGGATCAAGTGGAGAGAGAGAGACTTCGGTACATTACAGACAGAGATCCAAACGGATCAGGGTGTCCGTCGTGCACTGGCTAGGTATGGGGTTCTAAAAATTTTGGAGAACCCTTTGATGAGGGCTGGAGAGCCCTTGTTGGCTCGGATTATCAGTTGTTGGGATCCAAATCATGAGGCGTTTATAGTGCAGGGGCATAGGATCGAGTTGACGGTCCAGGATTTGTATTTCTTGACTGGTCTCCCACCATTAGGGATGGTGGGAAATACGCAGCCAGTGTTACCACGGGGGCGTAACATTATGGAGTTTGTTGAGTGACATTGTCGACGAGGTGTCCAAGTCAAAGGGACTCAGATATCTATTGGAGATCTAGAGAGTTTGGAGACCTGGGCAGTGGCCGCAGCAGTGTTGCAGCTCTTGGGCAGCTAGGCATTCCATCACATCACTGGAGGGCAGATGATGATTGTAGAAAGTGTGCTGGGGGGGACCTACTATGGGTGGGCCTAGATGATGTTGGTGTCGGTGAAACGACAATTTTCGCTATGCAAGCGGCAAGTGAATCATGATTGTGCCTATGGGACGGTGTTGTGTTCCTTCCTTTTTGAGAAGATCCTGACCTTGCGAAATCGTATACAGTTACCTGATGGAGGTCCGAGAGAGCCCTGGATGTGTCGGTGGGGACGATTACTGTGTAGAGGAGGGGGAGGGGCGGTTAGACGGGTCTTCCGACTAGAGTTCTTCGCCCATTGGGATCAGATGCCATTATACATAGACGACTATCCCTATACAGGGATGAGTTATTGGGGAGATCCGGACTTGCCACTTCTGCCTGGTCGAGTGTGGGGGCCCGATGGTAAGTGACAAGCAACTAATTTGTTATGTTCATTTTAGATTTTGTGACTAGTATTCATGGTACTAATATTTATATTTTTGGGAATGCATATATAGCTCCGGTAAAACCGGCCGGATATATGGGACGACCGGAAGCAGCAGGAGCTACAGGTGCAAGTGGATCAAGGACAACACAGAATGAGGATATGGCCGCTCTGTTGGAGGACATCCGTCGTAGATGTGAGGGGTTACTGACCGGTGTGTCGGAGCATGGTTGATAGGATTTAGATGACCAGTACATATAATTATGTATTGGGCTACCCTTGGAATGGCGAGGTATCATGCAACGCATGGCGATGGCCGGTAAGACTATGCGTGATCTACGAGCTGTGGGAGCAGAGCCGTTGGCTCGGGATCCTCTAGAGAGTGATTAGATGGAGGGCAGGTGGTGCCCCCCAGCGTTTATGTAGGGGCAAGTGGTGCCCCCCATTTTGTATTTTTGTTTTTTGTACCATGCTATGGGCATGTCATATGTTTCAGAGCAGATGGACTCTAAAAACACATGTTATATGATATATATGATTTATGTACATTTGGTTGATGATGTGAAATGTTATTGTCTTGTGTGTGATAAAGGCTAGTCTATAACATGATTTGCGATTTGATCTACATAGTGATTTTGACATCGAGGGATATGGTTGAAAGTAATGAATCTAAATTCATGTATCAAAATTTTCACTTGTAAATATTGTCTAAACAGGATAGGGTGATGCACACGATAGACACCATTAAGTTGTAAGACAAGAAGCAGGGAATCTAAATGAACATGCAGATGGAGGATGTGATGAGAGAGGGCATTGGCTAAGAGGCCATGTACTGCATCATATTCAGCCTGATTATTGGTGGCATTACCAATGCAAATCCCATCTGCAAGAACCAGGGTATGCAAGGGGGTAAAGATGGCCCATGCTGCTGAAGCGAGATTCTGGGAATAGCGACTTGCCCCATCGGCATAGCCAAGATAATGGGTGGAGGAGAGGGCCGATGTAACAGTATTGCAAGACGAGAAATGGGAGGGATGAGAAAAAGGATGGAAGCATGAGTAGGGGATAGACATCCACTAATAGCTATGGTATGGAGCAGTCTGGGTAGGAAGTCTAGGACTCATAGATCGACGAGAGGGAGATGAATGAGAGCTATGGGATGAAGAGCGGGAACTCAGGCTGCGAAGAACATCGAAGAGATGGATGGGATGATCATGATTATGGGAGGAAATGGAAGGGTCAAGGAGACCATACGACGCTGCAAAGCTACCTAAATCATCAGTATGGGAAGAGAGGCGCAGATACGGGTCATCGCGGGGAATGATAGAAGAACAGGTAAAAAGATGGTCAAAACATGAAGAGCCTGAGAATGTGTCTGAAGGAGGATCAAGGAGAACAGATGGAGTGGATTTAGAGGGAATTTACTTTGAGGGTCGTGTGGATGATGATAGGTATATGAGGGGAGCAGCAAGTTCCAACATTTCAACATCAGGGGGAGGAATGTCAATGGTAGCAGGGGGATCCTCGAGTAGACCTGATGCATATTGAGCAAGGATGGGTGAGGCAGATTGATTTTTTTCAACTTCGTACTCACAAATGACCTCTAAAGAGGCTGGGTAATGCGTGAGGTGAGGAAAATGGTGAGAGTAATGGCCATGGATACCACACAAAGCACAGGGTTTGTTGGTGCAAAGGGTCTTTGGGTTCCTCGCTGCGGATGAGGAAGAAATGGAGGTTTCAGGGACCGTAGTTTCAGTGAATGCGACTTTAACCATGGGTTGGATACGGGGAAACTTAGGACAAGTATGGGTGGGATGACCGATACCATTACAAAAGGCACAAGGCTTGGCGGGTGGGGGAGGGGTAGGGTCGGGTGCGGTGGCCTTGTCGTTGGATTCCCCCTTTCGAGTTTTTCTTTTCTTGCCTGTAGTTTTCGCAGCATGGGGAGGGTCCTGCGAAGGGGCTAGGGTCACTGTAGCGGTGGAAGGAGCGAAGGGGATTGGTTGCACTGGTGTCATAGCTATGTATGGTTTGGGGTGGCCTGGTGGGGTCTCAGCTGGAGGAGTAAGGTACCATACTGGAATTCCCAAGGTTAAATTAGGGAGGGAAAGGGTGGCCATGACGGGGACTGAATAGATGCCGGGGGGGGGGACCAAGGAAAGGTATCTGACCGGCAGGGTAATGACTAGGAGGGACGGCTCCCATATGGTGAAGACCTGAGGGAACTGACTTAGGAGGGTAGGGAGGTTCCTCAGTGTGAGGTGGATGGGAAGGTCCAGGAAAAAAAGGTTCGGTCGACTAAAGCGAAGGGCTAGGAGCAGGATGCGGTGGGCGAGATTGAGGTTGCTGACTAGCCGGAGCAGGCTGTGGAAGGCCAGCCTGAGACGATTGCATCATGCAAACATTCGCTAAGCTAGGGTCAGAGACAGGAGGAGGGGGGGGACCATGAAAAGTTCCAAGCAAAGAGGAGTCTTTGTAGACGCCAGGGGAAACACTGGTCAAAGAATCAACAGTTGGTTTATTGGTGACAGTAGAGATGGTGGACTCAGGGGAGGTTTGAGATTTTGGTTTATAGTAGGTTAACAGGTCAATGGTGAAAATCTTACCATTATGAGGAAAGAACATCTTGCGGTCGACTACAGATGAGATAGCAGACATGCCATAGGTGTAACGACGCCCCAAAGTAATGTTGTAGTCAAGAGGGGCATCGATAAATTCAACGTCGACACAAACAGTCTTGCCTGCGAAGGTGATAGGAAAATTACAGAATAAGCCAATGGCATGGGAGGCATGGCCATCCCACGCACGAAGGGTGATTGTGGAAGGGGCTAGCTCAGGGGATCCGAGTTGTTTCCAAATCGAAGCAGACATTACACAGGTAGATGCCCCCTCATCAATAATACACCGAGCGACATTGGCATTTCAAATTTTGACTGGGATTTGGAAAGCAACCAGAGGAGGAAGAGGGGGATGGTCTGACAGACGAGCGTCGAAAACAATCAATTTGTCATCGGCAGGATTTACAGCACCCACGGCAGATAGTAGAGCCTTCTTTTGAGAAGGACACGACTCGAGGAGTTCCAGTGTTGAAATGGAAACAAGAGATTGTGCCAGATCATCTACTATACTGTATGAATAGGCAGCCCGACCATAGGAAGCATTTCAGTGCAATGGGCCCTTAGGATTTTTGGGATGAACCTCGGCTTTGGGCGGATGGATTTGCAAGGGACCATTGGCTGTCGATAGAGGCTCTGTAGGACTTGAAGATGGAGACTCGGAGACAGACAGCACGGGAGGCGTGGAATACTGATGGGACTGAGTTTCAAGGTTGAGGTCAACGGTGAGAGGTGGGTCAGAGGCCATCATGAGAATCTGTTAATCAGAGGAACCAGAAGGGGAAGGTTGAGTGGTTACCGAGGCATGAGGTGGTTGAGTGGCCACAAATTCTTGTTGGGGGAAAGGATCGGTAAAAACAGCGGGTTGAGAAGTAGTTGGAGTGGGAGGGACAGGAGGGGAGGAGTGTTGTCCCCACACAGTGGTCTGGGACTCCCACATCTTCCGCATTCGTGGTAATAAGGGACAATCGTGAGTGTAGTGACCATAAAAACTGCAACACGAATAGGGATTATTGGTGCGAAGCGGCCTGTCCAGCTTGGGCTGAGAGCCCTGTGGCTGGTTTCCAGTGGTAGATTCAATACTGGAGGGATTGGATCCATGATTACCAGAAGCGGATTAATTGCCTTTTCTCTTTCTTTGAGAAGGAATAAAAGTAGTGGCCCCCTGTTGTGCAAATAGTTGACCTGGGGGGTTAGTAAGTGCGGTTGCGGGGGTGGAGAAGGCAAAGGAGTGGGAGGTTAAAATGTTGGAGGAGCTGAGACACCAGGTTGTGGATACGTATAAGGGGTAGGATGGGTAGCATTGAGGTAAGCAGGAGGGTGGGCAAAAGGAGGAGGCATGTCGTAGCCTGGATACATGCTACCTGGAGGGGAAAAAATGCCGGGGGGGCTGGCCCCTCCTGGAGGGAAACCATAGCCTGGAAGAGGTTGGGCAGAGATATGTGACAGGGCTCCAACGATACCGTTGGTAGAGTGAGATGCCCCCAAGGCATTAGGGCCACCGTGCTTGGGGAGGTCAGGAAGGACGGTATAAACATAACCAGATTGGGTGTAGATAAGGTCATATTTCAAGGCTATTTGGAGGGCGGCTTCTTCGGTTTGGGGAAAATGGGATGCAAAATCTTTGCCAATGGGAGGTAAGAGAGAGCGAAGGAACCAGGCCATGTAAACCCAATCTTCAAAGGGAGGGGGGGGGGGGGGGGTGCGACATAGGCTCCATCTTCATCGCCATTCCTGGACATGAGTGGAAAGGTGGGTCGAAGAGGATTAATGAAAATAATTTAAGAGTTTAGTACCAGTGTTGTATCGGAGAGGGAGCTGGAAATAAGATAAAAAGGCTTGGGCAATGGTCGCAAAGGTGGTATGGGAAGAGATGGCTTGATCAACATACCATGTGGTGTTCCTCTGGTAAGCGTGCATTGGAACAATCAAAGACAGATGGAGTCATTGGTGATGGAATTGGAGGAACACCACATGTGGAAAGATCGAATATGGTTAGAGGGATCTTCACTAGCAAGGCCTTCGAACTTGGGAATGCTGGAGGGGATCTTGGTTGGCATAGCAGGCCAACTGAAATCGTGGCGGATAGGATCATTAATCAGTTGATTGAAGTCGGGGAGACTAACGCCGGCCATATAAGGAAGTAATGGGGCAGTCGAGGTAGGTCCCGTAGGGGTTCCACTAGAAATGGACCCGGCAGTAGAACTGGGGTTAGGGCTAGGTCCTGAACTAGACATGGTGAAGGTAACAGGGGGGAAACCGGGAGTAGGGGGAGAACCCAAACAATTAGAGAAAAATTCGGAGTGCGGACTCGGGGGAGGACTTACTCGATGACGATGGGAAGGAGGAAGTTGACCAACCGGAAACTAAGGGTGAAGGCCAAGAAGTCTCCAGGACAAATTCCTTGGAGGCACAATGATGACGGGAAGAAGAAAACCGACAGGGGCTGGGAGGGGTAAAATCAAGTGAGATCAGTGTCGAAACAAGGGCAAAGAGGTGAAATGTTAATTGATTTTAAAGGCTTTTCCAGGAGATGTTAATGAGGCTCTTCTTCACTTAGGGTCGGTGTGTGGCATGCGTTAATTTTAATTGTTTAAACCGAGATGTTTTGAGAGTAAAAGAAAAAGCGTGCTGCGTAACTGAAAATAAATCTGCAGTAAATGAGACGAAAAAGAATAGAAAATTAACAGATAACAATGCATCAAGCTAACCCAAGAAGGTGGGTCTCTCAAAACTAGTCGATAAGAGGGAAAAAACTAAGCAAAGCACACTAAAAAGATACCAACATATCTAAGGTCAGGAGGGACGGGGATCTAAAGGAGAAATCTGCTGGAAATAGGTGCAGATAATAGCAAAGAGGTAGAGGCAAGGTTGCTGCTAAAAAGGAGGAGATAAGCTAAAAATAGAAGGGACAATGAGGTGAACCCAAACAATGCTATATGAGGTGATTTGAAAGGGATAAGAGTTGATCTAAAGGGATCTGAAAATGAGGGAGCAGATCTGAAAGAAATAAGGCTGAAACTCTGGAAATTCAGATTTCTGAAACATCAAAAACTCTCTCACAAAAAGTGAAGGGTACTAGAGCCTTAAGGGGCAATATTCCCACTTAGTTGAGTGAAACGGATCAGAAAAAGGTCTAAACGGGTGGAGACAGAGGCTGGAAAACCCTGACAGAAGCTTCAGAAAAACCCAGAAAAAGTTTTGGAAAATTGCAGAAAAAGGTGCAGGTCGCAGGTTCTGACCTGTTTTCAGTCCAGGTCATAGGTTTGTGGCAGAAAAGTGCGACCTCAAGGCCAGATCGCATTTTTTGGGCTGATATGTGCGACCTGCAGATCCAGGTCTCTGGGCGGCAGATTTCAGAAAAAATTGTCATCTCAGCTGCAGATGATGTTTGTCACATGCAAAATGAGGCCAGAAACACACGAAAGTTAAAAATTTGAATGTTTAAGGGTTTTAGAGGTGAAAGGCACCATAAAAATAGGAAAAACAGAAAACTGAAGAGAAACCCTAGGGTCTGAAACAATTGGATATGCAGGAATAGATAAAACGACAGCAGTCGCAAAATAAAACCCGTGTGGAGTCGCCAACTGTTAGTATGAATCTTTCGTCGTAAAATATCACTTTAGCTATGCATAACAAATAGCCCTAACATCGATTATGGCTGCAAAATATCTTTAAGTCTACTGCACAAATCCAGATCTAATCACAAAAGACATTAAGAAGATAAAAAACAATATGGCTCCATGTATCCAATAGACAAGACAAGAACAATGTATTTAAAAGAATTTTATATTATATTAAAGAATGGGGGCACCTGAGAGGAAAATAAGAAAGGTGTTTTCTGGTTCTCCTCAATGGGATGGGTTCTTGAAAGTCCTCAGTGTTTCTGATCTAAAATTTCTCTCTCTTATTGGAGTAGAAAACCCAGACAAACATAGAACTCAATGGGAGCTCACAAAGCAAAAAATAGAAAATGGTGACCAAGAGTAGATCCAGAGTGATCTAATGCAATGGAGGTGACTAATGAATGGGGAAAACCCTTCTATTTATAACAAAAAATTGGGGTTTTCTAGAACTCGGTGCATGAATAAAATATTATTAATCAAATTCTAGAATCACCCTTTAGGAATATTTTATTATATTTTTTGGAGGGAAAAGGTCTTTTGACTTGGGTCAATTCCTTTATTTATAAACAATAAATAAATAAATGATTTATTTATTATTTTAGGGAGATGATGGGAATATAATTAAATAAATAATGATTTATTTAATTATTTAAAAATGATTTAGTCAAATTTAACTAGGAATATTATTAAATAATGATTTAAATAACTTATTCCTGGGAAATAATCAAATAAATAATGATTTATTTAATTAATTTCCTTGTTTTGGGTTAAATATGACCAGGAAATATGGACAAATGTTATTTTACATGGTGAAAGCAATTTTACTTAGGGTAAAATTGGTCTTACATGGTGTACTTAAGGGCATCTAATGATAATGGGTTAGATGACCAAAAAAATGGTGTAACATTCCCAAAGAAACAATTATAAGAAAACATAGAGATAAAGTTTATCAGTGAGAAATAGGGTACTTTGCATAAAATCCTAATCTATATTTCTTGTTCTTTATCAGAGAAAATGGGCAGTATGAAAACATAAGAAAAACATCACCATTGACATAGACCAAGATCCCATAAATCAGCTTGTATATTTGATGTTCAAACCAATTACAATCTTCAAGTCCAGTAGGTCTTTACAGCTTCAAACTTCTCTTCTTAGCATATATTTCTTTAATTCCTAACAGAGCTTCAGTAGCCTCAACAACTATTTACATTTCATAAGTATTCAACCAACAACAATACTAGGCTCCTCATATGATATATATAGGTAAATTGAGGAGGAGGAGTGAAAGGAAGGTCTAACTATTCAATTAATACAGAGTAAATGCTTCTTGACATTTGGGGGGCCTAATGGAGAATATATCTAATGTCTTAACTCTGTTAATTGAATTTTACATTAAGTTTCATCAACTTTAGTCACTTTTGTTGACTTTTGAGGCTTTTGGTAGCTGGAAATTACTTTCTGAGCTGTCTTTGGAAATATCTCTGATTGTGCATTCAATTTGTATTCTTTTGAGGTAAATAAGAGGGTAGGTGGCATTTTGATCTTTGGAGGGAGTAAATAGCCTTGATGATCTGGTAATTAAGGCAGTCTTTTGCTGATATGTCTTGATTTGTCTCTTTAAACTTGAATGAGGCCTTTGATATGCTTTTAGGCCTTCTTTATCAACTTTAGTCATCAAATTATGTCTTTATCTTTAATCTTCATGCTAATCTCTTCTTTTCTTTGATTTCTTCGATTAAGCCTTTAATCTTCTTCTTTTAGTCTTTTTCACTGATTTTGTTTTGATTATGCGTGCAGGTGTTTCTTCTATGCGACGGAGGGTTTCATTGTTAGGCTAATGATCATGATACATTGACTGAAACATTTTTACCCCCTTTGGTCCCTTTTTTGTGTTATATGGGCCACATAGGATCATCATCCTCGGCCCTGAGCTTGCTGTGGGACAGGTTTGATATATCTCCACCATGAAACCTGCAACACACACAACCTGTTACAAAAAACCTGCGAATTTGGGGCTAAACTACTAACAAAGTGCTTTGGCGGGGGTGGTGGAGCAGTGAGGAGGCAAGGTGAATGCAGCGGGGAAGGCATTAGGGGAATTTTGAGGTCTAAAATGGGCCTCCTAAAGAAATAATAAAATAATAGCTAAACCAATAAAATAATATTTATGAATTTTCAATTCACTTTTTGCACCACAATCCATATAACCATAGTTAAATTAAATTCAAAAGTTGTACCAAAATAAAATTAATAAAAAAATTGTATTGATGTGACTATATATAAAAATGAGTTTTTCAAGAAAAAGTCATTATCATTGAACAACTAATGCATTTGTCCTTTGTACTTAAATAACTTAAAATAAAATATAAATATAAATTTATAAATTCTTAATTATATTATATTGATTGAAATTTATATCATTTATATTGTATAATAACATGTAATTAATATACTATATAAAAATAATATAAAATAATATGATAAATGTATAGGGATATGCCTTGTTTCTTTCAAGAAATATGAAATGACAATAATATTATTTTATTCAAAAAGTGTGAAATTACATTTATTATGAGTACTTTACTTTGACTTTAAAAGTAATTAAAGCACTACTATGGTTAACTATGAGTTTTTATCCACCATTGATAATGTGAAAAATAAGTACCTTTAACTCAAGCAATGCCACCTCAACCATTAGGGATGATGTCATCCCCTAAAATGTGATTGGTTCTCATAAAGTGAATTTTGATTGTACATTTTCCTTAGGAGGCCCATTTTAGACCTCAAAATTTCCCTAATGGGTTTAATCATGGCGGAGACGAACCAGGGTTCAAATTTAATTATCGCGCGAAGATTTGGAAATGTGGTATTGGAAAACTGGGGATGGTTTTCGCATAGGTCTCAGGCGGTAAGTGGTAATGAGCGGGGGGAACACGATACACATAAATTTCTGACACGTATGCTCTTGAAAACCACCCATTTCGTGTTCGAGATGCACGTTCGGGAGGTTCAGTGAAATGGAGTGTGAAACAATGCGACAGCCATTAGATCTTCGGGCTGAAGATCTAAGGTTTTGGTTGAGCGCGAGGAGAGATAAGATGGGCAGAGGAAAAATATGGTGGGGTCGAGGTGACGTGGGGTAATGTTTGGTGGAGGAAAAGCAGGAGGTGATGCGAGGATCATTAATCGGGAAATATCAATGGATCAGATTCGATTGAATATTTGACATATATGAAGGCGAAATATAAAGGAACACGCCTTTTTGCAAGGGGCGTGGGGGTAGAAAATGGTAAGGGAAGGAGGCTTAAGGAACGGGGAAGGTAGGGTCTTATGGAAGAAGTAGGAACCGGGAGTAGAGAGATAATCTCCATTGGATCAATTGTGATCAATGGTGGAGATTGATTCGAAGGAGGAAGTAATGGCGGGGTAGAAATATGAGAGAAGGGAGGACCCACCTTTAATTTTTCAGAGGTTGGGTCTTTATACAGAGGTTTTGGGGTTTTTTAAGATACAATGGGAAGAAATGTTTTTACATCGGAAAAGTGGCTTATAAAAGAGGCAGAGGGGATCAATGGGAGCTGTTGGATCATGCAGATCAACGGTTGAGATTGACTTCGGCGGATCTGCAATCAGGAGAGAAGAGTTCTAGGAGGGAGAACTAGAAATTTGCGATGTGCCAATGGAACGATGAGGTGCGATGTGATGGAGAAGGCGAAGTGCAAGAGTCATTGATCTAAAACAAGATCAACGGTGGAGATGCAATCGGGATTTCGCATCAGCGGAAAAAACTTTTTAAAGGGAAAAAGGTCGCCTGGACCGGTAAAAAGCCGAAATGCCTATGGGCCAATGGGCCGATGGACCGATGCGCTGATGGGCCAATGCGCTTGGTCACAGAGTGTGGTCTTATCGAGGAAAAAGGGGAAGGGGCTTAAGCTAAAGGGGCTTAAAACCTAATATTTCAAAAAGTCTGAAAAGGCTTAAAACAAAGGTTTTTTAGCCCTCTTTTAGGTTTCTGATAAGTTAGAAAAGGGTTTTTAAACCAAATAAAAGGATCTTTCATGATTTAAATGGGTTTTTAGGAGAAAATAAGGGTAAATGAGGGAGAAAAAGGGATTTTTAGGGGAATGAGCTGGTGAGTCAGGAAAGGTGAAAATGAGTGAAGAAATGGGTGAAATGGGGCTTTGGAATGATAGAAAAAAGATCAAAAACAGTTCCTTTTGATATCAGTTGGACTTCTTTGAAACATATTTTGTGGAAATAGCAGTGAAGATGCTTTATAAGATGAAAGACACCAAGAAGGCTTCAAGAACTAGTAGCTTTCCATGAATATTGCTTCTTGAAGGCTTAAGAACATATTTAGCCATCATTTTTTGTGACAAAATTTACTGATGGCTAACAGTGGCTCCACTTGGGAATGGAAACTCCATGAAGGTGTCAAGAACCTCAGAGATTTATCTCTAGAATGTAGACCTATGCTTTGCATTTTGACAACATTTTCTTCTTTGGTCATGCTTCTTGAAAAGATGATCAGTATTTATCACAATCAGATGATTTTCTTCCAAACATTCTACCTGCCCAGCCTACTTTCCTAACATTTTTTTCTTCAGCAGGTGCACTTGGCCTGGAAAACCTTTTGACATCAACATTTTATTCTTTTATTGAAATCAAGAAAACTAATCTAAATCTACCCTTATAACTTCCATGAGTCCAGATTAAATAGTTGGACTCAAAAATTCTCTACCTAATCTACTATATGTCAGGATTAAGCTGTCTGACAAATTTTATTCTCTATATTCTAAAACAGAAAATTAAAACATAGCCAAACCAGGATTAAGCTGTCTGAATTGTTGTTGATACTATGGCAAAAAAACAAGCTACACATAGACTGAAATTTACAAAAATTCAAAACAAAATTGTGAAGGCTTAGGATCTGAAAATTAAGAACATCCTTCTTTCTTTATTTCAGCTCTGGTGTTGATATTTTTAGAGTTGTTTTCTTCTTCTACTTGGTTCAAGTTTTAAGCATGTTAGAACCAGTTCTTTTTCTTCTCTTTGGCTCAGGTTTTGATCTGATTAGAGTCATTCTTCATCAAACTTACAGGTTCAGGATCTAAGCTTGTTTGAACCTCTGTTTTTCTATCCTAATCTAGTCTACTGATAAACCAAGATTAAATTGTTTGGCTAATCTTTTTTACTAACCTATCAGCGGAAAATTGAAATCTATCTAGTCATGACTAAATAGCAGTGCTCTCTTTTGGCAGTGGCATTCAGGCTTGCACACTTTCAAATTTTCTTTTCTTTTATGGAATGTGGTTGTACCTTTCTTCTTTTATATCTGCCCTCTTTTCTCTTTTCTATTGTTTTTGTATTTTTTCTTTTTTCTTTCAAAGCAAAAAACAAAAAACAAACTAAACGCTCATAGGCTGAGCTTTATTGACATTCCTACCTACCCTAATCTAACTCTAAAATATTTACATGTTTAGCTGACAAGTTCTCTTTTCCAATACATCTAGTCAATCAGATGGTTCCATGACTGGTATTTGCTCATCTCTTTGAGCATGCTGGACAAACACATCCATTCCCATTTCCCTTTTTTTTAGCAGCAGTGCTAAAAAAATTTCTTGCATCTGGTGATATATTGCTCCTAACAATCTCTATCCCTTCTTCAAATGTCTTCAAAAAATGAGCGAAGGGGTCTTGAAATAATACCTGGTTGGGAGTATTAGACAAGTAAGTTTTAACCAGGGTTATTTTTTCTTCCACTGGATCAAGAAAAAAATTGTTTTGAGAAATAAAATCTTCCTCATCTTCATTGTGATCTGAATTGGAACTCATCATATTTGGCAGTGTTGTCCTCTTGTAGTCCCTAGGTCTTTTGATTCAGTGAACTGATCTCGGTGAAGAGGTCATTATATTCTTGAGCAGGGGTCTCTTTGATTACCTCAACCCTTTCAGGAGAAGGTTCTTTATCTTCAACTTGCCCAAGAAGTTTTTCATTATTTCCTTCCTCAACCTTTGAGCTGAAAGATTGTTGATTCCCAATCACATGAAAACTATTACTGATGAATTGTAATGAAGCAAAGCAAAGATTAAGAGATTCTTCACCCTCTACTGTATTTTTAAAGCTTTCTTCATCAGTATCATAAATAGCTTGCTTTGGCTCATTACTTTCTCGAAGTTGGTGGAACTGATCTTCCTCCCAAAAATATACTAATGATGGTCCTACAAGATCAACTTCTGTTTGGAGAACATCATCATCAGACATATCAAAATTAAGAAATGTCACCAATCAAACATACTAGATTATCAACAAGTCTTTCTTTATTCTGATCTACAAGGGAACTTTCTAAATTTTTACAACAAATTTCATTAGGTGAATATGAAAGAGTGTTTGTTTTGAAAAAAATTTCAGAGGCTAGCTGTTTTTTTATAATCTGATTGATTTCTTCTTCTGTCAAAGGAGGAGATGTTTCTGTGTTTCTTTGAGCAGAAGTACAACAGTTCTCTATCTCTTGTGAAGACTAAATTTGAGGCTGGATGTCTTCTTGAGCCTCAGCTAAAAGGGATGATGAATCATTATTTGTGCTCGCAGGGATATCTTGAGGGATGTCTTTTATTCCTTGATTAATTACTTCCTCAAATGATTTGTCTAGGTTCTTGTGATAGTTGTCTTGGGTATGAAATTCAGGAATGATTGCTAAGAGATCCTCAAGATGCAAATTAACCAAATCCTCATCAATATCTAACAGGTATCGTATGATGTTCTGAGATTGACCACAATAATTTGCAGTCCATGATAAGGATGAAGGGTTTTCTTTATATTTTTCATAAAATATTTGGTGCATGTCTTTTAAAGAAAACAAGCTCTTAGGTTCTAACCATTCATACCAATTCCTTACCTTACCTTCTAATGTTGCCATGATCATTTTCATAAGACAGTCCTCATGCCATTCAACTTTTAACCTCCATACATGTATATGAAACTTGATGAGATGTAACAAAGGGTCATCAAACTTTTCATCTTAAAAAATAGGCATGTTTTTCATCCAATATATTGGAGGCATTTTGTGTGGGAATCCAGGGATATGATCTATGTTCATTGGAGCATATCTCCTTTGTATCCTTGGATCCATGTTTGAAAATTAGAAAGGGTCACTGAATCTTTTCAACCAGTTCAGAGTCTTCTACCAGTGGAGTCATTTGGTCTTTTGGGAGTTGTGGAGTCGTTAGGTGGAGGATTTCGAAAATTTTAAGATGAGTTGTTGTCCACCATCAGCAGTGAACTACCAATATAAGGATGTTGTAAGTCTTCTGAGGTATTAAGGATGTATAGGATGTAATTTACTCAGAATTCCACAGTATGGTTGCCACTATGTTAGGACTCTCGTAGTTTGCAATATTGGCAAGAACAAATGTTGTAGGACCTACATCAGAACCACTTTGGAATCCTAGGATCTAGCCCTCCTGGATTCAGAGAGGGATCTCTATATATGTGTTTAGAATGATATGATTTTAAAGCTCATGATATGATATTAGGCTAGTTATGAAGCACAAGGGATTTGTTTTGGTTTTGGTTGGGTAGGATATCATCAAAATAAAGGAAGTATGTTGAAGGGTAAAGGTGTGAGTAAGTTGAAAGAATGTTTCAGCAGATAGGATAGGTAAGAGACAGTATCAATCCATTGGGCTATGGAGTCACAAAAGGATTTAATTGCACAACAAGTTTCAAGAGTGGTCCATGGGGCAAGTCATCTATATCAAATGATCTCTTTAGGTCGATTTGTGATATGGAACATTAAAAGTGTTGTGAAGGAAGAAAAATCTAATAACCATTTAAGAATATATTAACTTCACTAAACAAGAAAAGCCTTTCAAAGTAATTGTTTGAAGCAGGCCAAAGGACAGGGAAAACCATAGACCTCTTTGGGAAAATTTTTACTAAAGCACACTTTTCAGACAACAATCCAGCGATCTAACAGATTACCTTCAGAAAGAAGAAAACATATAAGATAAACAAAAGAATAGCCTAAGATCAAGTAAGAACTTTGAATCTATCCTTCTTTTGGCATAATCTCAAGGGAAACTTTCAAAACAACTGTTGAATACTAAACAAGGGATAGGGCTAACCATAAAATTCCTTGATTAGGACTCTACTTAGCATGTAGTGAAAATATCATTCAAGAACAACATCTCAGGTTTTTCTCAGCAAGACATGGGCTCACCAACATTCCTTGACTGGTTATACTCTATTGAAATCATTCCCAAAGAAACAATTAGAAGAAAAAATAGAGATAAAGCTTATTAGTGAGAAATAGGGTACTTTGCAGTAAATCCTAATCTATATTTCCTGTTCTTTATCAGAGAAAGTGGACAGTATGAAAACATAAGAAAAACAACAATTACAGTAAGAAAAACATCACCATTGACATAGACCAGGATCCCATAAATCAGCTTGTATATTTGATGTTCAAACCAGTTACAATATTCAAGTCTAGTAGGTCTTTATAGCTTCAAACTTCTCTTCTCAGCCTATCTTTCTTCAATTCCTAATAGAGCTTCAGCAGCCTCAACAACTATTCATTCAACCAATAACAATACTAGGCTCCTCATATGATATATATAGGTAAATTGAGGAGGAGGAGTGAAAGGAAGATATAACTATTCAATTAATACAGAGTAAATGCTTCTCGACCTCTGGGAGGCCTAATGGAGAAGATATCTAATGTCTTAACTCTGTTAATTGATTTTTACATTAAGTTTCATCAACTTCAGTCACTTTTGTTAAATTTTGAGGCTTTTGGTAGCTGGAAATTACTTTCTGAGCTATCTTTGGAAATATCTTTGATTGTGCATTCAATTTGTATTCTTTTGAGGTAAATAAGCGGGCAGGTGGCATTTTGATCTTTGGAGGGAGTAAATATTCTTGATGATCTAGTAATTAAGGCAGTCTTTTGCTGATATGTCTTGATTTCTCACTTTAAACTTGAATGAGGCCTTTGATATGATTTTAGGCCTTCTTTATCATCTTTAGTCATCAAACTATGTCTTTATCTTTAATCTTCATGCTAATCTCTTATTTTCTTTGATTTCTTCGATTAAGCCTTTAATCTTCTTCTTTTAGTCTTTTTCACTGATTTTGTTTTGTTTATGCATGCAGGTGTTTCTTCTATGTGCTGGAGGGTTTCATTGTTTGGCCAATGATCATGATACATTGACTAAAACATTTTTACCACCCTTGGTTGCTTTTTTTGTTATATGGGCCGCAGAGGTTCGTCATCCTTGGCCCTGAGCTACTATTTACCTGTTGTGGGACAGCTTTGATATCTCTCCACCATGAAACCTGCAACACACACAACCTGTTACAAAAAACCTGTGAATTTAGGGCTAAAATTCTAACAGAGTGCTTTGGTGGGGGTGGTGGAGTAGTGAGGAGGTAAGGTGAATATAGCGGGGAAGGGTTTAATCATGGCGGAGACGAACCAGGGTTCAAATTTAATTATGGCGCGAAGATTTGGAAAGGCGGTATTGGAAAACCGGGGATGGTTTTTGCATTGGGCTCGAGCGATAAGTGGTAATGAGCGGGGGGAATGTGATACACGTAAATGGCTGACACGTATGCTCTTGAAAGCCTCCCATTTCATGCTCAAGATGCACATTCGGGAGGTTTGGTGAAATGGAGCGCGAAACGATGCGACAGCTGTTAGATCTTTAGGCCGAAGATCTAAGGTCGTGGATGAGCATGAGGGGAGATAAGATGGGCAGAGGAAACATATGGTGGGGCTAGGGTGATGTGGGGTAATGTTTGGTGGAGGAAAAGTGGGAGGTGATGCGAGGATCGTTGATCGGGAAAGATCAACGGCTCAAATTCGATGCGGGATTTGACATATATGGAGGGGAAATACAAAGGAACATGCCTTTTTGCAAGGGGCGTGGGGATAGAAAATGGTAAGGGAAGGAGGCTTAAGGAACGAGGAAGGTAGGGTTTTATGGAAGAAATAGGAATCAGGAGCAAAGAGATAATCATCGTTGGATGAATTGTGATCAATGGTGGAGATTGATTCAGAGGGGGAAGTAATGGCGGGGTAGAAATATGAGAGAAGGGAGGGCCCACCTTTAATTTTTCAGAGGTTGGGTCTTTATATAGAGGTTTTGGGGTTTTTTAAGATACAAAGGGCAGAAAGGTCTTTACATGGGAAAATGGGCTTATAAAAGAGGTGGAGGGGATCAATGGGAGCCGTTGGATCGTGCGAATCAACGGTTGAGATTGACTTCGGTGAATCGGCAATCGGCGGAACAAAGTTATGGGAGGGAGAAATAGAAAGTTGTGATGTGCCAATGGAATGATGAGGTGCAATGTAATGGAGAAGGTGAAGTGTGAGATCCATCGATCTAAAACAGGATCAATGGTGGAGATGCGATCAAGATTTCGCATTGGTGGCAAACACTTTTTAAAGCGAAAAAGGTCGCAGGGACCGGTGAAAAGCCAAAATGTCGATGGGCCAGTGGGCCGATGAACCGATGCGTCGATGGGCCGATGTGCTTTGTCACAGAGCATGGTCTTATGGTGGAAAAAGGGGAAGGGGATTAAGCCAAGGGGGCTTAAAACCTGATATTTCAAAAAGTCTGAAAAGGCTTAAAAAAAAAATTTAGCCCTCTTTTAGGTTTCCAAAAAGTTAGAAAAGGGTTTTTAAACCAAATAAAAGGATATTTCATGATTTAAAGGGCTTTTCAGGAGAAAATGAGGATAAATGAGGGAGAAAAGGGGATTTTTAGGGGAATGAGCTAATGAGTCAGGAAAGGTGAAAATGAGTGAAAAAATAGGTGAAATGGGGCTTTGGAATGATAGAAAACAGCTCAAAAACAATTCCTTTTGATATCAGCTGGACTTCTTTGAAACATCTTTGGTGGAAACAATAGTGAAGATGCTTTGTAAGATGAAACACACCAAGAAGGCTTCAAGAACTAGCATTTTTCCATGAAGATTGCTTCTTGAAGGCTTAAGAACATATTTAGCCATCATTTGTTGTGACAAAATTTACTAATGGCTAACATGACCCTTTAATTGTATAAAGTTTTTCCAATACATGATAGCTTTATGCATGTATGCTAAAGGATAAAACTGTCTTCTTAATGCATCAACAACATCATTCCAAGAGGATAAAATCTTACCATGTTTCTTCATGTCCTCTTCAGTTTTCGCTGCCCAGCAAATAAGTGTTGCACTTCCCAACCTTAATAAATCAAGTTTAAACTTGCTCTCATCATCCTTGATCCTTTTTATCCTGAAATATAGTTCCAGATTGTTAGAGTCGGTCTTGTCATCCCTCCGTCAGAGATCATCTCTCTTATTGCATTTCATTTTTAGGTGTCTCATTGCACTCATGCATTTGCATTATGTTAGGGGGTATGCCATTATCTGACGGAAGGGCTTTGTTCTCTCAGTTTCCCTCATGTTTGTACCTGTTGGGTTGGTCAAAATTTCTCAAAGTCCATCAAAGTTGATTTCAGTCATTTACAGTCATAGATGGTGTTTTGGTCAAAAAGAGTCTTTCAGTTTCTAGGTCTAGGGTTTGGACATCATAAATGTTAAATAATGCCCACAGGCCATGAGGATGTCTTCAATAAGTTTTCATTTCAAGATCTTCATCGTCAATAATGCTCGAGGATGTTTCTTCTTCAAAACTCTGTTTTGAGGAAGAAATCGTCAAATTTGTTTTTTGTAATAAATATGTATTTTAAAAAGTTTTTCCACCATGAAGTACTTCAAATGCAGACTCTGGTCATCCTTTGCCGAAGTCCAATGCCACCATCCCTGCAAAAATCAACCAAGAAAAAACATCATTTCAAGCCAAAAAATCAAAAGGAAATTTGAAAAACAGAGTTATATGAAAAGTGAAGAAATGTCAATTTTGAAACATTACAAAGTGGGTCTTTACAAAGAGAAAATCAAAGCCATGACTCTATATAGATATGTCAATGTTTATCAATTCCATTTTCATTCAAGAGTTCGATTGAAGTCGAAGTTTAGTCGAGAGAGGGCGATTTTTTCATTGTGAAAAACCAAGACTGTGTTTGAGGCTGCGTGGCGCATTGGGTAAGCGCGCGACGCACTGGGGCTGCGTGACGCATTGGGGGTTTTCACACAGTGTATTTTTCCTCTGGCGCTGCGCATCCACAGGACACGGTGCACTGGGCTTGTGCGCGGCGTACAGAGCCTCAAAGGCAAAAATTCATCTCTGCTCCATAAAAAATCAAATCGATTCAACTCAGTTTTCTCCAAGTAAGTTTGCAAAGCCTATTCAGTGATTTTAGTCATGTGTGGTGTGGTTTAGAGGCAAAAACATTAGAGTGTGGTTGGTGAAAAAACAAACCCTATATCCATGTCAAAATCTGCTCTCTTAGGGTTTGAAAATAAGTGTTGAAGTTTAACTTTTGGTGCTAAATGCTCTCACTTCATTACTCATTTGTGTTCCCATAACTATCATACTGTTATCATCATCCCTTCTCCTATTCCTGCTGTCCCATATCCCTTATACCCTTTGTTCCCATGTTTTCATCCTCAAACCCTACTACTTTCTATCACTTCCCTTCCTTCATATCATTGATAAAATCTTAATTCCCAAAACATTCAAGGATTGTTTTGACATCCTTGATTTCACTTAACTTTAGTATATCTTGTCATTTCACTCCTATCCCTAAAAACTACATTTCCTATCACTATCTCCCACTCCCATATCACTTATAAAATCTCCCAATCCTGAATTTCCTCAAAGCTGTCAAGTGACTGTCCTTCCATTCCAATTTCACTTGACAGTCCATTATATTCACTGTAGTATTTCCTCACAGTCCCCTATTTCATATTTGGCACATTTGGTTTTGAAAAACAAACTCTTCTTTTCATCACATACATATCAGCATATACTTGTCAAATAGCTTGTTTTCAGCACCATGTCAGAGACAAATTCATCATATGTGCAAGGGTATGAGCAAGACAGTGACTCAACCTTCGAGCTAAATGTACCGAGGAGGTCTCATAAAAGTGGCAGGCACGTCAGAGAGGAGCCCACTTCTTTGGCTCAATTGCAGGCTTGCCCGCTTGCAATGACATGCTTTCAGCAATAGTCGTGTTTTCAGTATTGTGAGATGATATCTCAGATTCAGCACCATCAGGAGTTGGTTCGCTTATTTGTCCTACATTTTCGTGATGGTCATGTAAACCTTGCTGGAGTGAACTTCACCTTGACACCAGAAACCATTTCTGAGGCAACTGGGATACCAAACATAGGTGAGGAGTGGAACAAGAGACAGCAGCTAGATAGAGCATATTATGAACCTTACATCAGGCCTGGCTTTTTGAGGCAGCTCAGTAGGGTATTCCCGTTCCGGTTTCTGAAAGAGTCCTATGTGCCATTGATGAAAATCATCATCAGATACTTCAACTGTGAGGGCCAGTTCTCACGTCTTTATGCATACCACATCAGACTTTTGATGCATTTCACGAGAGTGAGACTGATGAGTATTCCATATTTCATGTGTCGAAACATAGATCGGATGACTACCCTTGTTCAGAGGAAGACTCCAGAGCAGCAGCATAATAGCATTTATCATTATGCACTCATCAAGATCATTGTAGTACATCAGCTTGGATTGCAGGGCATCGCATGGGATGAGTTCATTTCCCGTGACTTCTTTGCAGCCCCCCAACCTCCTCCCGAGATTGTTCATGATGAGGGAGAGCCTTCACATTAGTTTGAGTTTCCCGATACTGAGCCTATCAGTGCTCCAGTGTGTGTGACATATCAGAGAGGCCACAAAGCCTTATTTGCAGTAGCATGATGAGTACTATCTCCACCAGGGGTGGAAGGGGTCTCGTTACCTTCATCAACAACGCGAGTACTATCTCCACTTGGCGTGGAAGGGGTCTCGCCTTTGACATCAGCACAGGTACAGGATAGAGGCAAAAGGCCTATGCATGATGAGGGCCCTTCAGGAGGCCAAGACACTGATTTTACACTCATTGATGTTGATTTGAGCTCTCCTAGCTCAAAGCTGAAAGAAATCATCCAGGAGCAGAAAGCTGAGATCGACAAATTGACCGTGAAATTGCAGAGAGATCAGTGGGTTATAAATTACTTGGAGCAGTGGAATAAACAACTGGAGGATCAACAAACACATAGAGTTGCGACAAATCCGTGAAGACAGGGAATTGGCCCAAAAAAGGCCAAGTGACATGACACCATTTGAGTGGGAGACTTGCCTTACGAGAGCCAACATTCATCTTGAGAAGATGTTGGCGAAGGCCAATAGGGACAAAGACATTATCAGACATATGAAGAACCACTATTGGGCCCGCACACACGTTTGCAGAGCTAGGATGAAGATCCTGAAGGCGAGGTTGAGGAGAGCATTGAAAAGTCGGAAAAGGCCTGATCCCCTCCGAATCTTGTCCGAGGCTTCCTTGGCTGAGCATGAGACATGATGGGAGACCTTCACTCCAAATTTCAACAAATTTGGAGTAAATTTTGTCATTTTTTAAAATTTTGGTTGCAAAACAGGTTTTTCTGCCCGACGCGTCGCGCCACCCGACGCGCACTTACGTTTGAGAGATCTTATAGAGGAAAAATTGATGTTTTTGGGTTTTTTATGGTAAATTATGCATGCTCAGGAATGGCTGAAATATTTAATCAAGTTCTAGATGGTCTTAAGGGTCAAAAACACTCCAAAAATGACCTTTCTTCCACCTTTTGCACCAGCAGGAACCAGTCTTGGGAGTTTGCAGTTTTGGAGGGGCAAATGAACTCCAAATTGAAAAATTCCACTTGGGTTGGATAGAAGACAGATAGGGCTTTCCAACGAGCTATCATGAGATCAATTTGGACTTCATGAAGTGCCCCAAAAATAGGCTCAAATTGGCACGGCGCATTGAGTTTTCTCGCGCGGCACATAGAGGATTTTTGCCCAATTTTTACTTTTCAGCTCAGAAATTCGGCCAGTTTGACTAGTTTCACTTCTTGATGTAATTATTGATCTATCTTGATGTAATTTTATGGCTATGATGTAATTTTGGCTCATATTTACTTGTTTTAGAGGATTCATTCACTAAAAAGTGAAAATTAAATGAATGAATCAGTTTCCTTCCTTTTAGAGGCAAGTTGTTTGGTTGCCTAGATTTCAGTTCCATGTTTAGAATTGGTTGAAACAGCTCCTAAAAGGATGAGATCGACCCATAGAGGCATGGGAAGGGGTTAGGATGGTCTATATTATGTATTTTCTGAATCATTTTTAGGGTTGGACTCTTGGGAAAAGTTTGGCACCTCATTGTATATTCATTTTAGTGTTTTGGCAAAGGAAAGACCAGAGTTTTGCAGCACTTGTTGGGATCCTTGTGGCTTCTGAGTTTTGATGATTTTTTCTTCCATGTTATTGTAGGTTTCATTAATGTTATATGTACGCCATTTCCCTTCTCTTTGCTTCTGAATTAAACAAATGAGTAACTAAGGTAGAATTCATTAGTTTGTTGATGCTCTGCCTTAAACTTTTGTTTAGTTTTATATGTTTTTCGTCAGTTTGAAGAGGATCCTTGTTCATATTGCCCTCTTCAGCTCCTCAGCAGTATTTTCAGTCCATTCAATTAATCTAAGACATCAAAGCTGCTGCCTTCCTCGCCTCAACTTGAACTCTGCAAGAAATTGGCCTCATCCCTAAGCCCAAAAATTGCCTTTCCCATTTTTCAACAAAATCCCAAAAAATCAAAATCAAACCCTCCTATTTGTATATCTAGCCTAAGATCAGTTGTTGTTTCAGTCATCTCAAGCCCCATTGAAACACTTTTCGCTGAGATTGACCCGAAGAGAGCCCACTCCTGTCCTCATAGGGCTACATACGAGGCTGAGCGTGGTTTGGTGTTATCCTCTTTCTGCCTTACTTCAGCCTGAGGTAGATTTAGGCTATAACATAGTGGAGACCATAATGGGGACAAAAATGGTTTTCTTGTTGGTGTTATTTATTTCATAAGCTACAGACGGAGCCTGAATTTATGTCAGGTAGCATTCGAAACGCTTTTGCTTTGCATTAGCGGAAGTAGATAAATGCTGCTTCAGTCAATCTCCGGTTTAGCTTGTGGACATGACACTTGACTTGTGAATTACCCTAGTATATTAGATCATTCTGGACTTTTGGGTGATTGAGTCTAGAATTTGATAGGCTAAAATAAATCGGTTCTGTCCCTTTGATTTTTGAATAGATCAACACACTGGCTTCCAGAAGACATACAAGAGCTAATCCCGATCCTGATTCGCCTCCAGTGTATGATAATCCCAATATGATTTCAAGAATTTTCCGTCGAGAAAGTCCCGTGATCCCTTTGTTTAAATCTCATTCATGCCCTACTGTATTTGAGTTCCTTGAAGATATTGAATTTGATGATCAATTCGAGCTGTCGTTGTTTGAAACTAAATCTGAAAGTGCTACTGGTTCTACCGTCATAAATCCTGAGTTCATCAAGTATCTTGATATTGAACAAGCTAATAGATCCATTGATAGTTACATCCTGAACATTCAAAACTCTATTGTGGCAACGAATATTCCCGAGTTTATTGAATCTGCTTTTGAAACTCTTGGTCCATCAGTTGTTACTTCTGATTCACAAGTTCATGATGGGCCTTCCTTCATTCCTACCATTCCCGTGCAACCATCCATATCTGATCAGCGATCTGCAGTAGTTCCTCCTCCATCCCCACCACATACACCTCGTACATCTACTGCTCCTACTCCACCCGTTTCTCCAAGACAGATCATAAATCTACCAAGAGCAATGGCTGCTAGATTCACACCTCTTGTCTTGCCCTAGAATTTGGATCCCATGCCTGCTAATTATCAGATTAAAATCCCTTTGTTTGATGGAACTCCTCAGAATGTGCCCGCTCAGCAGCATATTAATAGAATGACAGACTTTTTTTGACCTCCATGAAATTGATGAAGAGAATGTCTCCATGAGATTGTTTGTGCAAACTTTTGGAGGTGAGGTACGTAAATGGTTCAGAGCATTGCAGCCCAGAAGTATTAATACATTAGATGAGCTTCAGAGACAATTTCTAGATCGGTGGGAAATGAAGAAAGATCCAATTCAAATCACTTCTGAATATACCAAGATCAAGCGCAATCCTGGTGAGTCCGTCCAAGACTATATTATCAGATTTAATGCGGTTTATAATGAAATTCCTGATGATTTGAAGCCATCTAAGAAGTCAGCTCTGTTAAAATTCCCGGATGGTTTTGATCCGGAGATGGCCTATTCTTTACGAGACAGAGATCCACCTACCTTAGAGGATATGCAAAAAATTGCGGTGAGTGTTGAGGAAAATTTGAATGACAAAAGAGCTAGATTGAAAGCAGAGAAGAAAGTTGTAATAAAGGAAGAAGCTTCCACATCTACATCAGATCAGCTACTTCGTAAAGTGGAAAGACTGATTGAAAATCTCACACTTGATAAGCCCGAACCGCAGATTCGAAATCCCAACTTCTGTGGTCAGTAGCAGCCACAATTCAGTATTAAACAACGAGAGCAGTGAGCACAAGAACCAGCAGTCCAGCAACAAGTAAAAACACCTCTTCAGTAGAATTTTGTTGGTCAGGATTCAGATGATGAAGATGATGTAGTAGGGGAGAAAAATCACTTCTTTACTCTTGATGATTTGCCCATTTATATCACTGAAGATGAAGAGTATGCAGAAAGTTCAGTGGTACAAAGAGATGAGGATTTTATCTTGGCCAATGATGCAGCTCTTGAGGAAGAATCAGATGAGTATCAGAGAGGTTATATGAATGCCTTGTCAGCCCAGCAGAAGAAATATTCTCTTAGAAACAGAGATGTACCTGTCAATCCAATCCAAAAGAGAAAGGAAGTTTCAGCACCTAAAAACAATTCACCTGTTGCACAAAAGAAAGCAAAAGAGGTAGTTTATCCCGCTGCCACCAAGTCATCATCAGCAGAAAAATCAAATCATCCAATTATATCGAGGGAGAAGGCTGAAAAGAAAGATGTTCCAGCCAAAGATATCTAAAAGACTTCAACTTTTAGTTTGGAGAATTAGATTTCTAAATTAAAGGTATCCATTCCCTTGACTGAACTAATGAGGAACAGCAGTTATAGAGGTCAAGTTTCCAAAATTTTGAATTTCGATCCCATGTCTGATATGGTGAATATTGAAGATGATCAACCTGAACTGATATTTGGACCAGCTTTAGATGGTGAGTCTCCGGACAGCGAGGTGCCTCCTTTTTATATCAGTCTTCGATTGCATGAGTTTGTATTGCATAATGCCATGTTTGATTCCGATGCTTCCCATAATCTTGTGCCGAAGGAAATTATGGAGAAGTTGGGTTTAGACATCACGAGGAAGTACCATGATCTTTATTCATTTGATTCTAGCAGAGTGAGATGTATTGGGCTCATTAAAGACTTGGTTGTAAGTTTGGATCAGATTCCTACAAAAAATGTTTGATGGACGTTGTTGTAGCAGAAATTCCTCCGAGATTTGGTATGTTTCCTTTCAGATATTGGGGAGAAAAATTGAAAGGGACATTACATTTAGATTTCTCTTATGCAACGATTCCCGTGTTTGGCCAAATGAGAAAGTTGTACCAGGAACAAAAAATGAAGTATATGATTACAACCAAAGAGAAGCCGGTTAATCATCCGATTAATTATGTACATACAGATTTAAAATCTTTTGTTTTGTTTGCCGATAGTTTCAATGATGTAGATAGTCAGTTAGTTCAAGCAGAAGATATTCCAGAGATTACCGAGAATTTCAGAGAAGTTTTGCAGAAAGAAAGGCAAAAACCGGAATGCACAGTCGAGCAATCAGCTAAAGATAGTGGACAGCAAGCAGAAAAAACAGAGCTAGCACAATTTCAGCACTTAGAGGATGATGAAGAGGGTCTATGGATCATGGATTTCGATGGTGCAATGGGAAATGATGGTGTTGGAATTGGTACTTGGGTACGCAGTCCTTTTTCCGCTCCAAACAAGGTACCGAGCAATGTACGGGTATGTTCTTACAAATTAGCATTTGATTGTTCAAACAATGAGGCTGAGTATGAAGCTCTGATTGCTGGCCTAAAAATTCTTAGAAAGCTGAAAGCTAAGAGAATTACAGTTTATGGCGACTCCAAATTGGTGATTAAGCAAGTAAAGGGTGAATACCAAACGAAGCATCCCCGAATGCGGGCTTACCGAAATGTTGTCCTTGATATTTTGAAGCAGTTTTCAGATTATACCTTGACTTGTATTCCTCGCATTCAAAATGGAATTGCAGATGCACTTGCTAAGGCAGCAAGTAACTTGAAGATCCCAATGAATTCAAGCAATAAGTTCGAAATCCATGTGAAGCACCGTCCTACCGTCCCGGATAATCAAAGATGTTGGCAAGTTTTCCAAGATGATGATGAGATTAATGATTTTCTGCAAAACAAAGGGAAGTTCAAAGATACCTCAATTGATGTAGAATATGATGATGGTGAAGATGATGTTCAATTCAATCAAATGGAAGTGTTGCAGTTGAAATATAATGTTATTCCTAAATGCTTGATACCTTTAGAAGAGCTCTTTGATCAGGATGATGTGGCTAAGAAACCAACCTTACGGCCGACTGAAAAGGGAGTTGAAGATTTAAATATTGGAACAGCTGAAGACCCAAAGACGGTGAAGTTATCCAAATCATTGCCACCGGAGGTAAAGGAAAAATATGTGAGTTTGTTGTCTTCTTTCACTGATGCTTTCGCTTGGGATTATTCAGACTTAAAGACGTATGATAAGAATATAATTCAGCACACTATCCCAATCAAGCCTAATCAGAAGCCTTTCAGATATAAGTTAAGAAGAATTAATTCGAAGTTGCTGCCATCGATTGAGAAGAAGGTAAATAGGTTGTACAAAGCAGGAATCATTGTTCCCATCAGATTTTCTGATTGGATTTCCAATTTGGTGCCAGTGCGGAAAAAGACAAGTGAGATTCGATTGTGCATCAATTTCCGAAATCTGAACAAGGTGTCATTGAAGGACAATTATCCATTGCCTAAGATGGATCATATTCTACAGCGAGTAGTTGGAGCATCTCGTATGTCACTACTCGATGGTTATTCTGGATATAACCAAATTTTGGTCCATGAGGACGACCGTGACAAAACAGCGTTCACCACTCCGTGGGGGACATTTCACTATGCTAAGATGCCTTTCGGTTTGAAGAATGCTGGTGCAACGTTTCAGCGAGCGATGGACATGGCTTTTGCGAATGAGAAAGATGTTTTCCTTGATATATACCTTGATGATTTGACAGTCTTCTCCAATTCAGATGAAGAGCATATGTATCACTTGAAGGTTGTTTTTCAAAAGTGCAGAAAATATGGTGTCTCACTTAATCCAAAGAAAATCTTGTTTGCCATGGATGAGGGAAAACTACTTAGTCACATTATTTCCAAAGATGGCATTCGTATTGATCCAGCACGTGTAGAAGAAATTCAACAAATTGACCCTCCCAGGAATAAGAAGGAGATTCAGTCTTTTAATGGTAAGATGAACTTCTTATGCTGCTTTGTCCCTAACCTTGCTGAGCATCTAAGAGAGATAACAAATATGCTGAAAAAAGACAGCCAAGTGAAGTGGACTGAAGAGGCGGTAAAGTCCTTTAATTTAGTGAAATTGGCACTATCTCCAGCTCTGGTGTTAATCCGCCCAGATTACACCAAATATTTTATTTTGTTCTCATTTGCTTCGGAGCATACCATGGCAGCTGTGTTAATGCAGAAAAGGGATGGGCATGAGAAGCCAATAGCTTTTTTCAGTCGAACTATTAGAGATGCAGCCTTGAAGTACAACATCATTGAGAAGCAAGCTCTAGCACTGGTAAAAGCATTAAAGGATTTCCGGGTATACATTTTGCATTCTCATATTTTGGCTTATGTTCCTAACGTTGTCGTGAAAGATGTTTTAGTACAAACTGATCCGGAAGGAAGACGAGGCAAGTGGATTGCAGCTTTGCTGGAGTATGATGTGGAGATAAGGCCCACGAAACTTATCAAGGGACAGGGGCTGGCGAAGCTTATGGTTGAATCAAATTTGCATGCACTAGACATAAATCTGATTGCTGCTATGTCTAATGAGGATGAGGAGAATTCGCCACTTCAGGTATCGGAAATGTTTGTTGCTTCCCCATGGTATTCAGATATCGTGTATGTTCTTCAAAATTTGTTGCCACCGCCTGGCATGACTAGAAACAAAGGTAGAACTCTGAAAATGAAGGCTGCAAAATTTTTTATTTTGAATTCTGCACTTTATTGGAAAGATCTGGGGGGTTTTTTGTTGAATTTTTTGGTGGAGGAAGAAGCAAAGAAGGTAATGGAGGATTTCCATAAAGGAGACTGCGGGGGTCATCTTTTTTGGAAAACAACAGCCAATAATATTTTGAGAGCGGGGTACTATTGGCCGACATTGTTTGCTGACATATATAAGGCTGTCAAAAGCTGCCATGAGTGCCAAATTTTTGAAGGAAGACAAAAATTACAGCCTTTGCCACTTACTATTGAGGTAAGTGCCCCTTTTCAGCAGTGGCATTTGGATTTCATTGGGGAAATTCATCCTCCATCTTCAGGACAGCATAGATGGATTTTAACAGCGACTAATTACTTCACGAAGTGGATCGAAGCAGTTCCCACTAGACAAGCTACCGATTCGGTAATCATTTCTTTCCTTGAGAACAACATTTTGTCTCGTTTTGGTTGCCCGAGTAAATTGATCACTGATAATGCAGCAGCTTTCAAATCAAGAAAGATGATTGAGTTTTGCAACAAGTATCGTATCACTTTGGGTAATTCAACCACCTATCATCCGCAAGGCAAAGGGTTGGTGGAATCATCCAACAAATCTTTGGTTAACATTATTAAAAAGTTGCTGGAAATCAATAAGAAAGGTTGGCATAAGAAGTTAGTGAATGCACTTTGGGCTGATCGGGTAAGCTAGAAAAAATCCATTGGTATGTCTCCTTTCGAGTTGGTATATGGAGTAGACACAGTGTTTCCCACCTCCCTTGCTGTTCCGATGGTCAAGCTTCTTCAAGAAGCCGACAGTGAAGAAAACCATATGCAGAGAAGGATAAATCAGATGATTCACTTGCAGCAAACGAGAGAAGAGGTCTTCCAGAACACATTTAAGTTGCAGGAAAGGATCAAGAAAATTTATGACAGGAAAGTGAAGGCGGACAAGTTCCAATTGGAGGAAGTAGTGCTAAAATGGGATGCCAGGAATGAGGACAAAGGTAAACACGGTAAGTTTGAAAATCTCTGGAAAGGTCCATTTAAGATTGCAGCATATCGAGGTCAGAACGCCTTTCTTTTGAAGGAGATGAACGGTGAAGACTGTCCAGGAGGTTCGGTCAATGGTCGGCTGCTCAAGCAGTACCATTTCTAAGATATTTTCTGTTGATCACGTTGCCATTGTACATATCATTCATTTCAATTTCATTGCAAGTGTGCACTGTGGTCTTTTCTTCAGTTTGGGGCCCGAAGTGAAGGCTATAATTCTAAAGAAGGATTTCAGTTTTGGTTTGAGTTTGTCTAGTCGGTTTGGTTCAGTCATTTCAGTTTTCAAAGTTGAGTCAGTTTGAGTCAAATAAATTCAGTCAACAGTCTTGAGTTTCTTTGTCAAAATAATGGATTCCATAGCCCAATGGATGAAGGCACTGCCTGCTTTCCCAGAGATCTGTAGTTCTTGGCACCTCCTAGGAGCTACCATCCCCATTGGAGCCAATGTTAGAGTCGGTCTTGTCATCCCTCCGTCAGAGATCATCTCTCTTATTGAATTTCATTTTTAGGTGTCTCATTCTGCTCATGCATTTGCATTCCGTTAGGGGGCATGCCATTATCTGACGAAAGGGATTTTTTCTCTCAGTTTCCCTCATGTTTGTACCTGCTGGGTTGGTCAAAATTTCTCAAAGTCCATCAAAGTTGATTTCAGTAATATACAGTCATAGATGGTGTTTTGGTCAAAAAGAGTCTTTCATTTTCTAGGTCTAGGGTTTGGACATCAAAAATTTTAAATAATGCCCGCAGGCCATGAGGATGTCTTCTATAAGTTTTCATTTCAAGATCTTCATCGTCAATAATGCTCGAGGATGTTTCTTCTTCAAAACTCTGTTTTGAGGAAGAAATCGTCAAATTTGTTTTTTGTAATAAATATGTATTTTAAAAAGCTTTTCCGCCATGAAGTACTTCAAATGCAGACTCTGGTCATCCTTTGCCGAAGTCCAATGCCACCATCCCTGCAAAAATCAACCAAGAAAAAACATCATTTCAAGCCAAAAAATCAAAAGGAAATTTGAAAAACAGAGTTATATGAAAAGTGAAGAAATGTCAATTTTGAAACATTACAAAGTGGGTCTTTACAAAGAGAAAATCAAAGCCATGACTCTATATAGATATTTCAATGTTTATCAATGCCATTTTCATTCAAGAGGTCGATTGAAGTCGAAGTTTAGTGGAGAGAGGGTGATTTTGTCATTGTGAAAAACCAAGACTGTGTTTGAGGCTGCGCGGCGCATTGGGTAAGCGCACGATGCACTGGGGCTGCGTGACGCATTGGGCGTTTTCACATAGTGTATTTTTCCTCTGGCGCAGCGCATCCACAGGACACGGCGCACTGGGCTTGTGCATGGCGCACAGAGCCTCAAAGGCAAAAATTCATCTCCGCTCCATAAAAAATCAAATCGATTCAACTCATTTTTTTCCAAGTAAGTTTGACAAAGCCTATTCAGTTATTTTAGTCATGTGTGGTGTGGTTTAGAGGCAAAAAAATTAGAGTGTGTTTGGTGAAAAAAAAACCCTATATCCATGTCAAAATATGCTCTCTTAGGGTTTGAAAAGAAGTGTTGAAGTTTAACTTTTGGTGCTAAATGCTCTCACTTCATTACTCATTTGTGTTCCCATAACTGTCATACTGTTATCATCATCCCTTCTCCTATTCCCGCTGTCTCATATCCCTTATACCCTTTGTTCCCATGTTTTCATCCTCAAACCCTACTACTTTCTATCACTTCCCTTCCTTCATATCATTGATAAAATCCTAATTCCCAAAACATTCAAGGACTGTTTTGACATCCTTGATTTCACTTAACTTAAGTATATCTTGTCATTTCACTCCTATCCCTAAAAACTACATTTCCTATCACTATCTCCCATTCCCAAATCACTTATAAAATCTCCCAATCCTGAATTTCCTCAAAGTTGTCAAGTGACTATCCTTCAATTCCAATTTCACTTGACAGTCCATTATATTCACTGTAGTATTTCCTCACAGTCCCCTATTTCATATTTGGCACATTTGGTTTTGAAAAACAAACTCTTCTTTTCATCACATACATATCAGCATATACTTGTCAAACGCCTTGTTTTCATCATATGAGCAACGGTATGAGCAAGGGTATGAGCAAGACAGTGACTCAACCACCGAGCTAAATGTACCGAGGAGGTCTCATAAAAGTGGTAGGCACGTCAGAGAGGAGCCCACTTCTTTGGCTCAATTGTAGGCCTACCCGCTTGCAATGACATGCTTTCAGCAACAGTCGTGTTTTCAGTATTGTGAGATGATATCTCATATTCAGCACCATCAGGAGTTGGTTCGCTTATTTGTCCTACATTTGCATGATGGTCATGTAAACCTTGCTGGATTGAACTTCACCTTGACACCAGAAACCATTTCTGAGGCAACTGGGATACCAAACATAGGTGAGGAGTGGAACAAGAGACAACAGCTGGATAGAGCATATTATGAACCTTACATCAGGCCTGGCTTTTTGAGGTAGCTCAGTAGGGTATTCCCGTTCCGGTTTCTGAAAGAGTCCTATGCACCGTTGATGAAACTCATCATCAGATACTTCAGCTATGAGGGCCAGTTCTCACGTCTTTATGCATACCACATCAGACTTTTGATGCATTTCACGAGAGTGAGACTGATGAGTATTCCATATTTCATGTGTCGAAACATAGAGCGGATGACTACCCTTGTGCAAAGGAAGACTCCAGCGCAGCAGCATAACAGCATTTATCATCATACGCTCATCAAGATCATTGTATTACATCATCTTGGATTGCAGGGCATCGCATGGGATGAGTTCATTTCCCATGACTTCTTTGCAGCCCCCCAACCTCCTCCCGAGATTGTTCCTGATGAGGGAGAGCCTTCACATCAGTTTGAGTTTCCTGAGACTGAGCCTATCAGTGCTCCAGTGTGTGTGACATATCAGAGAGGCCACAGAGCCTTATTTGCAGCAGCACGATGAGTACTATCTCCACCAGGGGTGGAAGGGGTCTCGTTACCTTCATCAGCAGCGCGAGTACTATCTCCACTTGGCGTGGAAGGGGTCTCACCTTCGACATCAGCATAGGTACAGGACAGGGGAAAAATTCCTATGCATGATGAGGGCCCTTTAGGAGGCCAAGACACTGATTTTACACTCATTGATGTTGATTTGAGCTCTCCTAGCTCAAAGCTGAAAGAAATCATCCAGGAGCAGAAAGATGAGATTGACACACTGACCGTGGAATTGAAGAGAGCTCAGTGGGTTATAAATTACTTGGAGCAGTGGAATAAACAACTGGAGGATTAGCATACACTCATAGAGTTGCGGCAAATCTGTGAAGACCGGGAATTGGCCCGAAAAAGGCCAAGTGACATGACACCGTTTGAGCAGGAGACTTGCCTTACGAGAGCCAAAATTCATCTTTAGAAGCTGTTGGTGAAGGAAAATAGGGACAAAGACATGCTCATACATATGAAGAACCACTATTGGGCCACTATTGGGCCCGCACACACGTTTGCAGAGCTAGGATGAAGATCCTGAAGGCGAGGTTGAGGAGAGCACTGAAACGTCGGAAAAGGCCTGATCCCCTCCGAATATTGGCTGAGGCTTCCTTGTCTGAGCATGATACATGATGGGAGACCTTCACTCCGAATTTCAACAAATTTGGAGTAAATTTTGTCATTTTTGAAAATTTTGGTTGCAAAACAGGCTTTTCTGCCCGACGCGTCGCGCCACTCGACGCGCGCTTACGTTTGAAAGACCTTCTGGAGGAAAACTTGATTTTTTTGGGTTTTTTATGGTAAATTATGCATACTCAGGAATGGCTGAAATATTTCATCAAGTTATAGATGGTCTTAAGGGTCAAAAACACTCCAAAAATGACCTTTCTGCCACCTTTTGCACCAGTAGGAACCAGTCTTGGGATTTTGCAGTTTTGGAGGGGAAAATGAACTCCAAATTGAAAAATTCCACTTGGGTTGGATAGAAGACAGATAGGGATTTCCAAAAAGCTATCATGAGCTCAATTTAGACTTCAGGAAGTGCCCCAAAAATAGGCTCAAAGTGTCACGGCGCATTGAGTTTTCTGGCGCGGCGCATAGAGGATTTTTGCCCAATTTTTACTTTTCAGCTCAGAAATTCGGCCAATTTGACTAGTTTCACTTCTTGATGTAATTATTGATCTATCTTGATGTAATTTTGTGGCTATGATGTAATTTTGGATCATATTTACTTGTTCTAGAGGATTCATTCACTAAAAAGTGAAAATTAAATGAATGAATCAGTTTCCTTCCTTTTAGAGGCAAGTTGTTTGGTTGCCTAGATTTCAGTTCCATGTTTAGAATTGGTTGAAACAACTCCTAGAAGGATGACCTAGACCCCTAGAGGCATGGGAAGAGGTTAGGATGGTTTATATTATGTATTTTCTGAGTCATTTTCAGGGTTGGACTCTTGGGAAAAGTTTGGCACCTCATTGTATATTCATTTCAGTTTTTTGGCAAAGGAAAGACCAGAGTTTTGCAGCACTTGTTGGGATCCTTGTGGCTTCTGAGTTTTGATGATGTTTTCTTCCATGTTATTTTAAGTTTCATTAATGTTACATGTATGCCATTTCCCTTCTCTTTGCTTCTAAATTAAACAAATGAGTAACTAAGGTAGAATTCATTAGTTTGTTGATGCTCTGCCTTAAAATTTTGTTTAGTTTTATATGTTTTTCGTCAGTTTGAAGAGTATCCTTGTTCATATTTCCCTCTTCAGCTCCTTAGCTATCTTTTCAGTCCCTTCAATTAATATAAGACATCAAAGTCACTGCCTTCCTCGCCTCAACTTGAACTCTACAATAAATTGGCCTCATCCCCAAGCCCAAAAATTGCCTTTCCCATTTTTCAACAAAATCCCAAAAAATCAAAATCAAACCCTCCTATTTGTATATCTAGCCTAAGATCAGTTGTTGTTTCAGTCATCTCAAGCCCCATTGAAACACTTTTCGCTGAGATTGACCCGGAGAGAGCCCTCTCCTGTCCTCGTAGGGCTATCTACGAGGGTGAGCGTGGTTTGGTGTTATCCTCTTTTTGCCTTACTTCAGCCTGAGGTAGATTTAGGCTATAACACAGATGACGATCCCAATTATCTAATTTATCAACATTTACCTCTCCATTATACATAGGAAATTCAAACTTTATGTCAAGTTTAAAAAATGGAGTGTTACCATGTCCCTTTAGAGAATGTGGAGGTGTTTGTGAAGGGGTTGATGTAGATGATGATGATGGTGAAGATGAGGGTGAGGAAAAAGGTGGAGTTAGAGGTGGTTTGTCACCATTACCTCCATTCTATTTTGGAGGCTTGTCCTCATCTCCTCCATTTCCTTTTGGAGGCTTATCTCCATCTCCCTTTGGAGGATTGGAGCTCTCACCTTGCAACCTTCAATTACTCTTATCATAGATAAATTTCACCATTTAAATCATGTCAAATAATTCTTTCTTAAAATATTTCTCTTCCTCAATCATATTTTCAAGTTATCCTTGATATGCCATGACTAGTGAGGCCTTTGGTGAAACTTGAGGTGAAACTTGTGGTGGAGATTGTGGAAAATGTGCTCTCCTTTAACTAGCTTGATGACTTGATCACACAAGTTTTACTTATCCTCTTTTGAGCTTCAACCTTTTAATAATCAGAAACATTTGCAGCAAATTCAAACCCTCAATAAAACCAAAGAACTCTAGTTATGATACCAAACTTATCTATATATGTAAACTTGAAGATTTATGGTAAAATTTGCAAGTGATATTTTAGGTTTTTTATGAAATTTAACAAGTTACAATAGCTCATTAAAAATTTGATTAAAATAAATTATACAAAAAATAAGGGAGTAAACAGTACCATAACTGCAAACAAAAGACAAAAAATGATGAAGGCGTTCACCCCTCCTAGGCTACATCTCCAGGTCCAGCGTCCAATGTTGGGCCTCTTTCATTATGTTCAAAAATGAGTGTTTACATGGATTTGAATTACTCACAATGAAATAATAATGTCCCCAATGGCTCAAAAGCAGTAAAAAAACACTTATCTAGGCTCTTTCTGCACTCAAAAAGGTTGAAAATTGACTGAGTTATGCTCCAAAGAATTTTTCTTGCTAACTGTCCTCCAAATAGCACCCACCTTCTATCCATCCTACAAATTCTGACCTTTTTAGCCATGTGGGGTGACAAATTTTCCCCATGTCAAAGAGATTTACGTTGGTTTGGGTGAAATTTTTTGGATTCTTTACAATCCCAGTGATCCCGTGAACCGAGTAATTAGGGGCCACGTGGCGCATAAATCACCATTGGATTTATACAATTTTAACAACCCCGCCAATTTGTTTTAAACTCCACTTAGAATTGGAGCTAGGTGTGGTAGAACCATGGTTGGGTTGTGTTAGTGTCAATCTAGTCATACTGCCATCAGTGATCAAAATTGTTCTTTTGTATTTGCATATTAGGAGTCCCATACCATAAATTTTCACCATTCCGCTAGGTCATGGATACATTGATGGTAGTGATTTTTCATCATTTTTCCCTCATGTGAAACTTGTTGATTTTTCTCTCTATTGTCTTTAGTCATGAGTCACTCTTTTTCTCCTAAAATCATATTATTAGGTCATAGGATGGGTCTCATTAGGTTCTAGGGCCTCACCATGGTCAAATTAATGAGTCAAGTGTCAATAAATATCAACAAGGTCATGAGGAAGTCAATAAACTCAAAGTCACAGCACCTGGAAGATCAAAGATATATTTTATTCAGTGTGATGTAATTTTCACCTCAAAACCATGTTTTGAGGTGAAAACATGATAATTTTCCTTTATTATCATTTATTATGTAATTTTATGTTAGAATATGTAATAAGTCACATTTCATAAGCTGTTATCTCTACAAAGTCATCACCCTTCCTTTCAGAGAAGTTTTCCATAGCATTTTCAGTGTCAAATCATGTTCCAAGTATGTGCAGCAGAAAGAGCCCGGAAAGAGTTTTCCAATGGTATATTGCACTCTCAAAATTGACTTATGGATTGAAATTTATCTAGGTGAAGTAAAAAGTCCCCTATACCCTAACCTTCCCCCTTTTCCCATCTTTCCCTTAAACTTTATATTATTAAAGTTTTATATTTTCTTTAATACATCCCTATTTTCCCCCTCTGATTACATAATCGCATTATTAAAAATCCTTAAAATACATATGCGGTTTTATAACCACTTCCCCTCCATATCCCTTCAAAACTTTATAATAACATTTTAAAACTTTGTTATTATAAAATCCCATTCCAAACCACTTCCCCTCCATAATCCTTTTAAAACATTATAATAAATTTTTTTATTGTAAACTCCCATGTCGCAATCACAGTATATAACCACTTCCCCTGCATGACCCTTTAAAACTTTATAACAATGTATAAAATTTTATTATGAAACCCCGCTGCCTTAAGTCCCTTTCCCTTTCCATCGCAATCGCAACATTTCGATTGTGCGTTACGATTGGCCTATAAAAAAAACTCTAATGCGATTGTATTGGACCCTCTGATATATGTTCCCACCGTTGATTTGATCCATGATCTGACAGCCCACATATCATCGGTGCCTTTGATCGCTCCCCTCTGATTAAGTCCCTCCCGATGGCAAACCCCCAATCGACAACCCCCGATTACTCCTCCGCCGTCGATCACCCCCGCCAATCCGACGGCCCATATTCCATCTCTTTGTTGCCATCAGAAATTTTCTTTTGGGCCATATGTTTTATCTCCGCTTTCTCCCAATGCCGATTGACCTTCGGGTCACACCATTTAATAAAATCCACCCGTGCATAATAAAAAGCCTTTATCCTTTGTTAAATCAAATTTTGTTTTGATTTATTTTACAAAGGCTTTCCCCCTCCGCTTATCTCCCATCACATCAGAGGTATTTAATTATATAATATGCCCACCCCAACTTCCGATTCCAATTACGATACACATACCCCACTCCCCATCCCATTCTGATCCCGATTGACCCTAGGTCCCGCCTTGTAATCTTCCGCCCATTTATAATACCAAAGGCTTTTTCCCTTTCTAAGTTCAAAATCACATTGTATTACGTTTTATAAAATATTTCCTATGGTTTAATCCCATCGCATCGGAGGAAATCCATATTGCCATATGCCTGCCCCGATCTCCCGATGCCGATTGCGATTCATGCCCCGGTCCCACCTTAAAATGCCCTCCCCTTTTTCAAACGTAAAATCATCTTTTCCTTTGAAAAAGGCGTCGAGACATTTTATATAATTTTCATCCCATTATCCCTTTGGCCTGTCTTTTATCCCTGTTCCCACATGCCAATCGCATCGGAAGTTTTGGGTTTCGTTCTAAATAACATCCTCCCATTCCTCCGATCACCGATTGCGATGGCACCGTCGCATAACATATTAAAATGTTTTATTATATATTTCCTCCCCTCCGATCCCGATTGCGATTATAATATGGACCCCACTTCCCTTCGCTCCCTCCATTCAAAATCGGTCTTCCCTTCACTCAAGGCATAAATTCATTTCATTTTATTTCAAAAGAATTTTATTAAAAATGTAAGTTTTCTTCAAATGAATAATGGAAAGAAAAAAGGTCGAGAGCTAAAATGAGATAGAAATTTCTACAACAACAAGAAAATAGGATTTGATTGCCTATTTTATGTTCAACAGTGTAACAATGAATCTGCCTAAGTGGTCAAATGTAATGTTGTTCCTTCTTTAGGGAAGATTGTTGGTTTTCTTTTCTATCTTCAGATTTTGGTTCTGAGTTGTTAAAACAACTCCCCTTTTCTGTGCATCTATGTTCCCACATTTCAGTCTATTTAATGTAATTGTAAAGCAGTCTGTAACTGAGAAGTAGGGAAATGGTGTGGAAAAGAACGCTCTACGCTCCATTGTAACGGTTTTGGACATGTAATTAATAAAGAGATGCAGCTCTAATTTGTGGGATCCATGTGGTATGAATTTAGCATTTGTTCTCTCCTTTGTGTTCATATGTAAACTGTTATGTGTGTCATTTCATTCATAAACATCTCTTTTGAATGCTTTCAAGATAGATATATAGAATCCATTTTATTGCTCTACCTTGGGAAATCATTCATACTCTATGTTTTTCTTCTATTTGAAAAGGATCCATCTCCCATGCCCTTTTCAGCTCCTCACCAGTCTTGCCATCTCATCATTATTTTAAATTTAATTGCTAAATTTCCTGCTTACCTTGCCCCATGAAATAACCTGTATCCTAATTTAATTCCCCAGTTTCAAGTTGTCCCATTTCTTCCATACATCCCTGAAATTCATTCATTTCATTAAGCTTTTTCCCATTATTATACCTAGCCTAAAATAAATCCATTATTGTACATTGTTGAATATATTTTTCATGGAGAGAGCCCTCTCCTGACCTTGTAGGGCTAACTACAAGGTTGAGCGTGGTTTAGATGTTACCCTGTTTTTCCATTTCCAACCTGGGGTCAAAATCGGTAGCTAACATCTCTGGCGACCATACTGGGGAATACTATTTAGCATAAAATATTAATCACCCCATGTAATATCTTCCCTAGTAAAGAATGACAAAGTATTATATCTGAATATTGATGGTGAACAACAATCAGATGTGTATGAAGGCTGAATTTTTCACCTGGCGACTCCAACTTCATGTAAATACTCCACTGGAGGACCAACTCTTTCCGTAGGAAAATGGAAGGATCTTACACAAAGTTCAGGTATTCAAAAAGGAATGGTATTCAAGACCTAATCTGCTTTTTTTTGAATTATTTCTTTACTTTTCCTGAAACTGTCCGGAAAGTTTTTCAGAATTTTTTGCATGATAAAGATGATCAAAATATTCACTCAACCTATTGAAAAAGTGTATATACTAGGTTTTCTTTTGATCTTGACCTCCATCCTTTTCCCAAATCTTATGATGATCATCTTCGAAATGATGAGCCCAAAGAGACCAAGACTAATCTTGTAGCTCCTGTATATACTTCTACACATTTTATAATCTTGGATAGATATAAACCTCTCATCTTACCTCCTATGCTCCATGATTTACCTACTAATTATTACCTTTATTTGTCGAGGTTTGATGGTGAATGTGACAACATCAATGTTGAGCAACATGGGCAGAATGTTGAGACTTTCCTAGACCTTTTTGAAGTTGATGAAGAGGATGTCAGTATTAGGCTTTTTGATCTTTCTTTGTAAGGCAAAGTTAAGAGATGGTTCAAAACCCTGCCTGATGCAAGCATCTCAGATTTATATAAGTTCTTCAAACTCTTCCTCGACAGATGGGTGGTCAGACAAAACCCTTTCCTGATTTTAGAAGAGTATGCCCAGCTGAAAAGATAGTTAGGGGAGAAAGTACAACAGTTTTCTGGCAGATTCAAACGAGTCTATTATTCGATACTTGCCAATATAAGACCTCCTCCTGGCTTAGCTCTCTTACATTACCTGGGTACCTTTGATCCTGAAATGGAGTTTCAGCTGAGAGAAAGGAACTTAGCAACACTTGAAGAGATACAGAACAATGCAGTAGATGTAGAAGATAATCTGTTGATCAGAAGAGAAAAGCTGAAGAAAGAAGAAAAGAGGAACGTTGAAGAGCACCGAATATCTTCAGAGGTAAAGCTCGACCTTTTGGTAATCGCAATGGAAGAGATGATGCAAAAAATAACTACAAGGAATGAATATGATGTTCAAGAACAAGTGGCTGATCTGAAACATGTTCCTTCTTATCCTAGTTTTCATCGATCTAATAATGACTGTGTCATAGAATATCTTGGACAAGAGAGATCCGTTGAAATGACATGTATGCTTGATGATGTGTTTTATGTTGATGATTTTCCAAAGTTTGATCAGTATGGTGATGATGTTTTCGAAGCAAGAGCTAATCTTGCAGAACAAACAACAATCACTTTGTGGGAGAAATTTCCGTTTCAACAGCTTGAAAACAGTAATCATCTAATGCATATCATCCAAGATAGTGATGAGGAAAGTCTGAAAAATTGGAAAGTAAGTGAGGGATCTTTGCCTCTTTGTTTTTCTTCAATTCAGTTCATCAAAGATAACTTTCATGCAATCAGAAATCAACAGTCTCTCAATTTAAATGTTGAGGTTGAGACAGATAGTGAAATTCTTGAGCAAGTTGTTAATGAGAAATCCTATCCTAAAATAGTTGATGAAATCATTTGCGATATAAAATCTCCCCTCGCTCCAGATTTACAGTCGCTGAATGCAATTTAAGGTCAGATCATAGATAAAATCTTGGAAGCACAAGCATGTGATCAGACGATGCAAGATGATTATGTTCCATTATGTTTTGAGGCATTTCAGTTTTTAAAGCATAATTTTCATAATATCTCTAAAGGAAAGGATGAACAGTCTGTAGAGTGTCACGCAGTCTCATTAAAGTCAATAGATACATTGCAGTAGTTTTTTCAAGTTTTTGATGACCCTATAGCTGATGTGTTGGATGATATTTGTTGTGAAGGTCCTACTCCATTGGCTAACCATGTGCCAGAAAAGAATATTGACAATAACCTTATTTGAAAATCGACTTCATTTTCTTGTTCAGTAGTTGCTTCATTACAAAGCTCATATCAAGATTTGCAGTCATATGAAGAGAGTAATGAAGAAGATTTTTGTTTTGTTTTTGATCATCAGGAGAGATTGGTTATTCACAAGTTTCAGGATCCTTTTGTCAGCCTGCAGTGGTCATCAAATGAAGACAACATAGATGTTAAGAAAAATTTAATATCAAGGTATGAATATTACCTAGAATAGAGCAGTGATATAGTAATGGAAAACAGTAGCTATTCTTATGAAGATCCTTTCGCAGTATTCTTGAGGTCATTCGGTCAACTCATGCTCTGCAAATTTATCAAGATTCAACTTGATTCTAAGTTTCCATGGGAGTTGCCTTTCATTTCTTCTCTCTATTTTCTCATCAAAAAACACTTGGGGAGAATTCAAATAGCAACCAAGATGCTTACATGGTTACATTGGTTGTTCCATTTCACTTGATCAGGTGGTGAATGCAATAATTAGAGTAGGTGTTGATGAATAAGCTTAATTATGATCATATTTTCCAGTCTTATCAAGTGTGCTTTACTCATGTCTTAAGTCAGTTTGGTTTTAGTTTTAAGTCTTAGCCTTGAGTCAGAGCCAGTCTGCATAGTGTCATTTTTCAGTATTTTTTTTGACTCCATGCCCAATGGATAAGGCTACCTGGTCTACAGTGTTCTTGGCACCTCCAAGGAGCTACCATCCCCATTAGAATCAATGTTAGTGTCAGTCTAGTCATACTGCCATCAGTGATCAAAATTTCTCTTTTTCATTTTCATATTAGGAGTCCCATACCATAAATTTTCACCATTCCGCTAGGTCATGGATTCATTGATGGTAGTGATTTTTCATCAGTTTTCCCTCATGTGAAACTTGTTGATTTTCCTCTCTATGGTCTTTAGTCATGAGTCACTCTTTTTCTCCTAAAATCATATTATTAGGTCATAGGATGGGTCTCATTAGGTTCTAGGGCCTCACCATGGTCAAATTAATGAGTCAAGTGTCAATAAATATCAACAAGGTCATGAGGAAGTCAATAAACTCAAAGTCACAGCACCTGGAAGATCAAAGAGATATTTTATTCAGTGTGATGTAATTTTCACCTAAAAACCATGTTTTGAGGTGAAAACATGATACTTTTCCTTTATTATCATTTATTATGTAATTTTATGTCAGCATATGTAACAAGTCACATTTCAGAAGCTGTTATCTCCACAAAGTCATCACCCTGCCTTTCAGAGAAGTTTTCCACAACATTTTTGGTGTCAAATCATGTTCCAAGTATGCTCAGCAGAAATAGCGTGAAAAGAGCTTTCCAACGGTATATTACACTCTCACAACTGACTTCTGGATTGAAATTTATGCCTAGGTGAAGTAAAAATTCCCCTATACCCTAACCTTCCCCTTTTTCCCATCTTTCCCTTAAACTTTATATTATTAAAGTTTTATATTTTCTTTAATAAATCCCTTTTTTCCCCCTTCGATTACATAATCGCATTATTAAAAATCCTTAAAATACATATGCGATTTTATAACCACTTCCCCTCCATATCCCTTCAAAACTTTATAATAATGTTTTAAAACTTTGCTATTATAAAATCCCGTTCCAAACCACTTCCCCTCCATACTCCTTTTAAAACTTTATAATAAAAATTTTTATTGTAAAGTCCCGTGTTGCAATCGCCGTATATAAATAGTTTCCCTGCATGACCCTTTAAAACTTTATAACAATGTTTAAATTTTTATTATGAAACCCCCCCCGCCTTAAGTCCCTTTCCCTTTCCATCGCAATCGCAACATTTCGATTGTGCGTTCTGATTGGCCTATAACAAAAACTCTGATGCAATTGTATTGGCCCCTCCGATATACATTCCCACCATCGATTTGATCCATGATCCACCAACCCACATACCATCGGCTCCTTTTATTGCTCCCCTCCGATTGAGTCCCTCCCGATGGCAAACCCCTGATCGACAACCCCCAATTACTCCTCCTCCATCGATCGCCCCCGCCAATCCGACGGCCCATATTCCATCGCTTTGTTTCCATCGACGATTTTATTTTGCGCCATATGCTTTATCTCCGCTTTCTCCCAATGTCGATTGACCTTCGGGTCCCACCATTTAATAAAATCCACCCCTGCATAATAAAAGGCCTTTATCCTTTGCTAAATCAAATTTTGTTTTGATTTATTTTACAAAAGCTTTCCCCCTTTGCATATCTCTCATCGCATCAGAGGTATTTAATTATATAATACACCCACCCCAACTTCTAATTCCGATTGTGACATACCCCGCTCCCCTTCTGATTCCAATCCTGATTGACCCTGGGTCCTGCCTTGTAATCTTCCACCCATTTATAATACCAAAGGCTTTTTCCCTTTGTAAGTTCCAAATCACATTGTATTACATTTTATAAAATATTTCCTATGGTTTAATCCCATTGCACCGGATGAAATCCATATTGCCATATGTCTGCCCTGATCTCCTGATGCCGATTGCGATTCATGCCTCGGTCCCACCATAAAAGGCCCTCCCCTTTTTCAAACGTAAAATCATCTTTTCCTTTGAAAAAGGCATCGAGACATTTTATTTACTTTTCATCCCATTATCCCTTTGGCCTGTCTTTTATACATGTTCCCACATGCCAATCGCATCAGAAGTTTTGGGTTTCGTTCTAAATAACATCCTCCCATTCCTCCGATCACCAATTGCGATGGCACCATCGCATAAAATATTAAAATTTTTTATTATATATTGCCTCCCCTCCAATCCCAATTGCGATTGTAATATGGACCCCACTTCCCTTCACTCCCTCCATTCAAAATCGGTCTTCCCTTCACTCAAGGCATAAATTCATTTCATTTTATTTCAAAAGAATTTTATTAAAAATGTCAGTTTTCTTCAAACGAATAATGGAAAGAAAAAGGGCTGAGAGCTAAAATGAGACAGAAATTTCTACAACAGCAGGAAAATAGGATTTGATTGCCTATTTTCTATTCAACAGTGTAACAGTGAATCTGCCTAAGTGGTCAAATGTAATGTTGTTCCTTCTTTAGGGTAGATTGTTGGTTTTCTTTTCTATTTTCAGATTTTGGTTCTGAGTTGTTAAAACAACTCCCCTTTTCTGTGGATCTATGTTCCCACATTTCAGTCTATTTAATGTAATTATAAAGTAGTCTGTAACTGAGAAGTAGGGAAATAGTGTGGAAAAGAACGCTCTACGCTCCATTGTAACGGTTTTGGACATGTAATTAATAAAGAGATGCAGCTCTGATTTGTGGTATCCATGTGGTATGAATTTAGCATTTGTTCTCTCCTTTGTGTTCATATGTAAACTGTTATGTGTGCCATTTCATTCATAAACATCTCTTTTGAATGCTTTCAAGATAGAAAGGTAGAATCCATTTTATTGCTCTGCCTTGGGAAGTCATTCATACTCTATGTTTTTCTTCTATTTGAAAAGGATCCATCTCCCATGCCCTTTTCAGCTCCTCACCGGTCTTGCCATCTCATCATTATTCAAACTTTAATTACTAAATTTCCTACCTACCTTGCCCCATGAAATACCCTGTATCCTAATTTAATTCCCCAGTTTCAAGATGTCCCATTTGTTCCATACATCCCTGAAATTCATTCATTTCATTAAGCTTTTTCCCATTATTATAACTAGCCTAAAATCAGTCCATTATTGTACTTTTTTGAATATATTTTTCACAGAGAGAGCCCTCTCCTGACCTTGTAGAGCTAGCTACAAGGATGAGCGTGGTTTAGACGATTTTGACCCCAGGATGAAAAGGGAAAAATAGGGTAATAGGTTGCAATATGTGCCAACGAAACCTTTAACCAAACCCTCTGCATATACTATAGTGTGGTTCCCCGAGGTTAGCATTCAAACTCACGCCCATTTCATAAACCAAACCCACATTCAATCCCATGGTTGCACCGGAGTTCCCACCAAAGTTTGAACCACCAACAAACTGTGGTAGGGTCATGTGTTGACTTGTGGTTTGAGGTAAGGTTCCTGTCGATGGTTTAACTCCACCATAAAATAAACCATAACTACAAAAATGTTTACATGCCATGACCTCCAGAACCACGGGTTAAGTGGTAGTTAAATATTGCGATGTAATATGTGTATTATCATGGTTGCATATAAAATATGGTTCGCAATTAACATATGGTTTCACATTATAATATAAGGTTTGGTGTTGATATGTGGTGTCGGGGTCATGGTTAACATTGCGCCCTTGTCTTACTGCCACACCTCGTGGGTCGGGTGGACCGGGGGCTAGGGGTTAACCCCAACACTGACCCCCAATACAAAACCTGCTAAAGTTTAATTAGATATCAAGGACTATAGTTTACAAGAAACACATGTGGAGATGGTGGAGCACGTGTTGCCACTCTAGAGGTCTGCGGTTCAAACCTTGTGGAGGCCCTACCCTGCGATACACAAAATTTTTTGTATGACATCATGAGGCCACGTGGCAACTAGAAGTTGCACCACATGGCTCTGCATCATTGGTTAGACTCCAAGTAATAGAATTGTGCCAACACAAAACCAACCACAATGATACACTTGTCAACCAATAATTGGCCCATAAAAAAATCATTCATACCCATTCAAATTCCTAGTGAGCATACAGACTGTTGACTAGGCTACCTGCAATCCAAAATTTTAAAATTTGAGTTGTTTGACAAATCAGTCAAAACATGATATCAAGAGCATATGTTACTAGTTTTGAGTGAAAAAAGTTGCGTTGGATTCAGGGTGACGAGGTCTTCGCTTTGGCGTGGGTTTCAAGAAATTTTGAGCACTTTGAAATTTGAGCATTTTACTTATCCATCGGATCACCATACTTCACACAAACCTTTATTGTGGAATGTGACACCTCAGGAAATGGAATTGGTGTGGTTTTAATGTAATAAGGAGTACCCACTGCTTTTAAAATTTGTCCAATCAAAGGAAAGTATTTACTCAAACCTATTTATGAGAAGGAAATGTTGGCAATACAACATGCACTAAAGCAATGGTGACCTTACCCAATGGCAAGATATTTAAAGGTAAAAATATATCATGATAGTATTAAATAATTTTTGGAACAAAGATTCTCTTCATAACATAAACAAAAATGGGTCACAAAAATCTTGGGTTATGACTTTGAAATCATCTACAGAAAAAGGAAGTAAAATTTTGTTGCAGATGCACTCTTAAGAAAGGATGAGACTATGGAAACATTTATTTATTTCATTTCTATTATCTAACCTAAGTGGATAACTGAAGCAAGGGATGAATGGAATAATGATGAAGAGGTGTGTAAAATCATTCAAAAGTTGCAGCAAGGTCCTAGTAAATATGATACATTTAGCTGAAAAAAGATTCATTATGGTACAGAGATCACTTATATCTCTGTAATAATTCCCAACTCAAACAAAATATTATTTTGGAATTGCAAACCTCTCCCTTAGGAGGGAACTCGGGATTTTTAAAAACTTACCACATGGTCAAGAAGGATTTGTTTTGGGATGGCCTTAATTAAAATTTTGTAGCAGAATATTTGGTTTGCCAACAAAATAAACTTGATACAATTAAGACCTCGTGTCTGTTACAACCTTTAGCCATTCTAGGTCAGCGTTGGGAGGAGGTCTCAATGGATTTTATCACATGTTGAACCAAGACATAAGGAAAGAGTGTCATCATGGTGATAGTTGATAGACTTACCAAGTATGCACACTTTTGTGAATTATCTCATCCATTTAAATCCATTATAGTTGCTACTGCATTTATGGAAACAATTCAAAAGCTTCATGGAAACCAAATATTGTAGTAAGTGACAAAGATCCCATTATCACTGGATACTTTTGGACAAAAATATTTTCTTTTCTTGGCACTCAATTAGCTCATAGTTCATATTATCATCGTCAATCTGATGGGAAAACTAAGATAGTGAAAAAATATTTGGAAGAATATCTTTGTTTCTTTGTTTATGATTAAAAAACACAATGGGTCAATTGGTTACCTCTAACTAAAAGGTGGCATAACACTTCCTTCCATACTTCAACAAAAATTACCCCATTTATGGCACTTGATGGATATCATCCACCATCCATCACATCATCTTTAAGAGAAAATTACAAGGTTCAAGCAGTGGAATATGGCATCAAGCATCAACAAAAATTTCTCCAACTCTTAAAGGATAACCTCGCTTTGGCGCAGAATTGAATTAAATAATAGGAAAATCAATATCACAGTGAAAGAAGTTTTGATGTAAGCGACTCGGTATTTTTATGGCTACAGCCATACAAACAAATGTCCCTCAATAAACATAAGAAGGACAATAAATTATCACACAAGTATTATGGTCCTTACAAGGTGTTGTTGATCCAGGTGGATATTGGTGGCCACCTACCTATTCTGCTTAAATTCCACCATTGTTTCTTTCATTTTTTAAGTCTTCTTAATTGTAGCACAATTTACGATTTTTCGTAGTTTTTGGGTCCTGAACTTCCGAAGCCATTTTGAGGCTCTAAATGACATTTTTTTGGGAAAACTAGGACCAACATGGGTGATTGACCGATGTTGGTCAATCAAAAGTTGTAGTCCTAGATATATATTTCTAATGAGGTATTATGTGCATCAAACAAAGATCGTATTCCAAAGTTACGTCCCTGAGAAGTTAATGTACCAATTTACCCAAAAGGGGCCCATAATTTTGGTGCTTCATCTCCTAGGGTTAAGCTTTTGGATGATTAGGGTTTTCCATTGTTTCTCAATAATAAATAGACATTAGAGACTCATTGTAATACAATTCAGAGGCATGTAGCCGCCACATCTCTTCTCAAAGATAATATACCATCACCTGGGCTAGTTTATTTCCATTCTGTATGTAAGCTTATTTCAATTATTTGATATTATATTTTCTGCTGGATCAATGGTATCAAAGCGGTATGTTATTTCTAGATATTTATTTGTATTTCCCCAATGATATCGAGGTATAAGGAGTTAGGGCTCGATCTGGTTGATACTTTGCAAGATCAACTATCACAAACCTCGACGCCCTCCCATGGTAGAGGAAAATAAATATGGGGGATTAGGAGATCCTATTAAAATATTTCTCGAGGTGTACCTCAAGAAAAAGAGGAATGCGATGATGGATAAATTTTCCCAGGTCCTTTGATGGCTACCCAACAACTATGCAACTTCATTTGGAAACCACTTTGGAGGTGCCACTTCTTTTAAGGTACAAGTTAGCTTATACATTCCCATATTTGAGGGAAAAATAGATGCAGACGCCGTAGATATATGGTTGAAACTATTAGAAGGATATTTTTCAGTTCATGACTTTTCCAATCGGGAAAGGATTAATGTTTCACTCCTCAAAGCTGCCCACGATGTGAAGGACTAGTGAGAAACCTACTGTGAGAAAAAGGTCTAGAGGGAATCCACCCTGTTCTTGGACACACCCACGTGGAATTATTTCCTATATGCTATCAAGGAACAATACTACCCTGTGGGGAGCTATGAGGACAAGTACATACAATGGATTATGTTGCGGTAACAAAGGGATAAGTATGTGCATGAGCTGACGAATCTATTCCATACACTATGCACAAAGTTGGGAATCAAAGATTCGAAGAAACATTTGGCACTTAAGTACCGCAGTTTTCTGCACATATAAATCCAAGGGGAAATGGAGTTCCTTGACATCTCCTTTCTTGGTGCAGTATACCGGTATGCTTCCAAGATTGAGCGGAAATTCAAATAGAAGAAGTGAGACTTTGGATTTGTGAATCAGAAGCAAGAGAAAGTCCCCCCAAAACCACAGAACAAAGTATAAGGCCAAGGTACACTTTGGGATCCCACGGTCCATTATATTAGATCGAGAAAAAAATTTCCTCAGTACATTTTGGTTGAGTCTCTAGTCGATGCTAGACACCAAGCTCACTAATTCCACCACTTTCCACTCCCAAACTGATGGCCAAACAAAGGTCATCAATAGGATGATCGTACACATTATGTGCATATACAACTTTAAGCATCCACACACATGGGATGAAAGCCTCCCCTATGTCCAACATAACTATAACCGGGCTCTCCACAACTCAACTAACCCCAACCCCTTTCAATTGGGCTAGGAATTCCAGCCATTATGTCCCATTGATGTAGCCAAACCATTTGCAACTGCTCAAGCATATTCGACTCATGTCCAGTTTTGAGCCGACAAGGTAAACAAATTTATTGAGTGCATTCAACCCATTCGCTAATAGGTCCATGAGATATTGGATAGATCTAATGCTAAGTATAAGAAGTGACATGATCAACATTGGGTGCAACAGAAGTTCCAGGTGGGTGACAAAGTTTGACTACATTTGGAGAAGGAGCGCCTCGCTGGGCCCCACCGCAAGTTTCTCCCTCTCTGATATGGTCCATATACCATCACCAAGGTTGTAGGGGACAATTCCTTGAAGCTCAATATTCCACCATTCCTTGGTTTGCACCTAGTGTTCAATGTGGACCACCTTCGGCCCAACTTTCCAACATTGTTGGACACATCTGAAATTACAAAACAACTCACACCAATAGATTTAAACCCAGAATACATGTAACATGCCACAACTGATCAGATTATGGACAAACATATCAAGAACACTCGCCAGTAGAAGATTCAGTTATATTGGGTTGTCAAAGTTGGCCAACTCTTGCACCAAGGCAAGTGGCTCACGAGGGACCAAGTTCAGTAGAAGTTTCCTCATCTCATGGAGGAACTCAATGCAATGGGAACCATTTATTCCTAACGGGGGAGGAATGATCCAGGTGGATATTGGTGGCCACCTGCCTATTCCACTTGGAACCCCACCATTTTTTCTTTCAGTTTTTCAGTTTCCTTAATTGTAGCACATTTTATTATTTTTGGAATTTTTTTGGGTCTTGAACTTCCAGAGCCATTATGAGGCCCTAAAAGACATTTTTGGGGAAAACCATGACCAAAATGGTTCCTTTAACTATGTTTGTCACTCAAGAGTTTTATTTCTCGGATATATATTTATAACGAGGTATTATGCGTGTCAAACGAAGATTGTATGCCAAAGTTACGTCCTCAGGAATGTTATGTACCAATTTACCTAAACGGGGCCCACAGTTTTGGCACTTCATCTCCTAGGGTATGGTTTCTGGATTTTTAGGGTTTTGCATTGTTTCTCAATAATAAATAGGCTTTCAAGCATCATTTTAATAGAGTTCAGAGGCATGTAGCCACCACATCTCTTCTCAAATATAAGCTACCATCGCCCGAGATAGTTTATTTCCATTCTGTCTGTAAGCTTATTTCAGTTATTTGATAATAACGAAATGAAGTATAGTTTATGTTGCATCTTTGCTTTTATGTTCATTTATGTATTTTATTTCTTTCTTGCATAAATTTGGATCAGTTGCAAAATATTGGTACTATGGCATACAAATTGGAGCTACCTTCCTCTTCTTGAGTACACCCAGGTTTCCATGTTTGACGCCTAAATAATGTTATCGGTGGCAAGCTTTCAATTCAAACAGTACGGTTGCAAAAACGTGAAGAGGAAGGAAAAATCATATTTGATGGTAAATCAGTTACAGGAACAAGAACTCAACGTCTACATAATCGATCAATTTCAGAGTATCTCATTAAGTGGAAGAACTTACCCACTCAAGATTCCAGATGGGAGGATGAGAATTTTATACAGAAACATCCAAAACTACTGAGGTGTTTAGGATAACATTGTTTCGAAGGAGAGGGGCATGTTAGGTCCCTATAATACTAGTGTATCCCCCTTATTTCTAATGTTAGTGTATGCCCCTTATTGTTATCGTTGTGCCCATGTAGCCCCCATATTTTTACCGTTATGACCCATAGAAGCCCACTATTGTTATTGTTGTCCCGTTACATTATTATTGTTATGTAGGCTCTGATTATATTGTGATCCCTTAGACTCCTATACATACAAAGGAGGTCCTATCATTTGTATCATCCAAGAATTTTCCATTTATGTAATGTAAAGTATGTTTCCCCCTCAAAGAGGCTATTTCTCAAGTCATTGATCCATATCTTCTCTATTTTGTGAGATGGTTGCATAACAACCTTAGCTAACTTTTTTTCTTTCTTTGATTCCCCAACTAATGGTGCCTGAGTGGTATCGAGTTCCTTTTGTGGTGTTTTCTTTGGTTTCCATGCTAGATTTTCTTCTACTATTACTTCCAGCAAGGAATTTCCATATGATGTGTTGGTTCATGTAGTGAACTCTTCTTCTACCTCCTCAGTCTCTACCTTTTTACTAATGGAAATATCCTGTGAGGTAATTTTCTTCTTTTTGTACCTTAGCTTATGAAATTTCCTTTGTACATTCAGATTGATTGTACCAACTAATTCCATCCAAGGATATCCAAAAACAACATCCTTCCCATCCATAGCTAAAGCATAAGAGTCTAAGTGTAACACATATTTATCCATGGTAATATTCAAGACCTTAAATATTTTAATATTTGCACCATCAACTTGTGTGCTTTTAATGTGTTATCGAGGAATTGTCAATATTTACGCCAAATTCATATTCATGAGATTATGCTTGCAACTTGGGTTAACATAAATAACAACATTGTCCTTTTGAATACATCCATGAACTTGTATTATAGAGATATGACCAAAAAATAACCTTTATTTTTCTCATTATCCTTCTTTCTTGCATGAGACCATTTGTTTTGAATGAATTTTTCAGATCCTTCATCGACAAGTGCCTTTTACTTGTCATGGTTAAGTGAGTACCATGTGGTAGCCTCATCTCTGAAATCATGCCCTCATCCATATCTCCGAGTTATTGGGCATATTATTTCTTTTTTATTTTAGGTATTCTTCAATAATAGGACCATCACCTTTTCCTGTAAAAAAAATCTTGCTAGAACCTCTAAAATGAAGTGAAGGGTTTGAAAAAAAAGAACTTACTTTTGGGAGGAAATTTTGGAATGGTCACAACTTAGCCAATATAGCTTAGAATTGTTCTTATAACATTTTTTTTTAACTTAACATTCATTGTACATCTTCCAACGTGACTGAATCACAATCTAGGCACTCTGTGAACTCAAATATGTGCTACAAGTTTCCAACCATCACACATATTTTCTGAAAATATAGTTGATTTTACTTCAACGATATATCCTCTATCCAGAATATAATTCATGTGATTTGTTTTTTTTTTTTAATTTGGGTATTTTCTCTGTTAGAAAATTAAATATTACAGAGCAATGAAACACATAAAATATGCGGAAAATACAAGCACACAAAACACATAAAACCAGAGAGACACAGATATACGTGGTTCACCCAGTTTGGGCTACGTCCACCTCAAACAGCCAGTCCTTCCTTTCTATTATCCAGCAAAAATTGAAGAGACAAAACCTACAGCAGATCCGCTGTAATATCCTTTGTTCTCTCTCACAGTCTCCCTCTCTGTTTCTCTCTCTAAGAATACACACATAATACACAGCCGCAATACAATACCCTCATATATACAAGGGGTTGCCTTCTAGGGCAAAAAACCCTAATCTAAACATAACTTCTACCGTCAGATCATTTGCCTAATGAACGGCCAAGATTGACTAGTAATTACTATACTTTTAGCTAAAAGGGGCAATTTTTTACATCTCATGTGTATTTCTCTGCAGCCGCCCCCGAACCCCGGGGCTCCCAGCGCCGCGCCCCCCCTGGACCCCCCACGGCAGCGATTAAATTTCGGGCGGCGTTGCCGCCCTTTTTAAGGTACAGGGGTCCAATGCTGTGATACAAAGTAAACAAGATAATCAGGCTCCACACCCAACAATCTCCCACTTGGAGACTGATTGTAGCAACTCCACCGCTGCTTCATTTGCTAGAAAATGACTCCTCTTTGGACCTGGCTGTTTCTCATCTTCATCGTCATCCTTGAAGACCAATTGAAACTGAGCATGTTCTCAGTTTCTCCCTGGTTACAACTTTTGTTAGCATATCTGCAGGATTCTGGCTAGTGTGTATCTTTTCCAGCTTCAACTCTCCATCTTCCAATACCGACCGTATGAAATGGTACTTGAGATGTATGTGTTTAGTCCTAGAATGAAATGCTGAGTTCTTTGCAAGATGAATAGCACTTTGGCTATCACTGTATAGTGTGCCCATATCATGCTTCTTACCCAATTCATCCATAAACCTTTGTAACCAAATCATTTCTTTACTAGCCTCCGTAGCAGCAACATACTCGGCTTCTGTTGTTGAAAGTGCAACAACACTTTGGATTTTTGAAACCCAACTGACAGTTGTTCCACCTACAGTAAATACATATCCTGTAGTGCTCCTCCTGTTATCTCTGTCACCTGCCATATCTGCATCAACATATCCCCGTAGAGCAATGTTTGAACCACCAAAGCATAATGCTTGATTTGTGGTACCTCTCAAATATCTGAGAATCCATTTTACTGCCATCCAATGTTCTTTTCCTGGATTATTCATGTACCTGCTTACAACTCCCACTGCATGTGCAATATCAGGCCTTGTGCAGACCATTGCATACATTAAGCTTCCAACTGCCGATGCATATGGAACTTTAGACATATAATCCATGTCTTCTTAGGTCTTGGGGCACATCTCCTTACTAAGTTTTAAATGGCTAGAAAAAGGTGTACTAACTGGTTTTGCATTCTGCATATTAAATCTTTTCAACACCTTTTCTATGTACTCATTCCGAGACAGTGTTAATTTGCGATTTTTCCTGTCTCTAGTTATCCTCATACCAAGGATTTGTTTTGCAGCTCCCAAATCCTTCATTGCAAATGAATTTTCCAATTTTCTTTTGAGCACATTTATTTCCTGCATGTTAGATCCCGCAACAAGCATGTCATCTACATACAATAACAATATAATATAGCTGCCATCATTTTTCCTTTTTAGATAAACACAATGATCAGAGTGACATCTAGTATAACCTTGTTCAAACATAAACTTGTCAAATTTTAGATACCACTGCCTTGGAGCCCGTTTTAAGCCATACAAGCTCTTCTTTAACCTGCACACCAATTTTTCTTCCCCTTTTACCTCATATCCTTCTGGTTGCTGCATGTATATCTCTTCCTCCAAATCTCCATGGAGAAATGTTGTCTTTACATCTAACTGTTCAAGATGTAAATCTTCCGCCGCTACAAGACTTAAGATAGTTCTGATTGAATTCATCTTAACAACAGGAGAAAATATTTCATCAAAATCAATACCTTTCTTCTGTGCAAACCCCTTCACCACAAGTCTAGCTTTGTACCTCTGTTTTCCTCCATCTTCTTCCTTCAGCCTGTAAACCCATTTATTCTCCAATGTAGTTTTACCTGCAGGCAACCTGACTAAGTCCCAAGTCTGGTTATGCATTAAGGAGTCCATCTCTTCTTCCATGGCTAGCTCCCACTTCTTCCTGCTTTCAACCTGCATTGCTTCTTCATAACATTCAGGTTCACCAGAATCAGTTAACAATAAATAATATAATGAAGGAGAGTATCGTTCAGGGGGTCTACTTATCCTGGTAGATCTTCTAACACCACTTTCAGGTGTTTGAGGTTCCTGCTGCTGTTGTGGTGGTTGTTGCTGTTGTGGTTGTTGATTATTATTATTTTCAGGCACCTTTACTTTTTCAGATATCTCATCAAGAACCACGTATTCCTTGCTTTCTTTTTCCTGTTTCTTTTCCTGCAGCTGATTCTTATACAAGACCTGTTCATTGAATATTACGTCTCTGCTCCTAATGATTTTGTGATTTTTATAATCATATAAGCGATAACCAAAATCATTAGCACCATATCCAATAAAGGTACATTTCTTTGATTTTGCCTCAAGCTTTGTTCTGTTTTCTTTATTAATATGGACAAAGGCCTCACAACCAAAAGGATTTAAAAAAGAGTAGTTTACCTTTTTACCCGTCCATGCTTCCTCTGGAATACCACCATCCAAGGAACTTGAAGGCCCTCTGTTTATTAGATAAACAACAGTATCTACAGCATCTGCCCAAAATTGTAAAGGCAATCCTGCATGCAATCTCATGCACCTTGCACGCTCCATGATTGTTCTGCTCATCCTTTCTGACACACCATTTTCTTGTGGTGTTCTTGGAACTGTCTTCTCTCTACGAATTCCATGCTCTGAACAGTACCTATCAAACTCTTTGCTGCAATATTCACCTCCATTGTCTGATTTGAGACACTTCAACTTCTTTCCTGTCTCAATCTCAACCAAAGCTTTCCATTTCTTGAAAGTATCAAATACATCAGATTTATTCTGAATACAATAAATCCATGTTTTTCTAGTTGCATCATCAATAAAAGTAACATAATAACGAGAGCCACCGAGAGATGATACCTGAGCAGGTCCCCATACATCCGTATGCACAAGCTCCAATTTTTCGCTCTTCTTTTCTTTCCCAACTCTGAGAAATCTGACTCTCTTTTGTTTTCCATAAATGCAATTCTCACAGAAATCCAAATCAACATTCTTCAAACCTGGCAACAAATTTCTTGAGTGGAGAATCTTCATTCCCTTCTCACTCATGTGTCCGAGCCTATGATGCCATAATGCTGCATCTGCTCCTTTGGAATTTAAAGCATTAACAAAGTTAGAAATACCATTGCATAAATACAATGTACCAACCTTTTTGCCTTTTGCTATTACCAGGGCTCCTTTGGTGACCTTCCAAGTTTTATCCGTGAAAGTTGTCACACAACCTTCACCGCCTAACTGCCCTGTTGAAATCAGATTTTTCTTCAAATCTGGAACATGCCTTACCTCCTTTAGTAGCCATTGGTTTCCATTCCGTTGTTTTACAAGAAATTTACCCATTCCAACAATTTTACAGGGTTTATCATCACCCAAACGAACTTGTCCAAAATCTCCTTGAACATAGTCATGAAAATATTTCTTATCAGGTGTGGCATGGAATGAAGCCCCCGAATCTACAACCCAAGAATCAGTAACATTTTCGAAAGAAAGAATCAAAGCATCTTGTAACACATCACCTGTCACATTTGCTTCATGATTGTTTTCTTGCTGTGTGTCTCCTTCTTTTCCCTTCCGAGATCTACAGTCTTTCTTTAGGTGTCCTTTCTTTCCGCAATTCCAGCACACTATCCCTAATCTAGACTTGGATCTACCTTTCCTTGATTTACTGCGATATCCCGAGCTCTTTCCTCTTTCCATTCTTCTTCCCCTAGACTCTGCACTCAAAGCATTACCTGATGTCTCACCAGAGCTTTTACGTCGCATTTCCTCGCTAAGGATAGCACCAACAACATCATCAAACTTTAAAGTACTAGATCCAGAGACAAAGTTACTAATGTCCATTACTAAACCATTCCAACTCTCTGGAAATGAGCACAAGAATAACAGAGCTCTAACTTCATCATCAAATTTTACCCCTACAGAACTTAACTGACTGGTAACTGTATTAAATTCATTTAAATGGTCTGCAACAGATCCACCTTTCGACATCTTCATATTAAATAGTCGTTTCATAAGAAATACCTTGTTTGAGGCCGAGGGTTTTTCATATAGTTTCGCCAACGTCTGCATCAAACCCTCTGTTGTTGTTTCCTTCGAAATATTGAAGGCGATTGACGCCACAAGACACAACCATACTGTTCTGAGTGCCTTTCGACCAGGAACAACCCATTCCCGTCCGTCAGTGGCCCCCCCCGGCTTTTGTTTTTCCGTTCAATGGTAGGGTATATTATAAAATTCTCGATGTCGTATAATCTGACATCCGCATTCCTCTCCAGCGTCAAAGAAAGTTTTGCCTATAAATTTCTTGTCTCTAAACTTTCACTATCATCCGGCAGCAAGCCCCACCGAACCAAAGAGGGCTTTCCTTTTTTAGTTGTCGCCACCAAATATACCTTCTTGGATGGTGTACCGTTTGTTATACTAATAGCAGAGAGCAATGAAACACATAAAATATGCGGAAAATACAAGCACACAAAACACATAAAACCAGAGAGACACAGATATACGTGGTTCACCCAGTTTGGGCTACGTCCACCTCAAACAGCCAGTCCTTCCTTTCTATTATCCAGCAAAAATTGAAGAGACAAAACCTACAGCAGATCCGCTGTAATATCCTTTGTTCTCTCTCACAGTCTCCCTCTCTGTTTCTCGCTCTGAGAATACACACATAATACACAGCCGCAATACAATACCCTCATATATACAAGGGGTTGCCTTCTAGGGCAAAAAACCCTAATCTAAACATAACTTCTACCGTCAGATCATTTTCCTAATGAAAGGCCCAGATTGACTAGAAATTACTATACTTTTTACAAGGCAATTTTACATCTATTTTAACTCAGCGAGATATCCTCTATGTTGGCTCTGATTCATACGATTTATTTTTATTTTTATTTTTAATTTGGTTGTTTTTTCAAGAGGATATTAGATATACCACTTTTTTCTGAAAATTTTGCACCAAAATTTCTAGATCTAATCTGCAAACTCTTATTCCACTAGTTTCCCAAAGGGAAGACAAACATATCCCCACTTTTCAATGGAAGATCTCAGATACCACTTGTAGTAAACATGCAGATATGATAAAATCTATGTTAAAATTAAATTCAAGAGACAATATGAGAATAACACAAAATTCTTATTTTGATCCAAATTTATTCAAAAACACAATGAAATATAGAAATACACATAAAGTTAGAGATGCATCATAAATAAAACTTCATTTCAGTAATAACAAATAATTTAAATATGGTTATAGACAGAATGGAAATAGACTAGCTAGGGCATTGGTAGCTTATCTCTGAGAAGAGATGTGGGGGATACATGCCTCTGAACTATGTTACAATGACGCTCGAAGGTCTATTTATTGTTGAGAAATAATGGAAAACCATAAACATCCAAAAACCCAACCCTAGGAGATGAAGTGCCAAAACTATGGCCCTTGTTTGGGTAAATTGGTACATCAAATTCCTAGGGACATAACTTTGGAAATGATCTATGTTTGATGTGCTCAATACCTCGTTAGAAATATCTATCAGAGGATTACAAATTTTTATGTGAGAAACATCAAAGGAAACTCCATGTGGCTCCCGATTTTTCCAAAAACCGTCGTTTAGGGGCTCAAAACAGCTTTGGAAGTTCAGGACCCGAAAAAAATGCTAAAAATAGTAAGTTGTGTTGAAACTAAAATACTGAAAGAAATGATGGTGGGGGTCCAAATGGAATATGTGGGTGGAAACCAATATCTACCTAGATCATTCCTCCCTGCTTAGGAAGCAATGGTCCCCATTGCGATGATTTCCTCCATGAGATGAGGCAAATTCTCCTAAACTTGGTATCAGATTTGTCGAAGATGTTGTGGACATGCTGGATGCGTTCAATAAATTTGGTTGCTTTATCAACCTCACACAATACATGTGTGGATTATGTTTGTGTGGTTGCATGAGGTATGGAAACATTGGGTGGCGGCGCGCCTGGGGTCAGAGAAATGGAGTGCTTGACCTGACAATGTAGAGGAACCTTTGTGGGTGAGGAGAAAATTTCCTCATATTCCTCCAAAACTTTGTCCATCTACTACTACCATGTAGGGGAGCCTATTTTTGAGGTTGTGGCCACAGTCTTCTTCTTTCCTTGTGGGCGAATTGTAATGAAAATAAATTTCCCAGTTTGGAATACAATCTTACTGCGTTATTTTGCAGTAGTCAAAGAGATGGTAGGATGCGCTACTACCTCCGGTATCCTGTACAATTTATTTCCCAAAGTAATAACAACAGAATGAGGCCTAGACTCATACACATCATGTTGCCTCCACAAGTATGGTTGGCCCAATAATACATCAGACACATCAAGAGGAACAACATCAAACAATACCACATCCGTGAATGCCTTGATGTTGTACGGAAGGTGGTACTGTTGGCGAACGTAGATATATCTTCCTTGGTGAAGCCACCAAATGTTATATGGATGCGGGTGTACTATGGTCGGCATGCCAAGACGCTTCACAACCTCTACTGAAATGATGTTCTTTTGGCTTCCGCTATCGACAAGGAATTGTATTGAAGAACCCTTCACCCACATCTGCGAACGGAAGAGCCTCTCCCCCTCCTCTGGATCCTCGGGATCCTCCCTCTAGAGCTTGTTGGTGGCAACAATGGCACTGGGATCCGCATCAATTATCTGCTTCCATTTTTCCTCACCCTTGTCTAGTTCAAGATCAGAACATGCATCTAATTCGAGTGCCTTCAATTTAGCCACCAGTGACCGTTTGGCCCGACACTCATTTTTGCAGTGAGTGTTGGTTGGTAGAATCTCTCTATTTTTTAAATCCTATCCTACTCTAAACTCACCACCTGAACCTTTGTTTTAACCTTGGAACACATTTTTTCTTGCACTTATACTCATTCCTGCACTCTCTTTATGTTTTTCATATTAAAGGTTATACATAGACTTAATTATTAGTTTAATATATTTTATATTCTAAATAGTTTTTGCAACTCATATATTTTCCTTCCACAAGAAATTTGATGAGACAATGTGTTGATCTACGTGGAAGATGAATTGGTGCAGGCATGATTCTTGTACTGGCTGATGATTCCTGTACTTTTGGGGAAATTTTCAACGATAAGTTAAGAGTTTCCATACGTGTTTGAGACAGCTCAACAACCATTCATATCTCTCATCAAGAGGACCAGTCCATCATTTTTTGAGATTGGAGCATAGAGAAAGAATCGGATATGAAGACTGGGACTTTGGTCGTTGTATTAGTTTAACATTTTGATAACAGCATAAATCCTTAATTTAAACTACTGTTATATTTTCTGTTGTGGCTGTAGGCCAAGACTATGTATTTAATGTATTTTTCTGATAGAGGATAGCTAGCGATGTTGTAGCAATTTTTTTTTAGGATTGTTATGATTTTGGTATCACTTTTTTCTGGGTTGGATCGGAGATCCATGATGTAGATTTTCTCTTTGGAAACTTAATACAAAGGAATGCGCTAGTATGCAATTTCATGTTTCTATTTCATTGTGATGTGTCATTGAGTGACTGAGGTACCAGATCTCATAGTAAGGAAACGAGGTGGTTGGTTAGGTCCAAGCCAACCCAGCTCATTCTCCCCTTATTATCAGGTGTGTTTAATTTAGTTTAATTACGATAGTGTGAAGTAGATCATATTTCATTCTCTCATAAGTAATAGCCTTTAATTCCTTTGAAAATATTTTGTCTCGGATCTGGTGTGTGTGGTCTTGATTATGTATGATTTTTAACTTATATATTTTCCCCTTTGATGCTTGTTTTATTTCTAAAAAAGGGAACTGCAGATAAGCTACCTACACCAGTGCAATTTCGTTTGTGCAAGTAAAAATTCCTTGGTTTATTTCTGAAAGTTATTTTTACTTCTCTCCTTTTGCAAGATCTTCATTTCTTTTCTGCAAATAGTGTTTATTTCTGAGCATAAGCATTCTTAATATTTCAAGTTTAGTTAAGAATTAATTTTCATTGATAAGACTAAAATGCACATTTTCACAATAAGAAGGTCTGTGCTTGCACTTAATATTTCTGTGGGAAGAATTGAACTTAATTATTAAAATTCTTAAATAAACTTTTGAGTTAAAACATTTTAATTCTATATCTAATTCATATGATTAACAACCATCTCAAGGAAAGCCTGCTCATGCTTGGATCATATCATTTCTTTATTTGCATGAAAGACGTTTGTTGTTTTATGAAGATTTACTTTGACTTTTAAAAGCATTTCTTATTTCTAAATCTAAGAGTGATTGAAGAATATTTTTTCTTGTGAGGGTTTAATTTCGAGTTCTGTTTTCTTTTAAATCCATTTTTTAGTTAAACACACTCTATAATTTTCACAAGTGATTTGGAAACCAAGTACGAGAATACTGGTTTTCTGGTACAGGACCTCTATTCTGGTATAGGAACTGATATCCTGGTATAGGAATGGAGTGCTCTAGTACACAGACTCAGAGCTCATGTATGAAGGTCAAAATATTTAGTGCAGGTACAGAACACACTTCCAGTGCATAAACTTCATTCTAGTGCAGGAACAATGTTCCAGTACAAGAATGTTGTTGCAATGCAGTAACAATAGTTTAGTGCATGAAGGAATATCTTTGAAGAAGACAAATATCCTAAATAACTTAATTATCACATTGCCTCATAAATACACTGAAGATAATATTAAAAGTGATTTCATTAATCAATGTTGTTCACAATGAATTGAGATTTCCTTTTATTTTGAGTTTTTGCAAAGTACTTTCCTTTTATTCCAGCACCAGAATTTCTTTGGTATTAATTGTTGTGAGATCATTTTCTTTCGATTCTGCAAATTGTAATTAAATAATTAAGAATATAATTAGGAAATTTTCATATCGTTCTGTTGAGATTCAACAAGATGATGATCCCAGTGAAAAGTAATCACCTTCACTGGGTGGGGCTCGCAGGCTATTTTTAGGTGTATGTCTATTTTTAGAATGGTGAGCATATTCTATTTATACCGGGAGTCTATTTATGGATGGTTGAGGAAATTCTATTTATAGATGAGATTTTTTTTTTAGATGGATGGGCGAAGTCTATTTATAGATCACATGTCTAAAAATAGATCGGATGTCAATTATTATTAGCCCTTAATAATAATTGGACAATAAATAATAATCTATTCTCTTGAAGCACTTGATTTCAATTAAATGATGTGGAAAACCATTTCACTAAAGGAATTACGAGCTCTAAGGTTGGTTGGTGGGACATGCAGAGTGGACTTGGTTGTAACTAAGTGATACAAAGTTGTAACAGAGTTGGATGTGTAGTTATGTGAGTTAAAATATGTTGTGCTAGTTGTAACTAGTTGTAACTAAAGATACACTAGTAAGAGATGAGTGAATTAATTATTTAATTAATTCATAAGTAGTGGTCTCACATGCAACTAAATAAATACTACTGTTAACTACATGCATGTCAGATCCAGTGGAGACCCAGTTGAGAGATAGGTGAAAGGGCCTAGTTGATTATTAGTTGTGACTATAATGGTGAATTAAATGAAACTACACAAACATTGGATATGCCAATGAGGATTGTGCAGTCAAGACAAGGAAATATTGAATTCATTTAGGGATCTTCATCAGCAGGGATTGCGCAGTGGAGGCAGGCTGTCAGGAGGTAGTAAATTGGTGCATGTGTGAGCCAATTTTTGTATGAAAGTGCGAGACGATTGTACATTGTACTGAGAGCTCTTGGAGTAGAATTTTGTTTGAGATTGTTTCATGATCCATGATATACATAATATATGATATTTGGGTTTTTCATCTTTATTCTTTCTCAGTAAAAACTTTTGTGTCATGTGCGATTGATTTTTCTTCGTGTGTTTGCAACTGGCAATTAAATTTCTGCAAAGAATTAAGTAGAAGGATTATGTATTTAACAATGGATAGAATTGTTAGATCAGGAGAGTCCGATAGTACATCAAAATATTTATAAATTTCTACATGGTATCAGAGAAAATAAGATTGCAATATTGAAGCAATAGCTGAGTTTTGTTGGTGGAAACAATTCGAATTTGCTGCAAGAATTTCTTGGTGCGACAATTAAGTAAACATCGAAATGGCTTTCAATGGTTTGCGGTTAGAGTATGCACTCAAGGGCAGCTTGAACTACATTTCATGGAAGGATAGGATTGAGGCAGTTCTTGAAGATAATGGCTTGAAGGATTTCATCGATAGCAATGTTCCTAAGCCCACTTCGACGGATGTTGCATTACTTGATGCATGGAAAACTAAAGTAGCGAAGATGAGAATAATTCTATTGGAAGGTGTGAGAGACCATATTGTCTCAAGCCTTCATGGGAAAGCCACTCAATTTGTAATGTGGAAGGCTGTGACATATCTTTTCCAAAGCAGCAACGACCATAGGAAATTTGTGTTGAAGGATGAACTCAGAAAAATAAAAATGGAGAAGGGCGACAATATTCCTAAGTATCTCACAAAGTTTTTCCAATGTAGGGATGAACTAGGGAGTGTGGGAATCATTGTTGCTAATGATGATTTGGTGAGCTTGGCTCTCTTGGGACTTCCTAAGATTTGGCACAATTATCAATACTCTATCAACGAACAAGAAAAGCTATCGGATTGGGAATGACTGTGGTCAGATCTATTGCAGGAGGAGTTCAAGCAGAACACCAGGGATGGCTCTTCATCAAAGCATGATGATGAAGAGGATTATGCTTTGGCTACCAAAATAAGGAAAGGGAAGGGGAATAAATTCCACTCAAAATTTGATGCTAAAGGAAATAAGTTGGATTTGTGCAAGGTGAAGTGTTTTCACCTTCACGAACATGGGCATCTCGCCACTAACTGCCCACAAAAAAAGAAGAACAATAAGGTTGCTGAAGCTACAGCTGGTGAGGCCCTTGCCTCACAATTTGAACTTGATTTCTCCTTGATCGCATGCTTGGTTTCAAGCGCAATGGGATTGGTGTGGTACCTTGATAGTGGTGCTTCCATCCACATGACGGGAGATAAGGATCTTTTCAGTGACTTGGAGGAGAAATATTTCCAGATGCATATAGAGATGGGTGACAATGGACGATACAGTGTGATTGGAATTGGTACCATTACCTTTGAGAGGGAGTCAGGTAAACCATTTATGTTGAAATATGTTATGCATTTTCCAGTTCTAAATAAGAACTTGGTCTCAGTCGCAATGTTGAAGGACTGAGGTTATGACGTTTTCAGCGATGGAAAAGCTTTCCTGCGACATAAAACAACAGGTCAAACAAAGAGGATAGGGATTAAAGTCAAGAATCTCTACAAGTTGGAGGTAGATGGCTACGCTGCAATGGTGGGAAAAGAAGAAGAAGAAGTGGTGAACTGGGATGAGGGCGAATTATGGCACAAGCGATTGGGCCATCTTCACCATGGTGCCCTAAAAATATTGCAACAGATTTCTACTGGACTTCCCAAGGGTACACTTGCACAGATAGACCAGTGCATGGTATGTGCTATGGGTAAGTTTGTGAATACCACCTTTCATGAAAAGGAGAACCGTGCTTCGATGATCCTGGAGAGAGTTCACACAAATGTGTGTGGACCATTCTTGGTTGCTTCAACAGAAAAACACAGGTATTATGTTATTTTTGTTTATGACTATTCTCGTAGATGTTGGATCTTCTTCATGCAGAAGAAAGATCAAACATTCTCAAATTTCTATGATTTTAAAGCATTGGTGGAGAAAGAGTCGGGGAAGAAAGTGAAGGCTCCGCGGAGCGATAATGGTGGTGAACACATCTCAAACAAATTCAAAGACTTCTGTAGAAAAGAAGGAATTCAAAGAGAACTCATAGTGCCTCATAACCCACAGAAGAATGGGGTCACAAAGAGGAAGAACAGAATGATCGTGGGTGTTTCACGAGCTATGCTACATGATCAGGGCCTACCAATGGAGTTGTGGGCGAAAGCATGCAACATTGTGGTTTATGTGCAAAACTGTTGTCCTCATAGATTTCTTGGCATGAGTACACCTGAAGAAGCTTTTACTGGTAAGAAACAGGATGTTTCTCACTTTAAGAATTTTGGCTCATATGTTTATGTGCATATGACCAAGAATGCCAGGAAGAAGCTGGAGCCGACTGCTGAAGTTGGGATATTTGTGGGGTACACAGAAATACCCCATAATTATCGTGTGTATTTTCCAAACAGTCGAATGACTATGTGCGACGGGATATAAAATTCAATGAGGAGAAAGCTATAAAGTTGTCGCTTGAGAGGGAGCTAGACTTGCATGCAGAGGAGGAAATACTTGTTCCCAAAGATGAGTCTTGAGATGTGGTTACCCACAAGAGGAGGTTCATGGAGTGGAGGAGTCCACTCACGCAAATCCAAACATCAGAACAAGTAGAAGGCATACCACAGAAGATGAGAGGCTGAAGCTTGATCTGGCATAGAATGTAGGAGTCTCTACTTCACAGCGCAGATAGAGACAGTCTCCTGACCGATTCACTGGATACATGGCTCTCTCATGAGAAAATGTATTGTGACTGAGCCATCTTCCTTTTAGGAAGCAGTGTAGGAGCCCACATGGGTAGATGCAATGGTGGAGGAGTATGAATCCATTGTCGTAAACAGTGCTTAGGAAATTGTTCCAAGGCCGGTTGATAAATCAGTGGTAGTTTCAAGATGGATCTACAAGGTAAAGCAAGCTATTGATGGGAGTGTTGAGAAGTATAAGGAAATATTTGTGGCCCAAGGCTTCTCACAGATTGAGAGGATTGATTATGAAGAAACCTTTGTACCTGTCGCACGGTATTCTTCCATAAGGACCATCCTTTCTCTCTCAGTGTAGATGGGTTGGCACATTCATCAAATGGATGTGAATATTGTGTTTCTTAATGGGATCATTGAGGAAGAAGTATACATTGAGTAGCCTGAAGGATTTGAGATCTTCAGCAACGAGTCGCATGTGTGCAGACTCAAAAGAGCGTTGTATGGGCTGAAGCAAGCACCCCGTGCTTGGTACACTTGGATCAATAGCTATTTCACTGGACTTGGCTTCACCAAGAGTGAGGCAGATGAAAACCTATACTAGATTGTGGTGGAGGGTAAGCTTTTAATAATTATTCTTTATGTTTATGATTTAATATTGACCGGTGATGAGCTTCCGAAACACTCATGCAAGGAGGATCTTGCAAAGGAGTTCGAGATGAAGGATATGGGCCTCCTTCACTATTTCCTTGGATTGGAAATATGACAGTGAGAAGGTGAACTGTGTGTGTCTCAAAGCAAGTATGCAAGGGAGATACTTGATAAGTTTCACATGGAGGGATGCAAACCCATGGATACTCCTCTTCCAAGAAACAAGAGGAAAGAGGATGGTACATCTGGAGAGGTAGTGGATGCTACTATCTATCGATAGTTGGTGGGTTCGCTCATGTATTTAGTTAATACCAAACCGAACATATGCTATGTGGTGAACCAGCTTAGTCAAGCAATGCTTAAGCCTACCAAGCTCTTTTGGAATGTGGGCAAGAATGTCCTGAGATATCTCAGGGGCACATCTGAGTATGGCTTATGGTACAGACAAACGAATAAGGTGAAGTTGCATGGCTTCACGGATGCAGATTAGGTAGGCAGCCCAACGAACAGAAAGAGCACATCAAGAGGGGTTTTGAGTATCAGATCTACAGCTGTATCTTGGTACAGCAGGAAACAGAGATCTGTGGCACTCAGTTCAATGGAATCATAATACATGGCTGCAATTCAAGTTGCATGTGAGGCTATCTAGATGAGGAAGATCCTAGTCAGTTTGTTTGGTTCTCATTTAGATCCTACAGTGATTCATTGTGATAATCAGAGTTGCATTAAAATCTCTATTAATCATGTGTTTCATGACAGATATAAGCATATAGATATCTGGTGTCATCATATCAGAGAGTGTGTGCAGCAGAATATCATATTGCTTTAGTACATTCCTACGGAAGATCAGGATGTAGATATTCTGGCAAAGGCACTCACCAGGAGAAAATTCAAATACCATAGAGACAGGATCGGGGTGAAGGATAATCCCTTCCTTGTTGAGAGGGAGTGTTGAGATTCAATAATATGATGATCCTAGTGAAAATTAAGCACTTCACTAGGTGGGGCCCGCGAGCTATTTTTAGGTGTATGTATATTTTTAGAATGGTGAGCAGATTCTATTTATAGTGGGAGTCTATTTATGGATGGTTGAGAAAATTCTATTTATAGATGAGATTCTGTTTTTAGATGGATGGGCGAAGTCTATATATAGATCGCATGTCTAAAAATAGATCAGATGTCAATTATTATTAGCTCTTAATAATAATTGGACAACAAATAATAATCTATTCTCTTGAAGCACTTGATTTCAATTAACTGATGTGGCAAACTAGTTCACTGAAGGAATTATGAGTTCTAAGGTTAGTTGGTGGGACATGCAGAATGGAATTCGTTGTAACTGAGTGATACAAATTTGTAACATAGTTTGATGTGTAGTTATGTGAGTTGTTATTTAGTTTAACTCAGTTAAGTGATTTAAAATTAGTTGTGCTAGTTGTAACTAGTTGTAACTAAAGATACCCTAGTGAGAGATCAGTGAATTAATTATTTAATTAATTCACAAGCAGTGGTCTCACATGCATTTGAAGGAATACTACTGTTAACTACATGCATGTCAGATCCAGTGGAGACCCAGTTGAGAGATAGGTGAAAGGGCCTGGTTGACTATCAGTTGTGACTATAGTGGTGCATACAATGCAACTACACACACATTGGAGATTCCAATGAGGATTTCGCAGGAAAGGCAAGGCAAGATCAAATTCATTCAGGGATCTTCATCAGCAGGGATTGCGCAGTGGAGGCAGGCTATCAGGAGGCAGTAAATTGGTGCATGTGTGAGCCAATTTTTGTATGACAGTGTGAGATAATTGTTCATTGTACTGAGAGCTCTTGGAGTAGAGTTTTGTATGAGATTATTTCATGATCCATGATATATATAATATATGATATTTGGGGTTTTTGGCTTTATGCTTTCCTGGTAAAAACTTATGTGTTATGTGCGATTGATTTTTCTTCATGTGTTTGCAATTGGGGATTAGATTTCCACAAAGAATTAAGTAGAATGATTCTGTATTTAACAATGGATATAATTGTTAGATTAGGAGATTCTGGTAATACATCACATTATTTATAAATTTCTACACATTCTTGGTATTTCTTGTGTTGCACCTCTTATCTTACGAAGCCCTCGGGTTGAAAATTAAGTGTTGGAGGAGTTTGTTAAATTCCAATTCCTACATCCAACATTTTGGCGCCGTTTTCAGGGAGGCGTTTTAAGATTGGTAAGAACTTGCCATTTTTTCTGTAATAGGGGTAAGTCTGCTATTATTTTTTATGCAGTGTGCTTCTATTGTTTGAAGGATTTTATAAGTGTTGATTTCTTATTTTAATTGCAACATTTGATTGAGCCTTTTTACGTTTTTTCATTATTTTTTTTTAGATGAATGCATAAAAGGGGTAGGGGTATGAAGCCCAATAGGGGCCAAGGAAACAATTATCAAACTAAAACTTTTTCTCATATTGGGCCTTCTCTTGCAAGAAAAAATTCCAAGCAGACACAGACCCATCACGTAGGAACTGTCCACTTGGTCTCTGGTGACAGTAGTTCGGATGTGATACAACCAACAAATGGGAAGAAGGATACTATTGGACTTCAAATAAATTTAACCCACACTCGACCTTCTCACCCTGTTGAGAGTGATTCACTTGGAGGTACAAATATGAAAGAACACGAAGACCATGTTGAGGGAAGTGGAGAAAACCAGGTAAATGATTACTCCAAAGTTGATAACTTCTACATTTGCATTCGACATATTATGTAGAAGTTATGATTACTCCATGGATGCTTAGAAGTTAAATTTTTTTCCTACAACTCTCAAGGAATCATGATTACACTGGTTCATGGGATTAGGGGGAAATACTATAGCTTCCTCGGAAAAAATGAAGAGAGCGTTTTTGTTCAAATATCAAGAATATTATAAAACTAGGGAAATGTAGGATGAAATATTCACCATTGTGCAAGGTGGTGATGAGACCTTGGAAGATTATCTGGAAATATTTTTGTATATCCTCCAAAGCTCAAAGAAAAAAATTGATATAAGTACTGTTAGAACCTTGTTCTTACGTGGGCTCACTGATGATCCTAGAAATAATTTAAATTTTTTAGGACAAGGGGATATTTCTCAAAAACCTTTTGATCAAATTTGTGACTTGTGTAGGAAAATCTCACGGAATCAATCTAGATCCAGTAAAGGAATCCATAGTAATAATAATAAACTTGGATCTATATATGCCATGATTATTGTTTTTTAGAATAAATTGGACAATACTAAAATTGAAATAATGAACACTGTTAGCAAGAAAATAGACTCTTTGAAGATTCAACAAAAACTTATAGAAGAGTAAGAGTCATTGTCTATTTTTTTTCCAAAGTGTATGGAAAATCATGCTTTAAGAGAATTTCCTAATGATGTTAAAGGAACTAATAAATGTGTAATTTGTGTAGAGAACAATGCCACCAAAAAGTTCCCCTCCATACCTAGATTGAAAGTAGTATTTGAGGGACAGAATTCTGAACATGAGCCATTGCATGCTATGGGAGCATGGAGAAATTGGGCTCAAGTAGGTGCAGGTATGGTCCCTGAACCTCCACCACAAATTTTTGGTTATAATACACATCCATATTCCTATCATAACACCAATCACTCTCAACCTTGGAAAAATGGGTACAATTTTCAATATGGATAACCCTCCTAATATTAGAAACAAGGATGGAGAGGACCAAACCATTCACATTTTTCCTATCTTGCATCAATGCAATCATATCCTCCTACATATGCACCTTACCTAATGCCACAACCATCATTGCCACAACTAAGTCAGCCTATGCCACCATTACCTTTACCTCCACCTTTTCGGCCACCTCAAATGCCTGCTCAACCCATACCGAACCCTAGTAATAAACCAGACAAAATAATTCATTTCATTGAACCTCTTCTTCCACCCAGTTATCATTCCATGCCAGTTGGGGTTAATGACCTCCAACTGAGATCGGGGAAGGTAGTAACATATGAAAAACAAAAGAAGCCCATGGTGATTATTGAATAGAAAGTTGAGGAGGAAACTCCTAGCCATTCTGAAAGAGATGTCACCATTCAGCCTATCCTCGTACCTTCTGAGCCTTTACCATTTCCTTAAAACTGGCCTTCCTCTCCAGAGAGGCTAATTATGGAGAAGAATGACCCTTCTCCCGAATCGAGACTGGCTTCTTAGCTTAGGAATATTTTTATAAAGGTCCCTTTGCTCCAAGATATCAAAGAGATCCCCATCTATACACAAATAATTAGGGAACTCTGCCTCAAGGAGCCAGGAAGGAAAAGAGTAGAACCTCAAACCATTCAATTTGTTAGAAGAATAGCAAAGTTAATGACAGGGTGTGTGCAAATGGAAAAATATATCAGCCTTGGAAACCCAGTTCTCTCTGTTTAGATAGGTGATGTCCTTGTCTCTAATGTGTTCATAGACCTAGGGAAACGATTAAGGTTATGACCAAGAAAACCATGGATCAACTTGGGTTGGTCCATATTCGTCCTAATCCTACTGTGCTTGAATTGGCAGACATATCTAAAATCAAGCAAGAGGATATGTGGTTGTTTTGATAGATTCATGGAAATATCTAGCAGACTTCATTATGCTTCAGCCAAAGAATCCTATGGGAGGACATCCCTTGATATTGGGACGACCATGGCTTTCTACGACTGATGCTTATATTGGATGATGTTCTGGTGACATGTACATTTCCCATGGAGATTCTAGGAAAAAATTCACCTTATATCCACCTGCTATATCTATCTAGGAGCTTTGAGATATCTTATGGCTAGATTACAATAGTGATGAGGAGAATCAAGTAGTTTCTATGATACATCATCATACTGAGTCAACTCAAGAGGGTGAGATATGAGACTTCCTGATTAATCTAGATACCATGCACAAATTTGAATCATTATGTCAAATATTTAGTCTGGATTTTCAAGAAAGTCATGATTCCCAACCTTCATTACCATAGTCTCTAGCAGCACCTCTTTTTACTCTTGAACCCGAAACCACTCTTGTTAAAATTAGTCCCAGAAAATATTTACATATTAGCTTGGACCTAGATTCATCTCAACAAGTGCAACTTGTGTGTTTTTTGCAAAACCATCCTGATGTATTTGCATGGGGATACAAAGACATGAAATACATCCCTCCTGAAACCTGTACTCATCATATTTATATTCAGGAGGGAGCCCGACCTGTCCAACAACCCAAAAGGTGTATGAACCCAACTCTAAGAGAAGTTGTGAAGGAATAATTACAAAAAATCGTAGTGTTGATCAGTGGTTTTCATTGATGTCAACCTAAGTAGCACTAGGGGCTACCCCAATATTGCATGGGAATTTTTACTTGACAACTTAATCTATTCCAAGTCAAGGATATTTTGAATGGTTTCTACTTATCGAGATGTTTTCGTTGATATATGGCATGCCACATAATTCTTCACGGTTTGAGAGATATTTGTGTTTGAAGTTAATAACCATAGTTAGTTTCCTAAAACCCCATGGGTTTCACTAGGAGAATTTTCAGGTCTAAAATGGGCCTCCCAAGGAAATTATAAAATAATAGTGGAAATAATAAAAGAATATTAGATTACATCATCAATTTTTAGAGGGAAAAAAGAAAAACATATTTTTTCAACTTATCTCCCTATAGATTTACTCAAATTTCAAGCGGGAACACTTGTTGGATGTAGAATTTGATTCTTGATCCAAGGAGTAGCCATGTTGCATACTTCGATGGACCCTGCTACATAATAAATGAGAAATACATGAAAAACGTGAATGCAATCACGTATTTTCATTTATTTCTCATTTGTTTTTGTAGCAAGGTCCATCGAAAGTGTGCAACATGGGTACTCCTTGTATGAGGAATTAAATTTTGCATCCAACGAGTACTCCCGCTCGACATTTGGGTAAAACTTAGGGAGATAAGTTGAAAAGTGGTTTTATTATTTTTTAATATTTTTACTTCTTTACCCCAAAAATGGTGAATCACCCCCCATGGTTGACATCATCTTCTTGAATCCTATTGGTTCTTATAAAGTTTATTTTGGTTGTACATTTTTCTTAGGATGCCCATTTTAGACCTCAAAATTATCTAATGGTAGAATGCCACAAATCATTGGTTGTGGTCATTGAATATTCAATAATTAATATATTTTTTTTAAACTCCTAAAATTCCTCCAATGTTCACTTGTTGAAGACCCTCTTAACCTAAGCATTTATATAAATTGTGACCTTCATATCCTCCTAAGGCAAGGATTTCGCTACTTAAAACAAGTCATTGTGGAATTATCGCTATAACTTTTTTTCTGCGAAGATTCAGATGCCAAAAAAAACCCTTTTGAGCTAAAATCCTAAAGAAGCACGTGACCAAATGTTCGATATTGGTTTGTTATATTTTTGGAGATATGATCTGAGGAAGTTAGGGTTTGTGCAGAATCCCAAATTTCATGTCAAACTAGTAATCTTGGGAAAATCGTCATAACTTTCTCTCTGAGCATTGGATTTAAATTTCTTAAAAAGTGACAAAAAGAGGACGAACTATAGTTTGTAGGATATCGTTTTCAGGACCAAAGGTTGAAACAATGACATGTGGTACTTCATACAAGTTCGCTCTACTGAACCAGCCTATAATCGGCCATTGTAGGAGATTGGGCATAGCTATTCCTTGAAGAATCCAATATTGATCAGACCTACAGGTTTGGAAAGAGGACTTAGACAGCTACGACTGGAAGCAATTTCAGACCATAGAGATCTGGAAGTACATATATACAGTAGATTCAATATTGAGCTTCTAGAAGGCAAGAAAAAATATGCATTCAAGGATCACTACAGTAAGGAAAACACATCAACAGTTAAGGGTAAGTCTGCTACAACAAGGTATGTATGAATAGTGTTTGAATTTTAATTTGAATATCATCTTTGACATGAGTTTTTGCAGGACAATGTAAGTATTTTGTATGTATGTTTGATTGGGTTTTGTTCATAAATGTTGAATGTTTTTACATTTGAATTTTGAATTTCTCTGACATAAGGTTTGAAGGATAGTTTAAGTATTTTTTTTGTATATTGGTTTGGGTATTGTTCATTAATGCATGTGCAGGAAGGAGGACACAATAGGACAACTCAGACACATACTTGAATGACAATGCAACTCCAAAGTACCATTACTTGAAGTAAGCACAAAATACCTCAACAGCTGCTAGTGTTCAAAGAAGCATTGTCAAGACAAGTATCAAGTCGTTTCAAAATTCAACATTGTAAAAATCATCATTGTAAAATTGTAAAAGATTCATTATTGTAAAAGATTCAATCTTCCTAGAGTTGGAGAGGCATTGTTGGGAGGTATAAGTGTCATTGTTGGATAATGTTATGGTTGGGTTACAGGTCATAGTGTGGTTGTGTGATTGGTCTATTTCAAGAAAATCATTGTTAATCATATTGTATCGTGGGTCATTGTCCCTGGTACGGGAGTCCACACTCTTGTCTTATTTCTGATCATTATAGGGTGGCAGGGAGGTGCTAGTTTGGTGCATGAAGTCATCTATAGGTTGGAGCCTGTGAACACTTCATGGTGGTAGGTCGGTCTAGAATTTCATGGCATCCATTCAGTTGACTACTGAAGAAATCAAGGCTTTGGGGGGTCCTTCCAGAGGGAGCAGGAGAATAATGCTTTCCTAGAATTATAAGAGGTTGTACCTTTCATTTCAGTTGGGGTTGAAGATTAAATAATTTATTAGAAAAGCGTTCGATGGTTTTTGAACTGGAGGGGGTTTTCCACCTAAAATTCATGTTCCTATTGTGTTCTATTATTTACCATTATTACTAGATAAACATCAAGGATAATTCAAGATTAACTAATGCTCTGAAAATATTTAAAAGTTATAATTGATAAGAGATGCTAATTCACCCCCCCCAACATTTCCAACAATTGGTATCAGAGCTTGGTTCCTTCAATAGTAGTCTAACAAATGGAAAGAGATCATGGACTATACTAAGAATAGAGTTCCTTTGTTTAATGGAAATAACTACGCAGTTTGGAGTGGAATGCAGGTTTATTTGATGGTGCAAGGATACGAAGTATGGGAAATAGTTAAAAAAGGATTTACAACGACCCATGATGAAAAAGGTAAGAAAAATATGGTATATGATGTAAAGGTTAAAGATCTCATTATCAATGGGCTTATTGAATCTTTCTATCTTAAGGTACCGAGTTGCAAAAATGCTAAAAAAGTATGGGGCAAGCTTGAGAATATATATGCAAGTGACTCAAACGTGCAAGAAGAGAAGCTTAAAATTTATAGGGAAAAAATTGAGCAACTCAAAATGAAGGAAGATGAAAATATTTTTGCATACTTACAACGTGTTGATGAAATAACAATTATATTGGAAGGTTTGGGAGAACCTGTTGACATGGAATATTTTGGCTGACAGGTCATTAGAACCTTTCCGGCAAGATTCAACCCAAAGGTATCTGTTTTGGAATATAGTTTGAATCTAGCCAATCTCAGTAAAGATGAATTGCATGGAGTTCTTATGTCATATGAAATGAGGATTTAAGAAGAGGACGACACATCTCACCTAGAAACAACATTCGTCGCATCCAAGAAAACTAGTAAGGACAAGCATACTCTGAAAGTGAAAACTTGTAGTTGTAAGGAAGAAGAAAAGGAAGAAGATGAAGACGAAATTTTAGATAAAGAATTTTCATACTTCACGTGAAAAATGAGAACAGGTATGGGGAAATTCAAAGGTAAACATCCATTCATATGTTTAGATTGTGGTGAGGTTGGGCATTTTGTAGCCAAGTGTCCTCACAAAAAAGAGGCTGTTACGAAAGGAAAGAAAGGTCTGAGGAATTTCAACAAGAAAGGAAAGAAGAAATGGTTTAAGAAGAGTTTCTTCTTCAAAGAAGATAGATCCTCATATGATGAAGACAGTGATAACGAAGAATAAATCAACAAAAGAGTATTGTTTATGGCCAAACATAATAACCAAGAAGCATCTGACGAAGAAGAAGAGATGACTGAGGCTAAATTTCAAAACGAACTGATCAGGGTTATCAAAGAGTTCAAGGCCGAGAAGAATCATGTCAACACTCTTGAAGAAAAATTAAATAAAGAAAGGGAACATGTCCTAAACCTTAAAATCAAGGTTGAAGAATACAAATGAGTTGAAGAATCACTTAGGCAAGAATTAAAGGAAAGAAACAAGGAAATAGAAGCATTGGAAGCTTAAATAGTTTCTCTATGAAAGCAAGTAAAAAATGGAAAAACTCTTCAAAACTACACCAACAGCTCCAAGGCATTGGAATAAATGATCAACAGTCAACGATCAAAGAGTGACAAGACTGGTCTTGGTTACAAAGAAAAATATGGAAAGGATCTAAGTCTTTCTATGACAACAAAAGAAGATGGATATGCAAAATATAACAAGCAGGTAGACCTCCCAACCAACTCTAGAGATCAGGAATCGCAGTGAGAACCATGGAAGGAAATTCCTTGAAGAAGATTTCCTCCCAGGTATCAACCTATATTCTATGGTCATTGTTATTCATGTGGAAGGTTTGGACATAGAGCTATAGAATGTCACACATATGTATGGAATAAATATAGTTTCAGGAGATCTTTCAGAAAGGGATATTCTGGAACTCAGCAGAATATTAAAAATTTTGATCATTTGAAAGATGACATCTAATGTTACAAAAGTAACACTTTTGGACACCTAGATAAAAATTGCAGACTTGGAAGTTCTTCAAAGGAATTGTCGCAAAATCAGAATGAACAAATATGGAAAAAGAAGACTGAAAAATGTGGCTATCACTCTCAAGGCTCAAAGCAACATAAACGTTTGGTATGTTGATAGTGGTTGCTCAACTCATATGACTGGAGATAGGGATAAGTTCATATCCTTGAAAGAAAGAAGGATGGAATAGTGTCTTTTGGAAATGATAGGTCTTCAAATGTCATAGGAATAGCTATAGTCACACTTCGAAGCAAGAATGCATTAGAAAAATATGTGTTGTTGTAATATCCCAAAATGGGAAAAGACCGTTATACATAAGACAAAAACTGGAAGCTACAACAATGTAGAAATAAACTGAATACACCATAAAAATAGACAGAACATATGAGCTATTTTATTAACAAGGAGGTGAAATACAAGTACAATAGTGCTAAAAAATAATAGCACTCAAGCCAACAGAGATGGCTAGAGTGACCCTCAAGTCCTCTCACTAATAACACTACGTAACTGCTTCTCTGCTGGAGGCCATGTTGTGTTGCCCCTACTGGAAATGGTGGAGATATAATTTCTGGATGAAAATGGATGCGTAGATCATGCTGTTCTGAAGCTCAAAAAATTTCGAGATTTGGAATCTAGACCCTATGATGAAAACCTAGAATAACCCAGAAAGGATTTCTAGATTGGCTCATCTCATAAAATCACCCTCCTAGGGATTGCAATACATAACTACTGGGTATGCAGATCTATGGCATGAAATGAGAGATAAAAGGGTTGCAATAATACACAATCAGCTCAATGCATGAAGGGATGATCCCTTCTCCTAATTCCTAGGCTAGAAGCTTGAGATCTAGCTCCTCCTTCCTCCTCTCAAGTTGTAGCTGTTGAACTGCACGAATGCTGGAAATGACTGCGTTGTCAAGAGGGTTGAAGTTGTAGCCTGCTGCTAAATGATGAAATATAGCTCACAACTGATGGAAATAATCTCACCAAAGTGAGGGGATGATCCCTCATAGTATTCCAAGCTAAAATACTTGTAACTTCCTTCCTCCCTTGACCCTACACTGCTGGAATGCGTAATTCCTACAAGAACTGCTGCTGCATGGAGGTGTAGAATGATGGCTTGATGCTGGATGTCACAACGCTACTCCCGGAATGCTGAAATGGATGCACAAGGTGAAGGGTTGATCCCTACACATGTTTTCCAGCTGAAATAATTGAACTACCTTCCTCCTCTAAAACCCTCAGGCAGGAATGTGTAATTCCTGAAGTTGTAAGTGTTGTAGAGAGGGGTTGAATGTGGAAAAAATCTCGGATGATGAATAGCTGCTCAAATAAGCCTTTCCAGAGTAGACACTCGAATTCCCCTGTGGATAACGGCGGGATCTCTGCTCGGAGACACCCATGTGCTAAACTACACATCAGACTTAGCTAAACAGCTGAAGCGTGCAAAGAAATGTTGAAACGACAATACAATATCAAAATCCAGAATGCTCTCTATGGCTGCCTCACCTTCCTTTTATGCTTTGTGAGGCTCCCCTAGCCTTGGCCCACCTCATTAATGCGTTGCACACGTGGCCACTAGCCTCCATGAAGAATGTGTTGTCCTCCATGGTTTCCATCATTTATGCATTTACTCTCCACTCCTTCCATAATGTGCGCATTTAATGCACCACTTCTTCCATCACTTCATCATTATTTCTCTATGATATCCACTCTTCCTTCATTAATAAGCTGCTCCACTACTCCATAATGTTGCTCCACTACCTAACTAACCCACATTCACACAACAAAAATGGATTTTATTAATCTATTGGGTTTATGGATCCCGTCACCCTTTTATTTACTTAACTAATAAAGAAAAGTAAGAACTCTAATATTCCAATTAACTGATGGAAAATTTGGAATATTACAGTGCTCCCCACCAAAATGTTGCTTGTCCTCAAGCAACTACAAAATTGAATGCTGCAGCAATCCATCTCCTTCCCAAGTGGAATCCTCATATTGAAGGTATCCCCCTCTACTCCAACGTGTTATGAATGCCCAACTCCATAGCTTCCTCTTTAAAATTTCTAGAATGGCCTCCAACTGTGTAGCTAGATGCCTATCCTCATCAATGAATCCCCAAGTGGCAACCATATGTTGTCCAAGAGCCTCCTCTCTACATGAGGTATATCAAGTGTAGTGGTTCCTTCCCCAAGTTAAAAGTCCCAAATCGTAAACCATCTCTCCAACCCATGCTACATGGAGTCGGTTGTGCCTCTCCATGCTCCAATCCTTGGCCCTGTTGGCCATGCTTTCTTGAAGCATCATCTCAACATTGTGCAAAATAGGAAATACAGACATATGGTTTGACATGTTAAATGTTAGACCATACATTTCTAATAGCAACCACCACAGTAATGCCTCTTGCTACCAATCCACCTCATCATCATACCCAGTATTGATCTAAAATGATTGCTAGTTTTTCTATGCTAGTATCATTTCCAAATATAAAATTCTCTTTGCTTTGGTTTTCTGATTCATCAAGAGTTTGCCATGAGCATGTGATTGTCAATTCAATTTACTCGGTGAAATTTAGTGTTTGTCATAAACTTAAAAGCATAATTTTAAATGACTTAAAAGAAAAAAATATAAACAGAACAAACACACATAACATATCTCAATACACAAGTTTTTGATGAAGGAGTTCACCCCTCCTGAGCTACATCTCCTTGGTCCAGCTTCATAGTGTGGGCCTTTGTATTAGATTCAAATGTGCTCAAATTGTTGTTAAAAGCATAAAATTCTATTGGGACCTATTCCAATGAGTTTAAAACATCAAAATCTACTAGAAATGACTGTTTTTTTGTTCAATTTGGATTATGGATGCTCTGACAATGCCTCCACTACTCCATAATGTTGCTCCACTACCTAACTAACCCACATTCACACAACAGAAGTGGATTTTATTAATCTATTGGGTTTATGGGTCCCTTCACACTTTTATTTACTTAACTAATAAAGAAAAGTAAGAACTCTAATATTCCAATTAACTGATGGAAAATTTGGAATATTACAGTGCTCCCCACCAAAATGTTGCTTGTCCTCAAGCAACTACAAAAGTGAATGCTGCAGCAATCCATCTCCTTCCCAAGTGGAATCCTCATATGGAAGGTATCCCCCTCTACTCCAACGTGTTATGAATGCCCAACTCTATAGCTTCCTCTTTAAAATTTCTAAAATGGCCTCCAACTGTGTAGCTAGATGCCTCTCCTCATCAATGAATCCCCAAGTGGCAACCATATGTTGTCCAAGAGCCTCCTCTCTACATGAGGTATATCAAGTGTAGTGGTTCCTTCCCCAAGTTAAAAGTCTCAAATCATAAACCATCTCTCCAACCCATGCTACATGGAGTAGGTTGTGCCTCTCCATGCTCCAATCCTTGGCCCTGTTGGCCATGCTTTCTTGAAGCATGATCTCAACATTGTGCAAAATAGGAAATACAAACATATGGGTTGACATGTAAAATGTCAGACCATACTCTTCTAATAGCAACCACCGCAGTAATGCCTCTTGCTACCAATCCACCTCATCATCATACCCAGTATTGATCTGAAATGATTGCTAGTTTTTCTATGCTAGTATCATTTCCACATATAAAATTCTCTTTTCTTTGGTCTTCTGATTCAACAAGAGTTTGCCCATGAGCATGTGATTTTCAATTCAATTTACTTGGTGAAATTTAGTGTTTTTCATAAACTTAAAAGCATAATTTTAAATGACTTAAAAGAAAAAAATATAAACAGAACAAACACACATAACATATCTCAATACACAAGTTTTTGATGAAGGAGTTCACCTCTCCTGAGCTACATCTCCTTGGTCCAGCTTCATAGTGTGGGCCTTTGTATTAGATTCAAATGTGCTCAAATTGTTGTTAAAAGCATAAAATTCTATTGGGACCTATTCCAATGAGTTTAAAACATCAAAATATACTAGAAATGATTGTTTTTTTGTTCAATTTGGATTCTGGATGCTCTGGCAATGCCTCCACTACTCCATAATGTTGCTCCACTACCTAACTAACCCATATTCACACAACAGAAGTGGATTTTATTAATCTATTGGGTTTATGGGTCCCTTCACTCTTTTATTTACTTAACTAATAAAGAAAAGTAAGAACTCTAATATTCCAATTAACTGATGGAAAATTTAGAATATTACAGTGCTCCCCACCAAAATGTTGTTTGTCCTCAAGCAACTACAAAAGTGAATGTTGCAGCAATCCATCTCCTTCCCAAGTGGAATCCTCATATGGAAGGTATACCCCTCTACTCCAACGTGTTATGAATGCCCAACTCCATAGCTTCCTCTTTAAAATTTCTAGAATGGCCTCCAACTGTGTAGCTGGATGCCTCTCCTCATCAATGAATCCCCAAGTGGCAACCATATGTTGTCCAAGAGCCTCCTCTCTACATGAGGTATATGAAGTGTAGTGGTTCCTTCCCCAAGTTAAAAATCTCAAATCGTAAACCATCTTTCCAACCCATGCTACATGGAGTAGGTTGTGCCTCTCCATGCTCCAATCTTTGGCCCTGTTGGCCATGCTTTCTTGAAGCATCATCTCAACATTGTGCAAAATACGAAATACAGACATATGAGTTGACATGTGAAATGTCAGGCCATACTCTTCTAATAGCAACCATCGCAGTAATGCCTCTTGCTACCAATCCACCTCATCATCATACTCAATATTGATCTGAAATGATTGCTAGTTTTTCTATGCTAGTATCATTTCCAGATACAAAATTCTCTTTGCTTTGGTTTTCTGATTCATCAAGAGTTTGCCCATGAGCATGTGATTGTCAATTCAATTTACTTGGTGAAATTTAGTGTTTGTCATAAACTTAAAAGCATAATTTTAAATGACTTACAAAAAAAAATATAAACAGAACAAACACACATAGCATATCTTAATACACAAGTTTTTGATGAAGGAGTTCACTCCTCCTGAGCTACATCTCCTTGGTCCAACTTCATAGTGTGGGCTTTTGCATTAGATTCAAATGTGTTTAAATTGCTGGTAAAAGTATAAAATTATATTGGGACCTATTCCAATGAGTTTAAAACATCAAATTCTACTAGAAATGACTGTTTTTTTGTTCAATTTGGATTCTGGATGCTCTGGCAATGCCTCGAACACGTGGTGGCCCTAGCTTTCAAAAATATTCAAATGCAAAAAAAAAAAAAAAAAAAAAAAAAAAAAAAAACACTTGTATATGACATTTTCTGCCTCTGCAACCTAATTCAATGGCTCCAAAATACCCCCAATACCCCTATTTTGGTTCTGAATTAGTTGAATTTGGAGTCTCTGAGCAAAAGTTATGCCTCATTCAATTTTTTCCCGAAACACTGCCTCCAAATCTGGGTAACTGCCAATAAAACTCCAAAAATAGAAATTCCACCTAATTCAGTGCACTCTGCTAAAATTTTGCCAAACTGATCTGCAATTAGTTTAAGATAAGTATGGATTAAATTTTGATTAACGCGTTTAGCCGTTCGCTCCAGCGCTGGTCCACTGTACAAGGTTTAGATATAAGCGAAATTGAATGTGTTAATAAACATGTGTCGTGACTTAATTGTTGAAGGCATTCTCTTGTGTGGTAAAGGTTAAGGGTTCAAAACTTGACTCGTGCCCATACGCCAATCTTTTGCACAGTTATAATAGACGTGGAACATACCATATAAATACGCGGATTGCATTTGTATACACGTGGAGTTCTTGCATTTGTTTTAAACCATTCGAACCATAATATATGCGGATTTGGAATTTAATCCAATTATAATAGACGTGGAACATACCATATAAATACGCGGATTGCATTTGTATACACGTGGAGTTCTTGCATTTGTTTTAAACCATTCGAACCATAATATATGCGGATTTGGAATTTAATCCAATTATAATATACGTGGACCATACCATATAAATACGTGGATTGCATTTGTATACACGTGGTATTCTTGCCATTTGTTTTCAACCATTCGAACCACAATTCATAACTCCAATCAAATCAAACTATGATATTTAATATATATACGGACCTTGCCTTTGGTTAATGGAATTGTATTTGAATTATGGTTTAATTAACATTTAAATATGATTTAAATATAGTATATATGAAATATTTATTATATAATATAATATATATATGTTTAACCATATCATATATAACTAATAAAATCATAAATAAATAATTAATTAATTAAAAAAAAACACAATTTTCACTTTAGAAATTTAATCTCAGATAGACCAAAATGGCGAATCTGAAACTACCACTTGTCGCAACCTCATTGGCAAAAACCTGAGGAATATTTCTGAAGAATTTTTTTTGCTGATTGCGCTGCCACATCATACCTGTCTCTATTTTGCCCATTTTTTTTTTATCTATTTTGGAAAGTGAACAACAGGTCATAGCTTACTCATACGAACTCGGAATTTGATGAAACGAGTTGAGTTAGAATCCTAGAGACGAGCTCTACACTTTCGTCCTAGTCTGAAGCATTTATGAACACTTTTAATTTTTAGCTAAAATACTGATCCCTGGTCAAGTATGGTGGCCATACTCTCCTAACAGAAGCCAACACAACAAGACCTCTTGTTGTCGTCCTACATCATCATTATGCAAAGTATGGGAGAATTTCAGCCCATATTCTCTCAAGAGCAACCAAAACATCAATGGCTCTTGCTGCCACCTTACATCATCATAATGCAAATCATGAAGCAATGATATACTGATGGAGATGTAGAGTGTCACACCAGACCAACATAACGAGGATTCCTACTGCCAAGTCATATGAGTGCCATGCAATCTCCCAAACAACAATACACTCATTGACATGTGATATGTCATGTGATGGTCAAAATCTCTCAAAAGTAACTAGCGTAGTCATGCCTCATGCTGCTACATCACACCAGTACTATGCAAGATATGGATCATAAAAATGTGAAATGTTGGGTGGTAACCATACTCACCCAAGGCACCCAACGCAGCCATGCTTGTTGTTTCCCTATGTCATAGATCTGCAAGTAGCTTTTCAACCCATTAGGGGAATTTTGAGGTCTAAAATGGGCCTCCGAAGAAAAATTTACAACGAAAATAAACTTTATAAGAACCAATAAGATTCAAGATGATGATGTCAACCATGGGGGATGATTCACCATTTTTTAAGTAAAAGGGTACAAAGATTAAAAAATAATAAAATATTAAAACTACTTTATCAACTCGTATTTTCAGCTTATTTCCCAAAGTTTTTAATCAAATTTCAAGTGGGAGTAATCATTGGATATAAAATTTAATTCCTCATCCAAGGAGTACCCATGTTGCATACTTTTGATGGACCCTGCTACACGAAAAATGAGAATTACATGAAAAAACGTGGTTACAATCACGTTTTTCATGTATTTCTCATTTTTCGTGTAGCAGGATCCATCGGAAGTATCCAACATGAGTAATCCTTGGATGAGGAATAGAATTTGCATCCAACGAGTACTCCCTCTCAAAATTTGAGTAAAAAATTTGGGAGATAAGTTGAAAATACGAGTTGAAAAAATAGTTTTTTCTTTTTTGTCCTTCTAAAATTTGATGATGTAATCAAATATTATTTTATTATTTCCACTATTATTTTATAATTTCCTTAGGAGGTTCATTCTAGACCTCAAAATTCCCTAATGGTTTGCTCATCAACCTCACCCATCCATCCAACTATGGGTGATGACTCATATCATGCTCTAGTTTGGTATCCACCCAATGGAGAATACCATCCTCGACAATCTGATGACAATCCTTGCACTCCATGATATGTCGAAGTGCATCCTCCTTGAGGTCTCTCCATGAGAGCCTCTCACCTATGGCTTGGTAGAACCTATGAGGTTTTGAATATGTTGTATGAAGAAACTTCTATTTGAGCTATGAGATGGTCATAAAAATGGCTCTATCCCGATAATGGAAAATGTTATCCATCACAAGATGTCTATGATCTACTATCTGCCCATCCAATGCTTCATAAGTGAAGTGGCCATCAGAATGCTCAAAGAATAATTGGACCCCCAAATCATCATTTCTCCTTAGTGACAGCGTTGTTGATCTCCATGATAGTGCATCTGTTGTCTCATGGCCCTCTCCATACACAATGTTGATCTCATAGTCCTGCATTGTATTGATTCACCGTTGATGCCTCTTCTGCAGTTGCTACTCCTCCTCAACAAGATGTCGGAGACCACGATGCTTGGTCTTCACCCAAAATCCACTTTCAACCAAGAACTACCGAAATTTGACCAATGCATGCATAATGAACAATATCTCTTTGTCGTAAATAGAATACGATAGTTCATGTAACAGTAGCCTCCGATTCTCAAAAGCTATTGTATAGCTTCCCTGCATTAGGAATATGCTCACCCCATCCTCTAAAACTCCACACTCCAACACAAAGTGTTGTGTGCAGCTCAACAATGTAAAACTAGGATGACTATACATCTCATCCTTTAACAAGTTAAGGGTCCTCTGCGCAGTGATAGTCTGCTGCTCCAAATCAGCAAGGTGCTCTAACCGTTGGTCATGTAATTTCCCTAAAGACATGATCCCAAAAATCTCAAGCTGAGGTGCTGAAATAAGATGGGATGGAAATGTTTGAAAACCTTAGATTAGCTAATACCTGGGAACATCTTGAAAATATACAAGAGTTCCTCCAACCGATGCAATTTCTTCTGCAACTGCTTGTGATGATGACGGATGCTCCTCTACTGCTGCACCAGTGCTAGTATCTTCTTCCTCCTCCTCATGCATCTCTTTAATCATGCATGGGACTCGCAATGTCAAATTCTCAGTACCATCTTGCAAAGACACAAATTCTCCTCCTACTGATGCAAGTAATTATATTGTAGCTGGTGGTGGTGGTAGTTGCTCTTCCCTCAGATTAATAGTGTTGAAATCTTCCTCATCAATGTTGGAAAATGTATCAATGGGAGGTGCCTCTAGTTTTCTTCTATCATACCTCTTTACCAACCTTTGAGTTAAGTCTGCATACACAGTCACTCTTTCATTATCCATATGGCTAAACCAACAATCATTTGCTTCACCTTCAAGGTGTAGCGCTGCAATCTCAATGCCCCCCCTTTCCACTACTGGGTGTAGTTAGAAGAAATCATCTAATTTATTCATCGAATATTTTTTAGTGCTTGCGGATGACCCATCAAATGTAGGCAGGAAGAATCTCTTCTTCATGTGCCCTCTTCTTCTATTACTGTTGCGGGGTCTTCGATTTTCTTTGATCTAGAAAAATTGTTGGAGAGTTAGATTCTCCTTGAATGCTCTAGATTGAGATTTGTACTCTGCAAGATAATCACTCAGAGTCTCATGCTCCAAATATCCTCCAAATCCATGCCATTCATTTCCTTCTGCAAGGAAAGTGGAGATCTAAGGGAGAATTTGAGGGATCTAAGGGAGAATTTGTGATGAATGAAGAAGAAGCTCCATAACAAGACCAATCAAATAAGGAAACAATATTCAACCAAGCGGAAACAAGAAATGATAGGCATGATGTATAGGAGAAATATCCAAAAGCTTTAAAAGAATGGTGTCAAAAGAATCATCCGTCAAATCAAATCATGAGAAACATAAATGAAGGAATTGGAACTAGAAGAAGTCAACAGCTTATGTCATCACAACAAGCCCACCTTGATCTTTTAGCAACTTTTGAGCCTAGCAATTTTGAGGAAGCTAGTCAAGATGAACACTGGGTAGCAGCCATGAATGAAGAACATGATCAAATTAAGAAAAACGACACTTGGGAATTGGTTCCCCGACCAAAGGATAATTTTTTTATTGGAACTAAACGGGTCTTCAGAAACAAATTGAATGAGGATGGACATGTTACCAAGAATAAGGCAAGATTAATCCGCAAAGGATATGCACAAGTTGAAAGGAATTGATTCTGAAGAAACATTTTCTCCCTTTTCCAGAATGAAAGCTACCAGAAATTTTCATGCTTATGCATGCTCGAGAAAAATCGAGGTCTACCAAATGGATGTTAAGTCAACCTTTCTAAATGGTGAATTGGAAGAAGAAGTTTACATTGAACAACCCAATAGTTTTCTACTGTATGAAAAGGAATACTATGTCTACAGATTAAAGAAGGCATTAAATGGTCTCAAGCAAGCTCCTAGAGCTTGGTATGCTCATCTTGATGGATATCTGCATAAACAAGGATTCAAGAAAGGAAGCGCGAACAACAATATCTATGTGAAATTGGATCAAGATAACCTAACAATTATCAAGGTATATGTAGACGATATAATTTTTGGAAGAAATGATGGCATATAAATAAAAAAATTTCCACAAAGATGAAAAGTGAGTTTGAAATGTCTCTACATGGCGAGCTGGAATACTTTTTAGGGCTTCAGATATCTCAACAAAATAAAGGAATATTTATATATCAAAAAAAGTACATCAAGGAAATGCTCAAGAAATTCAAGATGGAAGATTGCAAGCCAGTCCTTATCCCAATGGTAACAGGTTGAAAGTTAAGTTTAGATGATTCATCAAAGGATGTGGACCAGAGGTTGTATAGATCTATGATTGGCAGTCTTCTATATGTGACAGCTTCTCGGCCAGACGTAATGCAGACAGTTAGACAAGTAGCAAGATTCCAAGCAGCACCAAAATAATTCTCTAATATCTTAAGGGCACAAACAAATATGGTTTATGGTATACCAAAGGAAATAATCTAGTTATCCAAGCTTATACAAATAGATATTGGGAAGGAAGTGTTGATGATCGAAAGAGTACCAGTGGAGCAACATTATTTCTAGGTGGTTACCTTGTTCCATGTTAAGTAAAAAGCAGTCTTCAATCTCGTTATCCATAGCAGAAGTAGAATATAACGCAAAAAAAACTTGTTGTACTCAAGTTCTCTAGATGAAGCAAACTTTGAAATATATTTAAGTTAAGTTTGATGAGCCTATTCCCATACTTTGTGATAACACCAGTGCCATCAGTATCTCCAAGAATCCTGTGATGCATTCCAAAACAAAGAACATTCCGATCAAATATCATTTCATTAGAGAACAGGTCATCGAATCAAACTTGAATATCTTGGCACAAAATAACGAATTGCTGACATCTTTACCTGACCATTACCTTCTGAAGAATTTGAGTATCTTCGCCTAAATCTTGGGATACGCCCAAGTTATCATTAGAATCTTTCTCTTATCTAACTAAGAAAAAAAAGCGGGAGTTGAAATGTGTACAGGTCCGTAGGATGATATTTGTCAGGGTGACAAAGGGGGAGAGAATGTTGTAGGAAGAGGTGTCAGGATCATAGGGGGAGTAATTGTGTTTCCATCAATTCCAAAGGGGGAGATTTCTGATTAGTGGTTGTCATTGCTGTCAACCCAAGTAGCACCAAGGGATACCCTGATCTTGCATGGGAATTTGGACTTGACAACTTAATCTATTCCAAGTCAAGGATATCTTGGATGGTTTCTACTTGTATATATGTTTCTGTTGATATATGGCATGCCACACAATTCTTCACGGTTTGAGAGATATTCATGTTTGAATTTAGTAACCCCAGTTAGTGGGCTAAAACCCCATGGGGTTGTAGCATGACACTAATCATTGGTTGTGTTCACTGAATATTCAATAATCAATACTTTTTTTAAACTCCTAAAACCCCTCCAACGTTCGCTTATTGAAGACCCTCTCAACCTAATCATTTATATAAATTGTGACCCTCATATCCTCCTGAGTCAAGGGTTTCGCTACTGAAAATAGGTCATCGTGGCATTATCTCTATAACGTTTTTTCTGTGAAGCTTTAGATGTTGAAAAAAAAATTCATTTTCTGAAAAATCCTGATGAAGTGAGTGACAAAATTTCAGATATTGATTCGCTATATTTTTGGAGATATGATCTGAGGAAGTTAGGGTTTTTGCAGGCTCCCTAAGTTTATGTCAAACAGGCGACCTTGGGAAAATCGTCATAACTTTCTCTCTGAGCATTGGATTCAAATTTCGTAATAGTGACAGAAAGAGGAAGGACTATAGTTTTTTGGATATTGGTTTTAGGACCAAAGGTTTGAATAGTAACACGTGGCACTTCGTACAAGTTCACTCTACTAAACGAGTCTATAATCGATCATCATAGGAGATTGGGCATAACTATTTCTTGAAGAATCAAATAGTGATCAGACCTATAGGTTTGGAAAGATGACTTAGAGGGCTACCACAAGACACAATTTCAGACCTTGGAGATCTGAAATTACATAGATACAATAAATTCAATATCGAGCTTCTAGAAGGCAAGAAAACATATGCATTCAAGGATCACTGCAGTAAGGACAACACATCAACAGTCAAGGGTAACTCTGCTACAACAAGGTATGTATGATTAGTCTTTTAATTTTAATTTGAATATCATCTGTGACATGTGTTTTTGCAAGATAGTGTAAGTATTTTTTATGTATGTTTGATTGGGTTTTTTTCATAAATGTTGAATGTATTTACATTTGTATTTTGAATATTTCTCTGACAAATATTTTGCAGAACAATGTAAGTATTTTTTTTTTATATTGGTTTGGGTCTTGTTCATTAATGCATGTGTAGGAAGGAGTACACAATAGGACAACTCAGACACATACTATAAGGAAAATGCAATGCCAAATTACCATTACTTGAAGCAAGCACAACAATACCTCAACAACTGCTAGTGTTCAAAGAAGCAGTGTCAAGTCAAGTATCAGGTCGTGTCAAAAGTCAGCATTGTAAAAATGTAAAAGAGTCATTATTATAAAAGAGTCAATCTGCCTAGAGTTGGAGAGGCATTGTTTGGAGGTATAAGTGTCGTTGTTGGATAATTTTATGGTTGGGTTGCAGGTAATAGTGTGATTGGGTGATTGGTCTAGTTCAAGAAAATCATTGTGAATCATATTGTATCTTGGATCATTGTCCCTGGTACGAGAGTCCACACTCTTGTCTTATTTTTTATCATTATAGGGTGGTAGGGAGGTGCTAGTTTGGTGCATGAAGTCAGCTACAGGTTGGAGCCCGTGAACACTTCAGGTTGGTAGGTCGGTCTAAGATGTCGGGGCATCCATTCAGTTGAATACTGAAGAAACCAGGGAATTGGGGAGTCCTTCCAGTGTGAGCTAGAGAAGAATGATTTTCTAGAATTCTAGGAAGTTTTACCTTTCATTTCATTTGGGGCTGAGGATTAAATAATTTATTAGAAAAGTGTTCGGTGGTTTTTGACCCAGAGGGGGCTTTCCACCTAAAATTCATGTTCCTATTGTGTTCTGTTGTTTACTGTTGTTACTGGATAAACATAAAAATTAATTGAAGATTAAATAATGTTCTGAAAATATTTAAAAGTGATAATTGATAATAAATACTAATTCACCCCCCCTCTTAGTGTTTCCAACACTTAGATGCTGACTTTATCTATCAAATATTTGATAGCCATTGGGTCTTCCCATTGGTTTTAGTCCCGAAGAAATATGGGAGATGGTGCATTTGTATTGATTACAAGAAATTGAATAAAGCCACTCTCAACGATTACTTTCCCTTTCCTTTCATCAATCGGGTGCTTCATGCCCTTGCCGATAAAAAGTAATTTTCTTTTTTAGATGGCTTTAGTGGTTACATCAAATACAGATCACACCTGAGGATCAAGATAAGGCCACCATTACATGCCCATAGGGGGAGATTTGCATATCGAGTGCTTCCATTTGGGATATGTAATGCCCCTACCACCTTTCAAAGGGAAGTTTTGGCTATTTTTGTTGACATTCAGTTTGTAGAAATCTATATGGATAAATTTTCTTTATTTGGCGATTCATTTCAAGAAGACCTCAAAAATTTGGAAAAAGTGCTTCTTCCTTGCCAAGAAGCTCACCTTGCTTTCAATGATAAAAAGTGTAGATTAATGTGAAAAGTAGGAGTAGTTCTTGGCCACTTTATTTCTAAGAAAGGTATCCACGTTGACCCAGATAAGATAAAGGTTATTTTGTGTCTTCCTACACCCAAAACACAAAGGAAGTGAGAGGATTTCTGGGACATGCAAGCTACTACATGAGATACATTGAGAAATTTTCCAAGATAGCTAACACATTCTTTCGATTATTAGGTAAGGATAGTGAGTTTTCTTGGTCTACAACTTTCCAATAGTCTTTTGAGACATTAAAAGAAAAATTAGTACAGGCACCGGTTTTGAGAGGATCTAACTAGTCCCTTCCCTTCCATATTTCCTTTGATGCCTCGGATGCTTCCATTGGTGCAACTTTAGGACAAGAAGAGAAAAAACAATCCTACGCTATTTACTTCATTAGTAAAAACTTGTCACCCACTGAATTAAATTATACAGTGAATGAGAAAGAGTTTTTAGCTGTGATTTTTGCTATTAATAAATTCATAAACTACATTACAAGATATGAAGTCTTTATGTATAATGATCATTCTGCAGTAAAATATTTGATGAATAAACCATTGACTAGTGGTAGAGTGATTAGGTGGTTACTTCTGTTATAGGAATTTAATGTTACTATTGTTGGTAGACCATGAAAATCTAATTTTGTAGCCGATTATCTTTCTAGATTAAATAATCTTGGTGAAATAATTATTGTTTATGATGATTTCCCTAACGAACATATTTTTGTTGTGTCAACAAAATCCCCTTGGTTTGCTGACATTGCTAACTATTTAGTCACTGGAAATAAACCACCTCACTTATCTTCTCATGAGAAGCGTAATATCATACAGAAAAGTGTTGCATATTCTTGGGTCTTGTTAGTGTCATTATTTGCATCCTTCCACCAGTGATAAAAATTAACTCTTTTGTGTCATTTTAGGGGGTCCCACTCAATTTTTTTTTATCATTCCATTAGGTCATGCAAAAATTGGTCACTTGGTGCAGATTTTCATCAAAGTTCACTCTTTTAAAAAATTTCATTTCATCACTTGCTGGCTCACATTTTCATTTGCTAAGAATCCATTATTTCATGAGATTACATCAAATATTTAGTCATGTCATCATGAATTCCAGTCATTCAAGGTTCCCCTTAGGTCCTAGGGTTTTCAAGGTCTAATAACACACCATTTCCATTGCATCAGACCAACAAGTAAAAGGGTGATCAAATAACTTCTCTTTACTATGTAAATATGATTTGTAAGGAGTAATTTTTATTTCAAGATGTAATTTTTATTTTAAAATGTAAATTTTATTTTTCATTATGTAATTTTATGTCACTCAATTTGTAATAAGTTCGTAGCTCCCAAGTTTCCAACTCAAAGTTCCATATGCCAAAGCATCAAAATGTCAAATTTTAAAGTGTCTCAATCCATCAAATGATCAATTTTCAAAGAATGAAGTCATAATGAAATGGTAAAGTTTCAAAGTTTAAAGCTGAATGTAAATAAGGTAAAGTGGGTCCCAAGGCCCAAAACATCAAATTCACCAAGTATAAAGCTCATCAAGACATCAAATTCACTCTCATTGGTCTCTCACAACATCACCCCCCACCACCTCCCTATGTTTACTAACCCCTTCCCCTATCTTCCTAATTTTCTCTACCCCATTCCTCTCTCCCTCAACCTATCCCCACTCCCATTTCCGCATCCCTAGGGTTTCTAGACCAAATACCATGGAGGAGGAAAACATTGACTAAATGGAGGAAGAAGAAAGGGAAGAGAGAAGGCCACAAAAGAGAGTAAGGATTCTTAGACTTGAACCCACCAACACCAGAGAACTAATGGCCTCTCCCATGACTTTCACTTGTTTCAATCATGTAGGATGCTTTGATTTTTGTGAAAATATATAAAGAGTCCAACACCACCCTGTTTTGTGCAGACTTTTCATATCAAATCTTCAAGATAATCAAGTGACCCTTGCTGGTGTGACTTTCACCATATCCTCAGAAATCATTGCAACTACCACTCGAATTCCAAATGTAGGTGAGAAGTGGTTCAAGTCCAAAGACTTGGATGATCACTATTATGATCCATACATCAAGCCAAGGTAGAAAAATGAAGGAAAAAGGGTTTTTCCTTTCAATTACCTCCTTGATAGGTATGCCCCCATGATGGAAATCATCATGAATTACTTCTCTTGTGAAGGAAGGTTCTCTAGAATTTGTATCTACCATATTAGACTACTCATGCACTTCACAAGGGTCAAGATGCTCAATATTCCATATTGTCTATTTAGGAGCATTGACAAAATGGCATAGATTGTACAAAAGAGAGATTATGACCAGCAGATGAGAAACCTATTTCACCACTCTCTCATCAAGATCATTTTCCTCCATCACCTTAATCATTTGAACATCTCGTGGGACACTTTCATTGCAAATGACATCTTCACTGCTCCACAAGTTCAACATGTTGAATATATACCTCCCTCATCTCATCCTACTACATATATTCCTCCATCTCAGCCCACATCACCTACTTCTTCATCAACTCATCCTACTAGACACATTTCATCACCATCATAACCATTTCAGAGTCAGATTGGGTCATCTAGCAGAGCTATGGTCAACAAGCATAAAAGGGATGAAATGAGTAAATTGGCTAAAACATATCAAATATGGAATAGGAAAGTGTTTGCTCCACCCATTGTGGAAGGTATATTTCCTTCTTCATTAGCAAAGAAGGTACAAAAGGGAAAGAAAAATATGACAGAGGTAGATGTTCATGAGGAAGTGAGGCATGAGGAGGAAGACCTCCATGAGATAGAGACAAAATTTGAGCTAGTTAACTTGGATCAGCAGGATGATCATGAGGCTTCTAGTTTGATTCTCAAAGATAATGAATTAGAGAGTTGAAAACTAATTTTGATAGAGCTCAATTTGTCATTTCATTTCTTGAGCAGGAGAATAAGCAACTGAAGGATAAGCAAGTTCTCATGGAGCTAGAGATTCTCAAAACAAAGAAAAGTAAAGCTATAAAGCCACTTCATGACCCTGACCATGAAAACATCCAAAGTAGCAGAAAAACAACAAAAAAAAGCTGTTGTAAGAGGGATTTACAAAAGTAGAGAATTGAAGATGAAAAACTCACTTTTAAGGAGAGTATTGCCAAGGAGGTTGAGGATGATAGAGAGACATGGCTTGATAGGGTCAACATCCATCTTGAGAAACTCCTACATAAGGAAAGAAAAGATAAAAATATGCTTATAAACTTGTCAAATAGGTACATCACAAGAAACACGGTTTGTAGCATCAAACTCAAGCAATTGTAGGAGAAACATAAGCCAACCCTAGCCAAGAAAAATGAAGGAGAAAAACTTGACATTATTGCTGAGGCCTCCCTCCATGCTTAACATACATCATCAACAACAATTCTGTAAATTTTGGTTAAATTTTGGGAAATTTTGAAGATTTTTGAATTTTTGTGCATTTCTTGACAATCACTAGACAATTTGACTGTCTGAAGCGCAACACCTTAGGCACTGCACTTTTTATAGGGACCTCCATTGGTCAAACCAAGACTGCAAGTGGATTTAGAATGATGAATACATGCAAGTTAGAAACTTTTCTAAGAAAATATTTGCAAACTGGTTAGCAGAAAAGTAAAAAAGCACCTAAAAAATCACGTTTCTGCCTTTTTTTTAGCATGGCGTTGCACTTTTGACCACTCTTGGGAGATTGAATTTTTGGAGGGTCCAATCTGGTCAATTTTAGGAACTAAGCATAGATTTTGAAATCAGACAGGACATGTTTTCCAATGAGCTATCCTGAGCTCAATTTTGACTTCAGGAAGGCCTCCCAAACTCACCTTGAATTAGGCACTACATTTTTGCTACAGGAGTTGTGCTTTTGCTTCAGGCGCTCTGCTTTTGCCAATTGCCTGATATTTTCCATTTTTTTTAGTTTTTCTCAGTTGCTGATAGAATTTATGAGTTTTTACTGATGTAATTCATGGATGTAAATTTAATAATGATGTTTTTGAGTTACATAAGGGGTAAATACATTATGTAAAACTCTTTGAGAGGATGAGTGAATCAATTTCACTAAATTTAGGGATGAGTCAGTTTAACAACCATACACTCTAGATTTCAGTTCAGACTTAGGTGGATTAGGTCCACAACTTAGGGATTCGACCCCTGAGGTTGGGAGAGGTTGTTTCATGTCTATATATTTCATTTTTTGACTCATTTCATAGGTTGCATGCTGTTGTATTGATCAAAGACACTAGTGTATTTATATTTTTGCAGGAATATATTGAATGAGTGCAGTTATTCTTTCGGATTCATGTGGTATTGTGCTTTGACATAGTTTCTTCTTCAGTTTCATATTTATGAATGTTTTGTATCTTTCATGTTCATTTCAGCTCTATGATATGATGATTTCTCAAGTTTGATAGGGAGAATACATCTCTTGGGAGAATCACCATAGTTTGTTCAATTTCTTTAGTTTAAAAATAACTCATGTACTGTCATGATATTTTTAGCATCTCACCAATATGATCCATCTCACCTAAAAATCCTACCTTACCCCATCATATTCTTGCAATTCTGATCTTATTTTCCCTAAATTAGTTAGCTCTTTGGCCTAATTCACTCGACCAACACCCAAATCAACCAATAAAAACCCCTATGATACTATACCTAGCCTAAAACCTAATTGATACAACCCTCTTGGCTGTGATCCCTTAGAAAGAACCCTCTCCTGCCTAGTAGGGCTAGCTACTTGGCGAGAGCTTAGTTTGTAGTTACTTTTGCTAGTCTCTTCTTGGCCTCGGAGTTCCGGTGGAGTGCTAACATCTTATCGATTATACTGGGGAGGCAAAGCATTAATTATTACCTAGTTGTACCATTATTTATTCAAATTATTGGCATCTAGAAGACATATCTAAGATTTTTTTGAGGCCGATCTGAAAAATTTGTAGAGAAAACAAGTTGCTAAACAATGAACATTTTGGCTTCGAGGAGATACACCAGATCAAACCCTGATCCTCACCCAGTTGATCCTATCAAAGATCCAGAGAATCTTGTCTGAAAGAATAGAGATCAAGCTACTGAGATTGAGTCAGGTCCAATCCCATTGGTAAGCTCTTCTTCACTGCCTACTAAAGTTCTATCTCTTAAAGATATACCATTTGATCTAAAATTTGAATTGTCACTATTTCGATCTAAGTATGAAAATTCTTTAGCTGATATAGTCATTGATCCTTTAAGGCTATATGCGGTCAATTCATTATCTAAATTAGATCTTAGTTCCTTAAAAATTTAAGAAAGCCTATTCTTTGAAGAAACTAAGTCTGAATTTGACTTTGACAATAAAGTCTGGTGTCAATTTTATAAACCCAAAAATCGAGAAAACCAGCTTCAGTACCAGTCAAAAAAGGCTATAATCCAGTATCAGCAAGAGTCATACCTATCCCAACACATTCAAAATCAGTTGTTGTTTCCTCTTCCGTACCATCTACTTCATCACTTATTCAACACACTCTTCCTATTATCACTCCTGTAGTCCATCCAATGAGAATTATGGCCCGATTTGCACCGCTCATCTTACTATGTCAAATAAATGCCTTACCTCAAGGTTATGGCCAAAGGCTTCCACTTTTTGATGAGAAATCTTCAATCACTTCAAAACAACATATTGTGAAATTTATAGACTTTATTACCCTGGAGGAAATAGATGTAGATGATGCAAAAATGAGAATCATAGTTTAGATTTTTTCAGGAGAAGTTAAGGTATGGTTCAAATCATTAAATAAAAATTCCATAGCCACATCAAATTTGTTGGTAGATGCTTTCATAGCCAGATGGGAGGTAAATATGAATCCATTACAAATCCTTTATGAATATAACAATATGAAAATAGAACCAAATGAATCAGTACAAGACTTCACTGTCTGATTCAACAGAGTCTACCACTCCATTCCTAATGAAATCAAACCCCCTCCAGGGTTATCCCTTTTGCATTACCCGGATGGTTTTGATCCATACATGGCCTATCAATTGCGAGAAATAAATCCCGCTACATTAAAAGATATGCAGAAAATGAAATTAGTGTAGAAGCTAATTTTTCCATCAAGAAGTAAAAAATGAAAGGAAAAACAAGGGTAACTATCAAAGAGGAAGAATCATCCTCTTCTAATGTAAAATTGGACACATTAATAAGAATGGTTGATAGGATGTCTATCTCTGACAGGAACCAAAAACCACAAGCTAGAGATCCTAATTTTAGAGGCCAACAACAGTAGCCTCAATTCAAGATCAAGAAAAGGTAATAGAGGGCACCTGAGCAACCAGCACAACCATAGCCAATTAGGAAACCCTTGCAGTAAAATTATGCTCAAGGAGTTGAAGAAGAAGATGAAGATCACATTTTTGTAGAAAACCAATTTTTTACTGATGATGGCCAGCCCATATATTTGACTGAAGATGAAGAGTATGTCGAGAAGACCGATGTACCAAAGGATGAAGACTAAATTTTAGCCTAGGATCATTAGTTGGAGGTTAAATCTGATGAGTATCAGTGAGAATACTTGAATGCCCTTAGCTCACAACAGAGGGAGTATACATTGAGAGTAGAGATGTACCAATAAATCCTATTCAGAAGTGATCATCTCGACAGAAAGATACTCAGCCAAAACATAATTCTCAAGGTAATCATATTAAAGGGAAAGAACCTGCAGCTGTAAATCAGAACAAAGACAATGAGCCATCTATAATCTCATCTAGAAAAGAAAAAAAAACCAAAGGAAATAAGATGCATCAAAATATCATGCCGAAAAAAGAGACATCACTAAAGAGGTAGACAAATCCACTCCTTTCAGCTTAGAAACTGAAATTTTCAAATTCAAAGTGTCAATACCTTTAACTAAACTTGTCAAGAATAATTAGTATAAGTCTCATGTAGCTAAAATGTTAAAATTTTATTCTTCGTCTGATATACTTAATGTCGATGATGACGAACTTGATCTTATCTTTGGTCTAGCAATAGACGGTCAGTTAGAGGATAGTGAAGTTCCCCCATTCTATTTGAGTCTTAGAATCCACTAGAATATCCTTCATAATACCATGCTTGACTGTGGAGCTTCCCACAATCTGATGCCAAAATCCATTATGAAGAAATTGGGCCTAGATATCACTCGTCCTTACCATGAATTGTACTCCTTTGATTCAGGAAGAGTCTGTTGTTTGGGTCTTATTAAGGATTTATTTTTTTCCCTTGAGAAAATTCCAACAAATAATGTCTTGATGGATGTGGTGGTGGCTGATATACCACCACAGTTTGGTATGTTGTCGTCTAGGTCTTGGGGAGCGAAGTTGAGAGGCACTCTATAGCTAGACTTCTCTTATGCCACCATCCTAGTTTCTGGGAAATTGATAAAGTTGTACTGGGAAATGAAGATGAAGTACATGATAACCAGTAAAGAGAGGCCTAATAATCATCCAATAAATTTTGTACATACAGATTTAGAATCTTTCATTTTATTCAATGATAGTGGTTTGAATGATGTAGACAGTCAGCTTGTAGAAGTAAAATATGTTTCAGAGATTTATAATTGCATTAGAACAATTATATAAAAGGAAAAAGAGAATCTACCCAGTGTTTCAGAGTAGCCATCTGATAAGGCATAATAAAGTTCAAATCAGAATCAAGAAACATCTCAGACAATTGAGACAAAAAAAAATCAACATTATAGCACTTGGAGGATGAAAATGGTCTATGATCCATGGATTTTAATGGTGCCTTGGGGAAAGACAGGGAAGGTATTGTAATTTAGGTTTGCACCCCTCTTCATTAGCCTGGTAAGGTTCCTACAAATGTTAGATGTGTTTATACAAACTAGCTTTTTATTTTACTAATAACGAGGCAGAATATGAAGCATTGATTAGTGGTCTCAAGATTTTGAAGAAATTGGGCGCAAGAATAATTTTAGTACCTGGTGACTCTAAAATTGTGATAAAATAGGTGAAAGGGGAATACCAGGCGAGACATCCATGAATGAGATCATACAGGAACACTTCTTGACAGTAGTACCATGAAATCAGAACCTCATGACAGATTCACTTGCTACAACAACAAGTAATTTTAAAATTCTAATATTTTCTAACAGAAATTTTGAAATTCATGTGAAGCATCGGCCTACAACTCCTAATAACTTGCGATATTGGCAAGTATTTTGGGATGATCAGCAAGTTAATAATTTTCCGCAAAGTGAAGGTGAGTTCGCGAATTGTAAAATCGACAAGGTTTATGACAATATGATGAGGTTACTGAAGCAACTCAGGGTTATATACTAGAGCTGAAGGACAACAATATTCCAAAAGGTCTCATACCTTTGGAAGAATTATTCGATTATGATGATGTAGTGAGGAAGCCAACATTGGTTCCTACAAAAAAATGTGTGGAGGACGTAAACATTGGGACAACGGACAAGCCCAAGATGGTCAAACTGTCCAGGTCCTTGTCTCTCGAGGTACAGGATAAATACATTGATATAATTTTTGAATTTTTTGATGTTTTCGCGTGGGATTATGTGGACTTAAAGGTCTATAATAAAGAAATCATACAACACACCATTCCCATTAATCCCAATGAAAATCCCTTTCGGAAAAATTTGAGAAGGATCAACCCAAGGTTGTTGCCATCAATTAGAAAAGAATTAAACAAGCTCTACAAGTAAGGTATCATTGTTCCTATAAGGTTTTCTGATTGGATATCTAATTTAGTCCCTGTAGTAACGAAGACATTTGAAATAATTATTTTCATAGACTTCAAAAACTTAAACAAAGTGTTGTTGAAGATAATTATACCCTTCCAAAAATGGATCACATCTTACAAAGAGTGGTTAGGGCATCCCGAATGTCTTTGCTTGACAGATATTCGAGGTATAATTAGATTTTGGTACATGAAAAAGATCAGGACACAACTGCCTTCACTACCTACACCTTGGGGTATGTTCAGTTATGCAAAGATGCCATTTGGACTAAAGAATGCAGTGGCTACCTTTTAGCATGCAATGGATATAGAATTTTTAGATGAGAAATATGTTTTCCTAGTGGTATATTTAGATGATTTGACATTATTTTCCCATTCAGATGATGAAAACTAGTATCACTTAAGGATTACTTTTTAGAAATGTAGGAAGTTCATAATCTCTCTCAATTCAAAAAAGAGCCTTTTTTCCATGGAGGAGGGAAAAATTCTTGGTCACCTCATCTCTAAGGATGGAATCTAGATTGAACCTTCTCGGGTGGAGGCAATTCAGCAGATTTATTTTCCACGGAGCAAGAAATAAATTCAGTCTTTCAATGGTAAGATGAATTTCTTACGCAGATTTATTTTGAATTTGGATGAGCACCTTCAGGAAATGACCAACATGTTGAAAAAGTAAAATGAGGTAAAGTGGTCCGAGGAAGCTAAGAACTCCTTTAACACAATGAATTTTTCTTTGAGTACTGTCCCTATTTTAATAAGACTGAATTACACTATTTATTTTATTATATTCGCATTCGCCTCCGAGCACACCATAGCTACAGTCTTAATGCACAAGAAGGACAAGATGGAACAACCCATTGCATTTTTTAGTAGAACCATAAGGGATGCAGCTCTTCGATACAATATCATAGAGAAACAGGCCTTGGCTTTGATAAAATAATCGAAGGATTTCTGTGTCTATATTTTACATTCTCATACTTTGGCTTATGTCCCTAATGCAACAGTCAAACATTTTCTTATGCAGAGAGATTCAGAAGGAAGAAGAGGTCAATGGATAGCAACGATGTTGGAATATTATCTTGAGATCAAGCCCACAAATATGATCAAAGGTAAAGGTTTAGCAAATCTTATGGCTGAGTCAAATCTGCATGTTTTAGATATCAATCTTATCACAATATTGTCCGATGAAGAACAAGATGTCGCTTTGATACAGGTATCTGATATGTTTCTTTCGTCACCTTGGTATTCTGATATAATATATGCACTTTAGCATTTGAATCCTCCTCCATGCATGAATAAGAGTAAGGGTAGGTCTTTAAATTTGAAAGCTCCCAAATATTGCATTTTGGACAATGCCCTTTATTGGAAAGATCCAGGAGGTTTATTGCTAAATTATTTAGTTGAGAGCGAAGCCCAAGAAGATATGAATGATTTTCATAAAGGAGACTGTGGGGGCCACCTTTTATGAATGATAACAGCTAATAAAGTAATGAAAGTGGGATACTATTGTTCAACTCTATTTTCATATTTGTACAAAATAATGATGAGTTGTCATGAGTGCAAATTTTTTCAAGGTGAATGAAAACTTCTTCCATTACCTCTACAACCCATTTCAATTCATGCACCATTTTAGTAGTGGGGATTTGACTTCATCGGAGAGATTCACCCTACTTCATTTGCACATCACAAATGGATACTGACAGCCGCCGACTACTTCACCAAATGGATCGAAGCAATCCTAACAAGGCAAGCAAAAGATCTTGTAATTATTCAGTTTTTGGAGACTAACATATTGTCTCATTTTGGTTGTCCTCACAATATTATTACTGACAATGCGACAACATTCAAATAAAAAAGGATTGTTGAGTTTTGTGACAAATATAACATCAATTTGGGGCACTCAACTGCATAATATCTGCAAGGTAATGGTTTAGCAGAGTCCTCTAATAAATCCTTGATAAATATCATAAAGAAGATCCTGGAGGACAACAAGAAGAACTGGCACAAAAAACTTGCGAACGCTTTGTGGGAAAACAGGGTGAGTAGTAAGAAATCTATCATAATTTCCCCTTTTTAGTTAGTTAATGGAGTAGACATTGTTTTTCCTACGTCACTTGTAGTTTTGGTCATGAAATTTTTGCAAGAAGATGGAAGTGAGGAAAATGATGTACAACATCGGATCAATCAGATGATCCATCTTCAGTAGACGAGAGATGAGGTATTTCAAAATACCTCAAAGCTTCATGAGAGGATAAAGAAAGTGTATGGTTGTAAAACCAAAGAATATAATTTCAATCGTGAAGATGTAGTCCTCCGATGGATGCAAGGAATGAGGAAAAAGGGAAGCACAAAAAGTTTGAAAACTTATGGAAAGGGCCCTACAAGATCTTAGCTATTTGAGGTAAAAATGATTATCTACTATAGGAGATAAATGGAGAAGAATTTTTATGAGGAACGATCAGTGGTAGGCTCCTTAAACATTATTATTCTTGGTGCAGTCTTCAGATTTATCACTATCATTGTAAATATCGGTTTAAATTTAATTGCAAAGTGTGAAGTGAAGGATCGTCGAAGCTTGGGGCCCGAAGTGAAGGCTATAAAGTTTCATTGGTTTTCTGTTGTTTTCAAAGTCAAGTCAGTCTTGAGTCATTTTTTAAAGTCATTTCTCAGTCGGTTTGTGTTACGAAACAAACTCCAAAAATAGAAGAAAAAAGAGATCAATGCCTTAGAAATCAGCCACTTCGAGGGGGCAACCTCCAATACATTACATAAATGAACAATTATTTGATGATACAAATGACAAAACCTCCTTCTATATATAGGACTCCATGGGATCACAATATAATCCTAGCTGACCTAACAATAATAATGTAAGGGAACAATAATAACAATATTTGGGTTACAGCGGTACAAAAACAATAATAAGGGAGTTACACTAACAACAATAACGGACTATACTAGTAATATAGCGAACTAATATGCCCCTCTCCTTCAAAAAAGTGTTGTCCTCAACAATTTAATAGCTCTGAGTGATTCCATATAAAAGCCTCATCCTCCCATGTAGAATCTTCACTGGGTAAGTTCTTCCACTTGATGAGATACTCTGAAATTGATCGATTTCATAGCTATCGAGTTCTTGCTTCCATGACTGATTCAGGTTCCAATATGGTTTTTCCTTCCTCATCAAGTTTTGGCAATATTGTTTGAACTGGAAGTTTGTCACCTATAACCTTCTTTAAGCACGAAACATGGAAAACTTGATTCACTCACGAAGAAGAAAGAAGCTCCAATTTGTATGCCATAGTACCAATATTTAGCAACACCCTGTAAGGACCATAGTACTTTGGAGATAGTTTATTATCCTTCTTGGATTTCTTGAGGGCCATTTTTTTATATGGTTGTAGCCATAAAAATACCTAGTCTCCTACATCAAAACTTCTCTCGCTGCGATGTTGATCTGTCTGTTGTTTCATTCGATTTTGTGCCAAATTTAGGTTATTGTTTAAGAGTTTGAGAACTTCTTGTTGATGCTCGATGTGATATTCCACTACTTTAACCTTATAATTTTCTCTTAAATATGATGTGATGGACAGTGGATGATATCCATAAAGTGCCATAAATGGGGTCATTTTTGCTGCAGTATGGAAGGAAGTGTTATACCACCATTCAACGAGAGGTAACCACTTGACCCATTGTGTTTGCTTATCAGATACAAAACAACGAATATATCCTTTCAAATATTTATTCATTATCTCAGTTTGACCATCGGATTGAGGATGATAAGATGAGCTATGAGCTAGTTGAGTAGCCAAACAAGAAAATAATTTCGTCCAAAAATTTCCAGTAAAAATGGGATCTCTTTCACTTACAATAATCTTTGGGTTTCCATGTAGCTTTTGAATTGTTTCCATAAATGCAGTATCAATTTTAATTGCTTTAAATGGATGATATAATGCACAAAAATGTGCATACTTGGTAAGCCTATCAACTACCACCATGATGACACTCTTTCCTTCGCACTTAGGTAAACTTGTGATAAAATACATTGAAATCTCCTCCCAACGTTGACTTGGAATGGATAAAGGTTGTAGAAGACCCATGCTCATAATTTTCTCGACTTTATTTTTCTGTCAAACCAAAAATTTTACCACAAAATTTTGAATATCAGATTTAAGGCCATCCCAAAAAATTCTTTTTTCACTCTGTGGTAAATTTCTAAAAATCCTGAGTGTCCTCCTAAAGGAGAAGTGTGCAATTCAAATTTTAATTGGGAATTCTTACAAATATATAAGCGATATTTGTACCTTTAGGAATCATTTTTCCAAATAAATGTATCAGATTTAGGATCTTGCTCCAACTTTTGAATGACTATCCACACTTATTCATCCTTCTTCCATTCATCCCTTGCTTCAGTTATCCAATCTGGTTGGATAATAGAAATAGCACAAAGAAATGCTTCCACCTCTTCATCCTTTCTTGAGAATACATCTGTGACAACATTTAGCTTCCATTTCTTGTAGATGATTTCAAAGTCATAACTGAACATCTTTGTGACCCATTTTTGCTTCTCTTTTGAAGATAGTCTTGGTTCCAAAAAGTGTTTAAGACTATCATGATAAGTTTTTACCTTGAAGTTGTTGAGATTCAACAAGATGATGAGCTTAGTGAAAAGAGTCACCTTCACTAAGTGGGCCTGCAGGCTATTTTTGGCGCAAAGTCTATTTTTAGACATAAAGATCATATTCTATGAGTTGCAGGATGCTATTTGTGGATGGTTGGTCAAGTTGGAAAAATAGATGGACTTCTATTGTTAGACATACTGGGAGAAACCTATTTTTAGATTGTTAGTCTAAAAATAGATATGTCGAATATTATTAGCTCTTAATAATATTTGGACTCTAAACATTATCTTATTCTCTTGGAGCACTTCAGTTAAGTGCACAAATGTGGCACATCAGCTGACAGAAAGAATTAAGCTATCCCTAAGGGTTTACTGGAGCTAATGCATGAGGACTTCAATTAGAACTCGTGTGACAGAGTTTGGTGGAGTTATAGAGGTAGTTGGTGGAGTTGTATTCAGTTTAACTCAGTTAGACTCAGTTGAGCTAGTTGTATCTAGTCTAACTGATTGATACACTAGTGAGAGTGGTGTGAATTAATTAATTCACTAAATAATAACTCATTAATCAACTAAAAAATACATCAGTTAACTATAGTGCATGGTAGTTTCAATGGAGACCAGTGGAGAGGTAGGTGAAAGAGCAAGTGTGACTATTAGTTGTGACTATAGTGATGCATTGATTGCATCCGACACTCAGTAGGAGATGCCAATGAGGATTGTGTAGTGCAAGCCAGGTGGATTCAAGTTCATTCAGAGCCATTCTTCAACAGGGATTACGCAGTAGAGGCAGGCTAGTAGGTGGCAGAGATCAGTGCATGGATTTGCTAGATCGGACCTAATTAGTGTGTAGCGATTGTATTGTACTGAGAGCTTGACATGTTCAGCTTTGTATGAGGATTGTTACATGATATCTATGAAATATATTATATACAGATAGTTGGGGTTTTTAGCTTCAGGATTTCCCGTCAAACAACTTTGTTAATGTGTGCGAATTTTTATGGTTTCATGTGTGCATTGCAATTGATTTAATTTCCGCATGCGATGATCAATGGTGGAATAGATTATGTATTGTGCATGAAGTTAAAATAGTGTGTGATCAGGAGAATCTTGGATATATAACACATAAGTTATATAATTTCTACATGGTATCAGAGCAGTTGATCATTGGAGAAGATTGCAATTATTGAAGCGGTTGAGTTTTGTGCTGGTGGAATTTGAATTTGCTGCAGTGTTTTCTTGGTGTCGAAGTTGAGCATTCATTGAAATGTATTTCAACGGATTGTGATTGGAGTATGCCCTTGAGGGAAAATCTAATTATATTGCATAGAAGGACAGGATGGAGGCGGTGTTGGATGACCCTGGGTTGCGGCTTCGCACTTGACGCGTGGAAAAGACAACAAAATGTCGAAGAGGTGCATTTGGAAGGTGTGAAGGACCACATTGTGTCTATCCTTCATGGGAAAGCCACTCCATTCTTAATGTGGAAGGCTTTGACAGACTTATTCCAAAGCAGAAGTGACTAGAGGAAGTTGGCGCTTAAAGACAAGCTCAGAAAAATAAAAATGGAGAAAGGCGACAATATACCAAAATACCGCACGAAGTTTGTCCAATGCGGGGATGAGATGGGAAGTGTGGGGGTTCTCTTGTATGTTAGAGTCGGTCCTTACAGCCATCTGTCAGAGATCAGTTCGCTTTTTGCATATCATGGTGTCTCGCTCGTTTCACTTCATTGCATTTCGCTAGGGGCATGCCATTGACTGACGAGGGGGTCTGGTTGTCTTGTGTTTCCTCGTGCTTGTACCTGCAGGGCTAATTAAAATTCTTCAAAAATCACTGAAGTTCATGGTCATTGCATTCATGGTCATAAATGATTAGTTTCGTTAAAAAGAGTCTTTAGTCCTAGAGTCTAGGGTTTTTAGTCCTTTGCATACATGTAATAAAAGCCCGCAGGCCATGAGGTTGGTTTCAAAAGATTCTCATTTCATATTTTTATTCTCAACAATATTTAAAGACATTTCTAGCCCAAAACTCTGTTTTGGAACTAGAAATTGTCAAATTTCATTTTTGTAATAATTGTGTATTTGTTTCATCATAAGAAATTTGAAGGCAGCCTCTGATCTTTGCCAAAGCCAAATGCCAAATCCCTGCAAAAACAACCAAGTGTCATCAGTCCAAGAATCAGAAAAATAATGAAAAGCCAAAGGACAACATTGTATTAAGTGATCAAATGACAAAGTGCCAAACATTATAAAAGTGGGTTATGGAGCAAATTTAAAATCAAAACTGATTTTTATGAGATATTTTACAACCCATATAAACCATTGGAAGACAACTCATTTGCACAAATTCTCAAGGCAGAGTTCGAATTGGTGAAGTTGAGGGGTGAAAACTTGTTTTTCAAAGCCGTGGACCGGAGGTGGAAGTGCGCGCTACGCACAGAGGAGGTGCGCTACGCACAAGAGGCGCGCTACGCACTGGGCTTCACCGGCCTGTGCAAAATAGCACGCGCGCTACGCACATACCGCGCGCTACTCACTGGGTGAGCGCGCTACGCGTATAATCTCAGAGCCAAAAATTTTCGCTCCTGCGTCCAGTTTGATGCCAAATCACCTCAATCGGTTTGCAAGTAGGTTTTTCATGATTGCTTAGTAAATTTTGGATATGATTATGGTGTTTTGAGAGTGGAGAAACTAGCGTGTTTGATGTGGAGAAAGGTGAACCCTAGGTTCATTGCAAATTCATTTCTTAGGGTTTTGAAAGACATATTGATAGTCTTGTGAAGGATTTCCTAGCTTGTATTGTTGATGTATATGCTTATACATCTACTGTCAAAAGTGTCACGGCCCTCACGCTCTCAGTTTACCATTTCATCACTGCTGTCATCGCTATTATATTACCACTGTCATTGCTATTGTTTTACTATGGTTATTATCACACTGTTTCCCATTCTCCATTGACAAACACAGTCCCATACTCACTTTCCCTTTGACAAATCTTAGCCAGCATTGCAAAGGATGTACGCTACATTACACTTTTTCTACTCATTTGTCAAATTCCCTTGTGATCAAAGCAGTGACTGTTTTTTTTTTTTTATGCCAACCCACTTGACAGAGCCATTACCACTGTGGCTTGCTTTCCTATGATACTTTGATACATATGTGACATATTTGGGTTTTGAGCATACATTGAAACTTTTGTCTTCACTACACCTATATCAACATATATATTGCAGACATCTTGTTTTCAAAGCCATGTCAGAGACGGATTCAGTTTATGAGCAGGAGTATGACAGTGATTCCACAGCAGAGATTAATGTGCCACGGAGGTCTCACAAAAGTGGAAAAAGTGGTAAGCATCTCAGGGAGGAGCCTACTTCTTTGGCTCAATTGCAGGCTTGCCCGCTTGCAATGGATTGTTTTCAGCATCAGTCATGTTTCCAATACTGTGAGATGATTTCACAAACCCAGCATCATCATGAACTAGCTCGTCTATTTGTTCTACATTTACATGATGGCCGTGTAAACCTTGCAGGAGTAAATTTCATTCTGTCACCAGAGACTATTGCTCGGGCCACCGGAATACCAAATATAGGAGAGGAATGTAACAAACGACAGCAGTTAGAGAAATCCTACTATGAGCCATACATCAAACCTGAGTTTATGAGGCAGCTGAGCAGGGTATTTCCTTTCAGATTCCTGAAGGATGAGTTTGCACCTTTGATAAAACTCATCATTCGATATTTCAGTTGCGAGGGCAGATTCTCGCGTCTCAATACGTACCATGTCCGTTTGTTGATGCATTTCACGAGGGTACGTATGATGAGCATTCCATACTTCATGTATCGCAACATAGAGAGGATGACAATTTTTGTACAGAAGAATACCCCAGCACAGCAGCATAGAAGTATATATCATTACGCGCTGATCAAAATCATGGTGGTACATCAGTTGACACAGCAGGGCATTACTTGGGAGGATTTCATCTCCCGTGACTTCTTCACAGCGCCGCAGCCACCTCCCGAGGTAGTTCATGATGAGGGAGAGCCTTCACATCAGCCGGACATCCCTGAGATCGAGCATATCAAGGCTCCATTGTATGTGACATACCAGCGAGGCCACAGGGCCTTATTTGCAGCTACACGACGAGTACTATCTCCACCCGGGGTGGAAGGGGTCTCGTTGACTTCATCAACAGCGCGAGTATTATCTCCACCAAGGGTGGAAGGGGTCTCGCCTTCTTCTTCAGCACAGGTACAGATTCAGGACAGAGGCAAGAGGCCTATGCATGATGAGGGCCCATCAGGTGGTCGAGACACTGATTTCACATTCATCGATGTTGATGCGAGCTCACCTAGCTCGAAACTGAAAGAGATCATCCAGGAGAAAAAGGCCGAGAATGACACGCTGAAAGAGAAATTGCAGAGGGCTCAGTGGGTGATAAACTACCTGGAGCAGTGTAACAAACAGCTAGAGGATGAGCACACACTGCTAGAGCTGCGGCGAATCCGTGAGGATCGACAATTGGCCCGGAAGAGACCAGGTGACATGACACCAGTTGAGCGAGAGACCGAACTCACGCATGTTAACATTCATCTGGAGAAGTTGTTGGAAAAGGCCAATAGAGAGAAAGACATGCTTCGTCACATGAAAGGTCATTATTGGGCCCGCATGCATGTCTGCAAGGCAAAAATGAAGATTCTAAAGAGGAGGTTGAGCAGTGCACTAAAACGGCGGAAGAGGCCTGATCCACTCCGGATTTTGGCCGAGGCTTCCTTGGCTGGGCATGATACATGATGGAGGGTCTTCGCTCCGAATTTGAGCGAATTTGAAATTTTTTTTGTCATTTTGGAAAATTTTGGTCTCAAAACAGGTTTTTCAGCCATACGAGTAGCGCGTCGACGCGCTCGCTTATGATTGGGACACTTACTGGAGGAAAAATTTATATTTTTGGATTTTTCATGGAAAGTTATGCATGCTCCAGTAAGACAAAAGCATTTCACCAAATTCTGGATGATCAAAGGGGCCAAAACACCATGAAAATCACCATTCTGCCACCTTTTTCAGCAGCAGGAAGTACTTGTGGGAGGATGAAGTGTTGGAGGGGCAAATGAACTCCAAATTGGGAAATTCTACTTGGGCTGGATAGCAGACATCCAGGGCTTTCCAAAAAGCTATCATGATCTTGATTTTGATGCCGGGAAGTGCCCCAAAAGTAGGCTGAAAGGCGCGCTACACATATAGCTCAGGCGCGCTACTCATACAGATTTTTGGTCCATTTTTCATCTTCCAGCTCAGGATTTCGGCCAGTTGGACCAGTTTTGCTTGTGGATGTAATTTTTGAGTTATCTTGATGTAATTTTATGGTTGGCATGTAACTTGGACTCACTTTTACCTATTCTATATGATTCACTCCTAAAAAAGTAAAAATCAAGTGAAAGAATCACTTTCCTTCCTTTTAGAGGCAAGTTGTTTGGCTGCCTATATTCTAGCTCCTTGTTTAGAATTAGTTGAAACTGCTCCTAGAAGGAGGAATTTGACCCCTAGAGACATGGGAAGGGGTTAGGATAGTCTATATGATGTAATTTCTCAATCATTTTCAGAGGTTGGAGAGGTTGGACTCTTGGGAAAACTTTGGCACACTATTGTACATAATTTTCATATTTTGGCTAAGGAAAGATCAGAGGTTTTGCAGCACCTGTTGGGATTCTTGTGGCTTTCAGTTCTTGATGGTGTTTTCTCTCAGTTTATTGTAAGTTCTTTCATGTTTGATGTATGCCATTCCCTTCTTATGCTTCTGAAACTAAATGAATGAGTAAATGAGGTTGAATCCATTGTTTCCAGTGCTCTGCCTTTAAATTTGTTTAGTTTTACATGTTTTCGCCTGTTTGGAGAGGATCCATGTTCTCCCTTGCCCTCTTCAGCTCCTTTTCGTTCTAATCCATCCATATACCCGATCAAAAGCATCAAGACTACTGCCTACCTTGCCCCAACTCGAATTCTGCAAAGATCTGGCCTTATCCCCGGACCCAAAATTGTTTTTCCCATTTTTTCAACAAAAAACCCAAAAAATCAAAATCAAACTTTCCTATCTCTTTACTAGCCTAAAATCAGTACCAATTATAAGTCATCTCGCACCCTATTGCTCAATTTATCGAGATAGACCTGGAGAGAGCCCTCTCCTGTCCTCGTAGGGCTAGCTACGAGGCTGAACGTGGTTTGATGTAGCCTTGAGTTTTACCTTATTTCAGCCTAAGGTAGATTTGAGCGCTAACAGGAGGGATGAAGAGGACTTGGTGATATTGGCTCTCCTTGGGCTTCTGAAAAGTTGGCATAGCTACGAGGACTCTATCAATGGTCGGGAGAAACTACCAAGATGGGAGCGACTTTGGTTGGATCTTGTGCAGGAGGAGATAAGGTGGGGTACCAGGGATGGATCTTCATCAAAGAATGAAGATGAATAAAATTGCGCTTTGGCTACCAAAGCAAGGAAAGGGAAGGGAAATAAAAATCCTTCTCAATCTCGTGCGAAAGGCAAGAAGCAGGACTTGTCCAAGGTGAAGTGATTTCACTGTCACCAACACGGACATTACGCCACTAATTGTCCACAGAAGAAGAAAAATAAGCAAGCTGCTGGATCTACAGCTAGAGAGGCCTTAGCCTCACAGTTTGAGCTGGATTTTTCACTGATCGTATGCTTGGTTTCAAGTGTGATGGGATCAGTGTGGTTTCTTGACAGTGGTGCGTCTTTCCATATGACCAGAGACAAATATTTGTTCAATGATCTGGATGAGAAGGATCTTGGAGTGCACATCGAGATGGGCGATGATGGTAGATACAGTGCAAATGGTATCGGGACCATTTCCTTTGAGAGGGAGTCTAGTAAACATTTCATATTAAAGGATGTCATGCATGTTATAGGATTGAAGAAGAATCTGATTTCTATGGTGATGTTGGAAGACAAGGGATATGATGTTGTTTTTAGCGAGGGAAAGGATTTCCTGCGCAGTAAAACTACTGGTGAAACCTGGAGGATAGGGGTTCGAGTTAAGAACCTTTATCAATTGCAGGTAGATTCCTGCATAGCTATGGCAGGAAAAGTAGAAGGATTGGTGAGCCGGGATGAGGCCGAATTGTGGTAGAGGAGATTGGAGCATCTTCACCATGGCGCTTTGAAAATTTTGCAGCAGATTTCTACCGGGCTTCCCAAGGGTACACTTGCGCAGTCAGATCAGTGCAAGGGATGTACTTTGTGAAAATTTGTGAAGGCCACCTTTCATGAGAAGGATAGTCGCGCCACGACGATCCTTGAGAGAATTCACATAGACGTGTGTGGACCTTTCTCAGTAGCTTCGACAACAAAGCATAGGGATTATGTGATATTTGTTGATGACTTTTCTCGTAAGTGCTAGATCTTCTTCATGCAGAAGAAGAGCGAGACATACTCAAAGTTCTGTGAGTTCAAGGCGCTGGTTGAGAAAGAGTCGGGGAAGTAGGTGAAAGCTCTAAGGAGCGATAATGGTGGTGAATTCATCTCTGGCGAATTCATAGAATTTTGCAACGTAGAAGGAATTCGAAGAGAACTCATAATTCCTCATAACCCATAGCAGAATGGGGTCGCAGAGAGAAAGAATAGAATGATCATGGGTTTTGCATGGGCGATGTTGCATGATCAGGGCCTTCCCATACACTTATGGGCCGAGGCATGCAACACTACGGTTTATGTGCAAAACTGTTGTCCTCATAGAGTACTTGGCATGAGTACACCCAAAGAGGTGTTTTCTGGTAAGAAGCATGATATTTCTCATTTGGAGATTTTTGGCTCACTTGTTTACATTCATGTGACGAACGATGCCAGGAAGAAGCTGGAGCTGACCGCAGAGGTTGGGATATTTTTGGCGTACAAATAAACACTACACAACTAGCATGTGTATTTTCCAGACTGTCAGAAGACTATTGTGTGATGGGATATCAAATTTCATGAGGAGAAAGACATGAAGTTGTCGCTTGAGAGGGAGCTACATTTGCATGCAGATGAGGAGCTACTAGTTCCTAAAGATGAGCCTCAGGATGTGGATCAGCCACAAGAGGAGGTTCATGGAGTGGAAGAAACCACTTATGCAATGCCAAACATCAGAGGGCGGAAGCGCACTACAGAAGCTGAGCGACTGAATATTGATGCAGTGCAAAATGTAGGAGCACCTACATCACAGCACAGATAGAGATAGTCACCTGACCGATTTACTGGATACATGGCTCTGATGAGTAAGTGTATTGTGAGAAAACCATCCTCTTTCAAGGAAGCTGTGGAGGACCCTATATGGGTAGATGTTATGGTGGAAGAGTATGATTCGATTGTCAGAAACAGTGCATGGGAGATTGTCCCAAGGCTGGAAGGGAAATTAGTGGTAGGTTTGAGATGGATCTACAAAGTGAAGCAAGTTGTTGACGGGAGCATCGAGAAGTACAAGGAAAGATTTTTTTCCCGAGGCTTCTCACAGATCGAGGGGATAGATTATGAAAAAACCTTTGCACTTGTCGCAAGGTATTCTTCCATATGGAGCATCCTTGCTCTCTCAATGCAGATGGGTTGGCACATTCATCAGATGGATGTGAAGACTGCGTTCCTCAATGGAGTCATTGAGGAGGAGGTGTACATAGAGCAGCCTGAAGGATTCAAAATCTTCAGTAGCGAGTCGCATGTGTGCAGGCTCAAAAGAGTGTTGTATGGGCTGAAACAAGCACCTCGTGCTTGGTACACACGTATAGATAGTTATTTCACCGGACTTGGATTCACCAAGAGTGAGGCAGATCCGAACCTATACCAAATTGTGGTGGAGGGTAAGTTGCTGATCATTGTACTTTATGTAGATGATTTGATACTAATAGGTGATGAACTATTGATACACTCATGCAAGGTAGATCTTGCAAAGGAGTTTGAGATGAAAGACTGGGGCCTCCTTCATTATTTCTTGGGATTGGAAATTTGGCACCAGAAGGGTGGATTGTTTGTGTCTCAAGGCAAGTATGCCCGGGAGATACTGGAGAGGTTCAACATGCAAGGCTGCAAGCCTATCAACACTCCTCTTCCTGGTGGTTGGAGGAAAGAGGATGATACATCAGCAGAGGTAGTGGATGCCACTATTTATCGACAGTTGGTTGGTTCGCTCATGTATTTGGTCAATACATGACCGGACATATGCTATGTTGTTAACTAGCTTTCACAAGCTATGGTTAAGCCTACCAAGCTCTTTTGGAAGGCATGCAAGCATGTCCTGAGGTATCTCAGGGGCACATCAAGATATGGATTGTGGTACATATAGTCAAATTAGGTGAAGCTGCATGGCTTCATGGATGCAGATTGGGCAGGGAGCCCAATAGAAAAAAAGAGCACATCTGGAGGGATTTTCAGTATCAGGTGTACAACAGTTTCTTGGTACAACAGGAAACAGAGATCCGTGGCACTCAGTTCATCGGAGGCCAAGTACATGGCAGCAAGTTTGGCTACATGTGAGGCTATATGGATGAGGAAGATCCTGGTCGGGTTGTTCAGTCCACACTTAGATCCTACTGTGATATAATGTGATAATCAGAGTTGCATTAAACTCTCGATTAATCCAATATTTCATGATAGATCTAAACATATTGACATCCGATACCATCATATCAGATATTTTGTGCAGCGGAAGATCATGTTACTATCTTACATTCCTACGGAGGATCAAGATGTTGATATTCTGATGAAGGCGCTCACCAGGAGCAAATTCAAATACTATAGAGACAGGATCGGGGTGGCGGATAATCCCTATCTTGTTGAGAGGAAGTGTTGAGATTCAACAAGATGATAAGCTTAGTGAAAAGATTCGCCTTCACTAAGTGGGCCCGCAGGCTATTTTTGGTGCAAAGTCTATTTTTAGACAATGTCTATTTTTAGACATGTTGATCATATTCCATGAGTTGCAGGATGATATTTGTCGATAGTTGGTCAAGTTGGAAAAATAGATGGATTTCTATTTTTAGACATATTGGGCAGAATCTATTTTTAGATTTCCAGTCTAAAAATAGACATGTTGAATATTATTAGCTCTTAATAATATTTGGACTCTAAACATTATCTTATTCTCTTAGAGCACTTCAGTTAAGTGCACAGATGTGGCACAATAGCTAACAGAAGGAATTATGATATTCCTGAGGGTTTACTGGAGCTAATGCATGAGGACTTTAGTTAGAACTCATGTGATAGAGTTTGGTGGAGTTATAGAGGTAGTTGGTGGAGTTGTATTCAGTTTAACTCAGTTAGACTCAGTTGAGCTAGTTGTATCTAGTCTAACTGATTGATACACTAGTGAGAGTGGTGTGAATTAATTAATTAATTAATTCACTAAATAATAAATTATTAATCAACTGAAGAATACATCATTTAACTACAGTGCATGGCAGTTTCAATGGAGACCAGTGGAGAGGTAGGTGAAAGAGCAAGTGTGACTATCAGTTGTGACTATAGTGATGCATTGATTGGATCCAACACTTAGTAGGAGTTGTCAATGAGGATTGCATAGTGAAATCCAGGTGGATTCAAATTCATTCAAAGCCATTCCTCAGCAGGGATTGCGTAGTAGAGGTAGGCTAACAGGTGGCAGATATCGGTGCATGGATTTGCTGGATCGAACCTGATTAGTGTGTAGCGATTGTATTGTACTGAGAGCTTGACATGTTCATCTTTGTATGAGGAATGTTACATGATATCTACGACATATATTATATACAGATAGTTGGGTTTTTTAGCTTTAGGATTTCCTGTTAAACAACTGTGTTAATGTGTGTGAAATTTTATGGTTTCATGTGTGCACTACAATTGATTTAATTTCCGCATGCGATGATCAATGGTGGAATAGATTATGTATTGTGCATGAAGTTAAAATAGTGTGTGATCAAGAGAATCTTGGATATATAACACATAAATTATATAATTTCTATAGAAGTGTCTTCCAATCAGGCAAGGTCGCCATTTCTTTAGTGCATGTAGTATTGCCAACATTTCCTTCTCATAAATAGTTTTCTGTAAATACTTTCCTTTGATTAGACGACTTTCAAAAGAAATGGGTCTTACTTCTTGCATTAAAACATCACCAATTCCATTTCCCGAGGCATCACATTCCACAATAAAGGTTTTTGTGAAATCTGGTGTAGCTAAGACTGGTGCTAGGCACATTTCCTATTTAAGATGTTCAAAGGCCTTAGTTGCTTTAGGACTCCATGAAAATACATCTTTCTTCAATAATGTTGTTAGAAGTGCTTCTATTCTCCCATAATTCTTAAAAAAATTGTGATAATACCCTTTTAACCTGAGAAATCCTCGTAACTAATTTATGGTTGCGGGGAATTTCCATTCCTTAATGGATTTAATTTTGTTAGGGTTTACCTTAACACCCTCATGAGATACAATATGACCTAGATAATCCACCTCTTGTACTCCAAAGAAGCATTTGAATGTTTTTTCATATAGTTGTTTCTCGTCCAATAGTTTGAGCACCCTGTCAACATGTTGAACATGATCCTTCCAAGACCTACTGTAGATTAGTATATCATCACAAAATACTAGCACAAATTTTCTAAGGGTTTGAAAATGGAATTCATCAACCCTTGAAATGTAGAAGGTGCATTGGTAAGGCCAAAAGGCATGACAAAAAATTCATAATGACCCTCATGTGGTTTAAATGTTGTTTTTGCAATATCTTTCGTCTTCATTCTAATTTGATGATATCCTGAACGAAGATCCAACTTGGTAAAATAAATTTCTCCATGTAATTCATCCAATAATTCATCAATCATGGGAATGGGAAATTTATCTTTAATAATGAGTTTATTGAGCTCCCTATAATCCAGGCACATGTGCCATGATCCACACTTCTTGTGCATCAATACTAATGGAGTAGAGAAAGGCCTTTGAATAGGTGGAATTATACCAACCTCTAACATTTCTGCAATCATATGTTCAATTTCACTCTTTTGGACATAAGGGTATCTGTAAGGCCTGATGTTTGGAGGAACACTTCCTGGAATCAAATGAATAGCATGATCATGATCACGAATAGGTGGGAGTCCTTTTGGAGTTTCAAATACCTTGGAATGATTGTCCAAGACTTTTTGGAGATCTGGCGAAATAGATGATTTTGATGTTGGAATTTCTAGTGAGCATAATTGTGCAATTACGCCTCATTTTTCTTTCTTCAGAAGATTTTTCATGACATTAGAGCTTGTTATCTTTCCTGAATTCCTTGCGATACCCTGTAATTTGACTTCCTTTCCTCCGAAAAAAATTTCAAGAAAATTTCTTGAAAATTAAAAGATATCGTCCCCAAATATTGTAACCATTGTACTCCTAGTACAACATCAACACCTCCCATTGGAACGGAAAGCATTGGACTATTCAATAGATATTCCCCCATAGCTAGCTTGATATTATGACATTTTCTAGAGAAATTTAGTGTTCCTCAATTTGCAACCATAAATTGACATTCTGGTGTTGGGTATAGGAAACAATTCAATTCCTTGGCTACCTTACAATGAATAAAATTATGGGTACTACCCGAATCAATCAACACTATTACCTTTTTCTTCTTGACATGTCCTTCTATCTTGAGAGTTTGAGGAGTGGTAATACCTGCCAATGCATTACACGATATGGTAGGACTCATTTGTTCTTCTTCTAGGGTTGGTTCTTGGTGTATATCCTCTTCTTTTTAAGTTTCTTGTTCATTTTCTTCCTCCTCTTCACAATATATGTAAAATAGTTTCTTCTCAACACCCTTATGACCTTTAGTGTATTTTTTATCACCACTGTAGCAAAGCCCTTTTTCTCCTTTTTATTCCAATTGTTGTGGTGTCAACCTTGTAGGTTGTGGAAGTCTAAGAGTAGCAACACTTCCATCTTTATAAATGTGAGTGGTAGGGTTCCTTGTCGCCATAATTTTACATTCAATTTTTCTTGCCAATATGAATGCCTTTTTATCACCACTATAGCAAAGCCCTTTTTCTCCTTTTTATTCCAATTGTTGTGGTGTCAACCTTGTAGGTTGTGGAAGTCTAAGAGTAGCAACACTTCCATCTTTATAAATGTGAGTGGTAGGGTTCCTTGTCGCCATAATTTTACATTCAATTTTTCTTGCCAATCTGAATGCCTTCTGCAATGAATCATGTTCCCAAACACGAACTTCATGTTGGATGTTATCCTTTAAATTCCCTATGAAGACATCAATCTTGTGTTCCTCTGGAATATCGGTTACCCTTATATTCAATTTTTGGAAGTTCTCAATGTGCTCCACCACTGAACCCTTTTGTTTGAGATTTATCAATTGGATAAAGAAGATGTTGCTCTTTGTATCCTCGTAATGTGCTATCAGTTCCTTTGTAAAAATTGACCAAGTGACAATTTTTTTACGAGAGCAAAGCCATTGATACCATACAAATGTATTTTTTTCTAAATGTAAAGTTGCAATGCGTACCTTTTGTGTGTTTTGCACATTATTGAGATCAAAATATTACTCCATCTGTAGTATCCATATTACGGGATCCTTGCCATTAAAATTTCTCATATCCATCTTTGGAATATGGTGGTTCTTCCAACAAACATTAGATTTTATAAAATCACAATTAACATTTATTTTTTTCTCCTCATGAGTTTCCTCTACTATATTTTCGCAATTAGGAAACATTTCTTGTATCAACTTTGTTAAGCCTTCCATGTCTGCTTTTAGATCATTCTTCATGTTTTCCATGTTGTCTTTAATTTTTTCTTCCATTTCATCCATTTTAGCTTCCATGCCATCCATATTAGCTTCCATGCCTTTCTTCAAACCATCCATCTTAGCTTCCAGGCCTTTCTTCAAAACTTCCATTTCATTTTTTGTTGCTCTTTGTGAGAGCGAAATGTGGTGTAGTTTCTCTTGTAATTTTGACATGTCATGTTGCAGTTCTTCGTCTTTGTGAGTCATAGTAGATCCTTATAAAGGCTTAATGTGTCTAGATTCTTTTTAGGGGTAGTTTTAGAACACAATACTGATATCTGTTCTAAAATATTCCCTTGGAATCATTCAAACTAATTTTTCAAACAATACTTATGCAATTCGAAAACAAATACAAACCTTTTTATTGATTTTAAGGAGCTCGATAATGAAACTGAATTATAACAGTAATTGCGGATCTTAAATATATGAAATTTGGCCCTATAGTAGAACTTTGACGCTTCTTTCAAATGCCACAGGTTTGACCTAATTTTCATTCTTCAAGGAAAATTTATTGTCAATCTCCCATAATGACCTAATTATGGACTAGTTCAGTAGAGTGAACTTGCATGGCATGCCACGTGTCACTATTTCTTCCTTTGTCTCTGAAATAGATACACAGGAAACTACAGTCCATGTAATGGAGGCCACTTTTTACAGAATTCCAATCCGATGCTCAGAGAGAGAGAATTATGACGATTTTCTGACAATCACCTCTTTGAGATGAGATTCGGGAGCCTAAAAAACCCTAACTTCCACAGATCATATCTCCGAAAATATTACGAACAAAGATATGAAATTATTACACGTCATTCCTCATGATTTTTGATTCTATCTTTAAAAATTTCAACTTCTGAACCTTAGTAGAAAAAATGTTATAGCGAAAATTTCACGATGACATGTTTTACGTGAAATTTGGGAGCCTGACAAAAACCTGACTTCCACAAATCATATCTCCGAAAATATTGTGAACCAAGAGCTGAAATTTTTACACGACGTTTTGTAGGATTTCGGCTTTGCTCTGTAAATTTTTTATCTTCTGAAACTTCGTATAAAAAAGGTTGTAGCAAAAATTCCATGATGACCAGTTTGGAGCAGCGAAACCCTAGAATCCAAAGCTCTGATACCAAATGTTATTAAAACAAATCCAAAAATATAAGAAGAGAGAGATCAATGCCTTATAAATCAACCACTTCGAGGGGGAAATCTCCAATGCATTACATAAATGAACAATTCTTTGATGATACAAATGACAAAACCTCCTTCTATATATAGGACTCCATGGGATCACAATATAATCCTAGCCGACCTAAAAATAATAATGTAAGGGCATAATAGAAACAATATTGGGGTTATAGGGGTACAACAATAACAAGAAGGGATTTACACTAACAACAATAACAGACTATACTAGTAATATAGGGACATAATAGTTTGATTTTGTCACAAATCAGTTTTAGTTTTTAGTTTTTAGTTAGTTTTTAGTATTTGAATCCTTGCCCAATGGATAAGGAGCTTGGTATATGGTGTTCTTAGCACCTCCAAGGAGCTACCATCCCTAGTTGGAGCCAATGTTAGTGTGAATATTTTCATCCTTCCACCAGTGATCATAATTAACTCTTTCATGTCATTTAGGGGGTCCCACTCAGAATTTTGTTTCATTCCATTAGGTTATGAAAAAATTGGTGACTTGGTGCAAATTTTCATCAAAGTTCACTCTTTTCAAAAATGTCATTTCATCAACTACTGGATCACTTTGTCATTTGCTGAGAATCCATTATTTCATGAGATTACATCACATATTCAGTCATGTCATCATGAATTCTAGTCAGTCAACGTTCCCATTAGGTCCCAGGGTTTTCAAGGTCCAATAACACATAATTTCCATTGCATAAGACCAACAAGTAAGAGGGTGATCAAGTGACTTCTATTTACTATGTAAAGATGAATTGTGAGGAGTAATTTTTATTTCAAGATGTAATTTTTATTTTAAAATGTAATTTTTATTTTTCATTATGTGATTTTATGTCACTGAATTTGTAATAAGTTCGTGGCTTCCAAGATTCCAACTCAGAGTTCCATATGCCAAAGCATCAAAATGTCAAAGTTTAAATTGTCTGAATCCATTAAATGATCAATTGTAAAAGAATAAAGTCATAGTGAAAGGGTAAAGTTTCAAAGTTTAAAGGTGAATGTAAAGAAGGTAAAGTGGGTCCCAAGGTCGAAAACATCAAATTAACCAAGTATAAAGCTCATCGAGACATCAAATTCACTCTCATCTGTCTCTCACAACATCGAGCTACCACTTCTATAGCTTGACTTTCCAGTTTGAAGGGCAAAAGATTGAATTTTTTTGGTGGCTCTATGCTCCCGGACAAGAGGCATTGCACTTCTGTAACTAGGGCTACGCACAGGCTAAGTGTGTTGTGCTCCTGGTAGAGAGGGCGCTGCGCTCCTCCAATAGACACTGCACTCTTGGCCTTCTTGCTCAGCAAGCTTCAAACTTCATCCAAATCACTTCTAACCTCCAACAAAGGTTCTCACCATCTCTTAACAAGTAATTAAGACATAATTTCCACATCCTTGCATTCTTAAAGGGCAGTTTTCATGGTTTTTAAGTTTTCATGCAAAATTTGGAGTTTTTCTAGTTAAAAACCATAATCTCATTGTCTCATTCCCAATTTGGTTCCCTAAGACCTCACATTTCCTTCCCACATCACAGTAAAACCCATACCAACCCCTACATTACTATATATCTATCCCTAAATATATTTTCCCCTAAACCCTAAGTCTTAGGAATCTCAATTTCCTAGGAACCCATTACCATCAAACCTAATAAAATTACCACTCCCAATTCCCTAAACATTTTAAGACCCCACCACCTCCCTAAGTTTACTAACCCCTGCCCCTATCTTCCTAATTTTTCCTACCCCATTCCTCACTCCCTAAACCTATCCCCACTCACATTTCCTCATCCCTAGCGTTCCTAGACCAAAATACCATGGAGGAGGAAAACATAGACTACATGGAGGAAGAAGAAAGGGAAGAGAGAAGGCCACACAAGGGAGGAAGGGTTATTAGACTTGAGCCCACCAACACTAGAGAACCAATGGCCTCTCCCATGACTGTCACTTGTTTCAAGCATGTACGATGCTTTGATTTTTGTGAAAAGATACAAAGAGTATAACACCACCCTGTTTTGAGCTAAATTTTCATATCAAATCTTTAGGATAATCAAGTGACCCTTGCTGGTGCAACCTTCACCATATCCTCAGCCATCATTGCAGCTGCCACTGGAATTCCAAATTTATGTGAGAAGTGGTTCAAGTCCAAAGACTTGGATGATCACTATTATGAGCCATACATTAAGCAAAGGTATAAAAATGAAGGAAAGAGAGTTTTTCTTTTCAATTACCACCTTGATATGTATGCCCCCATGATGAAAATCATCATGAAGTACTTCTATTGTGAAGGAAGGTTCTCTAGAATTTATATATACCATATTAGACTACTCGTGCACTTCAAAAGGGTCAAGATGCTCAATATTCCATATTATCTATTCAAGAGCATTGATAAAATGACATACTTTGTACAAAATAGAGATTATGACTAGTAGATGAACAACCTCTTTCACCAATATCTCATCAATATCATTATCCTCCATCACCTTAATCAGTTAAACATCTCATGGGACACTTTCATTGTCCTCCATCACTCCGCCCTCCCCGCACTTCGCACTTCACATCCCTCAGGGTTTACCTTGGCTATTAAATGTTAAAACTTGTGATCTATGGGCTGTGGTCAAGTCCCATCTTCCTCCACGTCACTTCTCCCTCCACGCACTTTGCACTTTGCATCCCTAATAGTTTACCTTCGCTACTAAATGTTAAAACTTGCGATTTGCGGGCTATGGTCCAGTCCCACCTAACCTGCCACATCGACTCCATACTTCGCATCGCCAAAACTTTTTCCTATAACTTAAATTCTAAGAAGTGCAAAATGCGATGCTACTATGGATGCAATAAAGTTCAAGAGTAAAATTTAAAGGTTTTCAGGTCCGAGCTTCTACGGTTTGCACGTTGTTTTATGAAGAGAAAGGGCTAAAAATATGGCGTAAAGGACTTATAATAGACTGGGCCCCGAAAAAGGAGAAAAAGGAAAAGCGAGGCTGAACCCCACAAAGAAACAGACAGAATAGGTCGAGTCTGGATTTGGGGCAGAGACATAATAGCATAAACCAAAGGGGTAGCAGAAAACACTTTAGTACAGTTACTAATCAATCAAAATAGTCAGTGTTGCACTAGACTTAATTACACAATGACGGTTTTTTGAGGAACAGGGCAAGATGTCAGTGATACTTGATTTTTTTCCTCTTCGGCATTACTCAAGCCAATTTATAACCACTCTTTAATTTATAACAGACTGTCGAAAGCCACTTTTGGAAGCCAGGCTTGTCTCATCACCGCCTGTGTGTTTCCACTTGTCTAGTTTTGCTTGAATGTAATTATTGTAGTAGACATATTAGTTGACTCAAGTTTTCTATAAATACTGTATGCATTAGTAGTATCAGAGTCTGCTCGAGAAGGGAAAAACCATTGTAATAATACTCATTCTATTGTAAGCACTCGTTTTTGGATGAATGAAGGATTAAGTTGTTTTCTAGATTCTTGTGTTATGATATGTGGTGAAGTATTTTCGCATGTAATTTGTTATTCTCCTGTTTTCTCATAATTTTTGCCTTTTACTAACTGCGGATAGAAAATTTTGTGTAGGATTTACCATAGGGTACCCTGCATAGTCTTGAAATATTTCATTATGTTTTCTTCTGAGACCAGAATGTAGAATTCAAAGATGTTCTTCTCTACATTCCTGTAGAACCTTAATCTCCTCTATTCCATTTCAAAAGCTATTAAGATCTATAGACATGGCTAGCTTTCCTGGTTGCACTTGACCTCAGTTATTCATCCATTTGAATTTGTTCACATTTGTGTAAATCCATAGGCTAATGGCCCTTTTCTGTTGCCTCAACCAAACATCTTCAAAAAAATCTATGCACTAATAGCTAGCCTAAAAATTTTCTATAAACAAAGTTATATCTAATAGAGAGAGACCTCTCTGAGTCCAGGAAGGCTAGGTCCTTGATTCCAAAGTTGGTTTGATGTTTCCCTCCGCAGTTCTGTCTTCAACCTTCAGAATTACAGAGTGACAACATACTCTTTGTTCCAATTTTTTATGCTTAAGATCCTTTTCAAAGAGAGTATCTATACCTTCTTCATGGTCATCTGATATGGCATCTTCATTTTATACTAGTATGCTATCTTCAAGAATCTTGATATATCTTGACTGAGATTTCTGAATTCTTTCTAAAGACACTCATTTTGATGAACATAAGTAATTTCTAGCAATAAGCCTTCTTGTGAGTGTAAATCAAGCTCAACATCAATCTATTATAAATTTGTTTCTTCAGGGGGAATGACTTCAATACATAAATCACCAGTAGAATGAATATAATTAATCTCCTAATTACACAAATATTGGGAGGCTGGTTGCATGCTTATAATCTTATTAATATCTTCTTCAGTTAAAGGAGTAGGCAGTCTTTATTTTATTTGGATTAAACAACAATTGTTTTCTTTCTGTTGTGAATATTTCTCATGATACTGAATGTATTCTTTAGCTTTATACAAAAGAGCAGATAAATTATCATTTGTCTCTGAAGATAGATCATGTGAACCTACATTCATTTATTGATTTATCTCATCTTCAACTAATTTCTCTTGCTCATCATGAGAATTAACTTGAGAATGAGATCCATAAAGTGCTTCTAAGAGATCCTCATCATTCATATCTTCTAGATCTTCATCAATACTTTCAATGTATTGTATGAAATCCTCAAACTAATCACAACAATTTTCCACTAATGAAAAATATGGGGAATGTTATTTATAATTCTCATAAAACACTTTGTGGAAATCCTTTAAAGAAAACAAGCTACCAGGGTTTAAACCTCCATACCATTTCCTCGCTTTTCCTTCTAATGTTGACATAAACATTGTCATGTGATAGTCCTCATGCCATTCAGCTTTCAACTTCCATGAATGTATGTGAAATTTAATGAGATGTAACAAAGCATTATCAACATTCTCATCTTGAAAAATAGGAAGATTTATTTTCCAATTAACCTGACGCATTTTGTTTGGGAAGCCTAGAATGTAATATCTATTCATTGGAGCATATATCCTTGCAACTGATCCCATTTTTAGCTTGTGGAGTCGCCAATGAATCTCTATTTCTGATTTTGCTGCCAATGGAGTTGCCATATGAATGGAACAACCTTCTGATGTTTGAATTCTATTCACCATCAAAAGTCAAAACTGAAACTTGAAGTGCATTAATGGAGATATTTTGTCCCCAGTATGGTCTCCACTATGTTATCACTCCGTAATTTTGAGGCTGAAGGCAGAATCCCAAAGGAAACATCGAAATTGCTTTGGTCCTAGTATCTAGCCCTCCTAGACCTAGAGAGGGATCTCTCTGTTAGATATAGCTTTATTTGATTGGGTAGTTTAGGCTAGTTAATAGATGAAGAGTTTTGATTTTGAATTGGTTTGGTGGGAAGAGCAAGGGAAAGAAATTTGGAAATGGAGTCAAAGAGGCCTGGGTGATTAAATTGCAGAAATATCAAGCATGAGTGAAACAGGGCAAGATATATGCACTACCATGGATATTTCAGAATTTTAAATGGATTATGAAAAGAAGAAATGTAATGCTAGGTAGAGATTGAGGAGTAGTTAAGAATTCCTGAATCTATCCTAGGATGTAAAGTTCGGCAGAAACTGAGGAGCAATTAAGAATTCCTCGATTTGGCATCAGTAGAAAACATAGACTATTGTAAACACAACCAAAATAGGGTGCTCTAATCAACAAATGGAAACATAATGGAAAAAAACATTAAAAAATAGAAAAAAATCACCATTTCAGACACCACAGGAATCATGAACAACTGGTCTTGTCTTACTCTTAAAACAGTCACTTGAAATTCAGTGAACAACATTATAGAATGGGATTGTTCCTCATTGCAAATTCCCCCCCTCCCTATACTTCTAATGCATGCAATATTTAATTAAAACTTAAGTTGGTTACTCTATCTACTGTAGTGATTGTCATTAATTACATTCAAGCAGAAATTGGACAAATGGAACCATGCAATGGCGGCGATAAAATGAGTTTGACATACATCATCTGTGGAATTAACTTCGACAATTCGTTATTGATTGCAGAGTAAGAAAAATTTTCCTCTTTGGATCATGAAGAGCCCATGAAAAAATAAATATGACATATTTTCCTACCTTTTTCAGAAAACTGTTGCTGGATAATTAAATATGGTGCTGCCCAGGGTGATTTAGTAGATCTTGTTGTTGTGTTGGCTATCATGATGGCCATTCTATTCCTAACTTCCTTTGTCTTTGCTTCATCGATTACTGTCACAATAGAGTTTAAAACGGAAAAACCACTGGATTGGAAGGGAAGGGCGACGTGGAGCAGTGGTGGTGGGAGGTGATAGGTAACGTGAACCGAAGTACGCCCGGGGGTCGGCGGATTGACATGGAACGGATTGGCGGGGGTCGTGCGGCAACGGCGGGGTGATAGTGGTTTCGAGGACTGGAGCAATGGGTCGATGGTATTAAACGGGGAAAACAATTTCTTTCTTTTTTTTTGGGGGGTACGCAGTGGTGGGTGGGTATCGGTGGGGGGGGGGGGGGGGGGGGGGAGGACGAGAGTGGTAGGTGGGGGGGGGGGGGGGGGGGGGGAGGTAGCGAGTGGTAGGTGGTATCGGTGGGGGGGGGGTGTATAGACAACCATGGGCATGACACGTAGCAAGTTTGGCGGTATCGGGTGTTTCCTATGTCAGACTCCCCCCCCCTGTGGTTAAAGTCTGATGGCTGAGGGGGGGACGAAATACGTTGTAGGTCATCAGGTGTGGGACAGGTATGTGGAGATGGGTAAGGTGTCGAACAGTTAACAAAGATGGGACAGGCGACGCAATGGCGAGCCCTATAGCTATCAAAATTGGGAGTTAGCAACGATGATGAGAGAAACGATGGATCACAATGTAGAAAGTTCGCATATTTACCTCATCGCATTGCCCAACTACATTGCATCGCAACATAAAATACTTAAATTGCGATATCTTAATAATAAACATTAAAATCATCGATTGCGATGTGCGATGGGCAGTGGGGAAAGGGTGACATGGCAGGAAATTGATCCCACTATATCGATGTTTCGGATAAACAAAAAATTAATGCAGTGACAGTCTTTTCAATATGTCGATGCGAAAAGGTAAGGGTAAAAGTAAAGCGAAAAAGCGAAAAGGGTGAGGTTTCATCGCATTGGGACTTTCAAACAGTGAGAGTAAATTAAGAGCGAAAGGGTTTTATTTTTGCGATGCGATAAAGGTAAGTGGGTCCATAATATGATAAGTGTAGTGATGATATCACATGTGATATATTAAAATTCTTGCTGTGGGGGGTGGAGCTACTATAAAGTCCTGAAAGCATAGATATTTGGATTCGAATGGTTTTCATGGAATTTTAAGCGTTGGAATTTAGAATTTGGAAAAATGAAGGGTAAAGGAGGGTAAATGAAATGAATGAGGGAATAAATGAAGTTTTCTCACCATTACACTTTATCAACAACAATTTCCTCTTTCAACTGAACTGAAAAGGTAGATTGATTCCTTTGAAGTTCTCGACAGTGAGGATTTCCCTTTCTTTTCTCGAAATAAATGACAACCATGGAATATTATTTTCAATATGAAATATCTAAGAAATAATTGGTCACCTTGAGATTTTGTAAATTATAGGAGTCTAACAACTTATTCATCAACAAAGTAGGTTCAGAAGGGAAAGCAAAATATGACAGAGGCAGATGTTCATGAGGAAGTGAAGCATGAGGAGGAATACCTCCATGAGACAAAGACAAAATTTGAGCTAGTTGACTTGGATCAGTAGGATGATCATGAGGCCTCAAGTTTGATTTTCAAATATAAGGATGCCTAAATTAGAGAGCTACAAGCTAATTTGGATAGAGCTCAAATTTTCATTTCATTTCTTGAGAGGGAGAATAAGTAGCTGAAGGATAACAAATTTCTCATGGAGATAGAGCTGCTAAAAAAAAATAAAATTAAAGCTATGATGCCACTTTTTTACCATGACCATGATGACATCCAAAGCAGTGAAAAAAGACTAAAAACAAGGGGTCTTAAGAGAGCTTTACAACAATAGAGAATTGAAGATGAAAAGCTCACTTTTTGAGGAGAGGATTTACAAGGAGGTTGAAGATGACAGAGAGACCTAGATTTATAGTGTCAAAATCCATCTTAGAAACTCCTCTACAAGGAAAATAAGAAAAATAATATGCTCAGAAACTTCAAACAGGTACATCACAAGAAACAAGGTTTGTAGTATCAAACTCAAGTAATTGCAAGAGAAACATAAGAAAAACCTAGCCAAGAAAAAGGAAGGAGACATACTTGAAATTATTGTTGAGGCCTCCCTCCATGTTTAACATACATCATTAGAAACCACTCTACAAATTTTGGCAAAGTTTTGGGCAATTTTGAATATTTTTTAGTTTATGTGCATTTCTTGACAGTCACTAGATAGTTTGACTGTTAGAAGTGCAATGCCCTAGGTTTTGCGCTTTTTCTAGGGTCCTCCATTGGTCAAAAAAATACCACCAGTGGATTCAAAATGATGAATACATGCAAGTTAGCAAGTTTTCTAAGCAAATTTGGGCAAAATAGTTAGCAAAAAAGTAAAAAAACACCTAAAAAACCATGTTTTTGCCTTCTTTTTGAGCCCAGCGCTGCGCTTTTGACTAGTCCTGGGATGTTGACTTTTTGGAGGCTCCAATCTAGCCAATTTTGGAAAATAACCACATATTTAGAAACTAGATAGGACAAGCTTTCCAATGAGCTATCCTGAGCTCAATTTTGACTTTAGGAAGACCTCCAAAAATCACCTTGAAGTATGCATTGCAGTTTTGCTTCAGGTGTTGCATTTTTGCCAATTGCCTAAGATTTTACAGTTTTCAAGTTTTTCTCAATTGTTGATAGAATTTATGCATTTTTACTGATGTAATTCATGGATGTAAATTTAATAATGATTTTTTTGAGTTACCTAGGGGTAAGTACATTAGGTAAAACTCTTTGAGAGGATGAGTGAATTAGTTTCACTAAAGTTAGGGATGAGTTTGTTTGACCACCGTACACCCTAGGTTTCAATTTATACTTTGGTGGATCAGCTCCACAACTCAGGGATTAGACCCCTGAGATTGAAAATTTTTGTTTCATGTCTATATTTTTTAGTTTTTGACTCATTTCATAGGTTGGATGTTGTTATATTGATCAGAGACACTAGTGTATTCAGATTTTGTTAGGAATATATTGGATGAGTTGCAACTATTATTTTGGGATTCATGTGGTATTGTGCTTTGACATAGCTTCTTATTTAGTTTCATATGCATGAATGTTTTTTTTTTATTTCATGTTCATTTCAACTCTTTGATATAATGGTTTCTCAAGTTTTGTAGGTAGAATATATCTCTTATGCTCTGTTTTGGGAGAATCACCATCGTTTAATCAAAATATTTAGTTTAAAAAGAACTCATGTAATGTCATGATATTTTTCGAACCTTACCAATCTGATCCATCTCACCTAAAAACCCTAAAGTGTTAGAGTTCTTACCTACCTTTCCCCATCAGATGACTGCAATTCTAACCTTATTTTCCCTAACCTAGTTACCTCTTTGAGCTAATTCACTCCTCCAGCACCCAGATCAACCAATCAAAACCCATGTGCTACTATACCTAACCTAAAACCTAATTGATCTAGCCATCTTCGTTGTGATACCTTAGAGAGAGCCTTCTCCTGCATAGCAGGGATAGCTACTTGGCGAGATCTTGGTCTGTAATTACCTTTGTTGGTCTCTTCTCAGCCTCAGATATTCGGTGGAGTGCTAACAGGTCCATGGAGACGTCTTTTACACTAGACTAGATCTTATTATTCTCAAATGTGTAAGAGAGGAAGAAGTGTTTGAAATATTGAAATAATCTCATGATGAACCTTACGGAGGCCATTTTGATGATAAGAGGACTGCATACAATATTCTATAAGATGGCTATTTTTGGCCTTCCTTGTTTAAGGATTCCAAACAATACGTCAAGCGATGTGATAAATTCTAGTGAATGGGCCAGCTGGGTCAAGCCAATGAAATTCATTTATGTCCTCACATTATGATTGAGCCCTTTAAGAAATGGGATATTTATTTCGTATGACCCATAAATCTGTCATCTTTAAATATAAATAATATCTTGGTTTGCACAAATTTTGTTACAAAATGGGTAGAATCTAAAGCTATTTCTTTTTCTACTTAAAAAGTTGTTTTTTATTTTTTATTTACTGAGATATTTACTAGATTTGGTGTGCCTAGAGAGAATTTTTCTAACAATGGATCACAATTTATCTCTAATCTGGTACAGGGTGTGATGGATCGATACAAAATTTGACACAGAAAGTCTACACAGTATTACCTACGAGAAAATGGTCAGTTGGAATCCAAAAACAAGGTGATCGATTCCATCCTCACGAAAACAATGAACATGCATAGGAAGGATTGGGCCAATAGGTTGCTAGAAGCTTTATGGGAATATCGAACCACTTGGAGGAACAATATGGGACACACACCATATGAGCTAGTAGACGAGAAACAAGTCCTTCTGTCGATAGAGTTCCAGATCAAAACCTCCAGAACTGCAGTTCAATTAGGGTTAGACCTCTAGGAAGCACAACAACAACGCCTATTACAGTTAAATGAGTTAGATGAGTTTAGAAGGTATGATGTTCAGTAGAATGTGTTAGTTCAAAAACAGTGCAAGAAATGGCATGACAATTCTATCGAACATAAGAAATTCCAACTAGGTGGTTGGGGGATCCTTTATGATTCCAGATTTAAACATTTCAAAGGTAAATTCCACACATGCTCAATGGGACGTTATGAAGTGGTTAAATTTTTTGAGAATGGAGTGGTAGAAATCAAAAGTATTGATGGAAAAGATTCGACATTCCTTGTGAATGGGAATAGAATGAAAGTATATTTGTAGCCCCTCACAAAGGAATGTTTCATGTAGCAAGTACATCAGCAATCATAACTAAATATGGTAGGTGGCTCTTCCAACCTACAAATTTGATTCATTATTTTCTAAAAAGAATGATGATAAAAAAGTATATAATATATATATATATATATATATATATACATATATTATATACTTTTTTATCATCATTTTTCTTAGAAAAAAAAAAAATATATATATATATATATATATATATATATATATATATATATATAATGATGAAAAATAAATAAACAAAAGAACAAAAATATTTTTCTTTTGATTGTGAAAATCAGTTTATTGACATAATTACAGAAGGATCAGCGTGAAAACTAGCATTCTTGGAGGAGGATCAATTTTTTAATAAAATGGGAATGTTGCTTGATCTTTATATGTGCTAACTATCACCAAGAAGAAGCAAGTTTAAGTGCATGAACCAAACCCTTATCCAAGTTTGGGACAGTTGACAAGGAAATTTTTATACAAGCAACGATCAATTCTGGCTGCATTTATTTTTGACTCAACACTATTCAGGCATATTTTTGAGGTGAAATTATGCTCTTCATTTATTCCCTTCTTCATAGAGATCCCTCTATTTTTCTTCTTTTTATCCCATGATTTACCACCCCTTTCTTCAAATGGAAATTGTCCCTATCTGATTTCATTCTTCCCTCTGGTCTCCTGAATGTTTTTTCCCAAATGCCTTTTTCAATATATCCCTCTTGGTAGTCTCACTTTTTAATTCCCTGTCATAATCTCCTTCCCATTCTAAAAATTTACCCTTTTCCTACTTCTTTCCTCCCTCATGGACCATATTGCAGAATCTAATGTGGGCTCATGAATCAGATTAAAAGGCATGTATTGATACCAAGAACTGGTGAATAAAACATCCTTTGGAATTCATCAAATATTTTAGGATCCAACCTATAAATTTCATTTTATCAGAAGTTTTTTTTTCTTCAGATTATGCTACAATGTCCCTATTGCAAGAATGTGTGTTCAATGTAGGAATATCTGGTGTGGGAATACACATTGTTGAGTGCTCTCGAGTGCAGAAAAACATGTTCTAATGCTGGAATAATAGTGGTCTTCAGTGCAAAAATGTTTGGTGCAGGAATGCATAGAAGTATACTTTCATTTGTTATAAAAAAAATTCCAGGCATAGATGACTGCACCACTTCAAATTATGACATTCAATGGTTTTATTTCTCTACTGTGATTAGACCTTTCTTTCATCATTTCTAAAGTAGGAAATAATTTTTTTAAAGTGCAAGATAATTTAGTATAAAATCTCATCTTTTTAAAGTATTATGTGTACCTTATATGAATCATGATTTGATTGAGGAATGTGTGTGAATTTTCCTGTAATCCAACCTTTACCTTTAAAAGACTTGTCACTTATAAAAAATGATATGATCATACACCATACCTCACATTGCTTTGGTCATGAATTATAACCATGACCACCGCCCTTCACCAATGATCATTATTGCATGTACATCTAACATGTCATATCACATCCTTTTCAAGGCTACAATTTTTCATGATGGAATGTGACCATTAGGACGGTGCTCGATATATCAGCGATCAGTTAGTCGGAAAAATTGCAAAACTATTTTGGAGAGAGCTCCTCAATTCTCTACTGTGTGACTCTTACGTTTTTTGGTAAGGAAATAAAGTAAATTTGAAAGAGGGATGGAAATTTTTAGAATCGAACCATGGTCCATCAAGGAAGTTGAACACTTAGCCGTGTACAGGAATAGTCTGCCTCTATTGCAGGAATCGGGATTCCTCCCAATCCTACTTATGTTTAATGGGTTTTACTCGGGTGTTACATTAGAATTCGCTCGGTCTTTCAATGGTAGCAGAGAAAAGGTGGGATCATTGGACTTTGTAGTCATAGAGCAGTCCATTTCAGAAGCTACTGGAGTGGCGTCTATAGGAGAGTAGTGGTTTAAGAAAGAGAATCTCGAGAAGAAGTCTTGGCGCAGGTTCCTGGTTGATAGAAAATAGAAGGTATACTAAAAGAAGGGATTGAAGTTCAACGCCATGATCGAAAAATGGAGGCACATGCTATATATAATGCAAAAATTCCTCACTTGTCAAGGCTAGTACTCATTAACCTTCTTACACCACATCTGATTTTTGTTACACTTTGAATCATGCAAGCTCATAAAATTTCCTTACTTATTTTAAAGAAGTTTAGAAAAAATGTCTAAGGGCATTGAAAAGAGTAAGGATAGTGAAGATTCATTTAAATTATATCATTACGGGTTGATTTCAATTCTGGTTAGAAAGGATTTGAAAGAAAGGAACATGACCTAGGAAGGGTTCTTAAAGGAATTTGAGGGAAAAAGCGTAGTGGAGTCATTGGGGAAGAAGAGTCCAAGCAGGAAAGAAAATTCTGAAACCATAACCCCACAGACTGGTAAAACTAAAAAGAAAGAAACCCTATCTAAAAATTTGGTGCAGGTAGAAGAGAAAGGGCCCATCATTGAAACTATGACCCTTTCAAAAAGAAGAACTCGAAGCTAGGTTAAGAGGACTGTCTTCTTAAAGGAAGACCACATTCAATCGACCTCTCCAATAAACTTGGATGACTCCCAACATAGCTCACTGATTGAAGAAAAACTTTCGCTCCTTGCATATGTTGTGGCTCTTACAGTGGTTAGTGAAGATTACATAGAAGACGAAGATGTTACCCCCTTGTTAGTCTTACATGGGAAGATGAAGAAAAGAAAAACTATGGAGACATCTGGTGCAAGTGAAAGAAAGGACCTATTGGAGGGTCAAAAGGATGATGGAACGCATGGTGTCAAAACCTTTTATGATGTGGAAATGCAGGATGTTGATGGCCAGGGTGATATTGGCCTTGATGAAACAAGCACCTGCTTTGAGTCAACTGCCGAGAAGACTTCAACATAGGAGGAATTGAATAAATAAAACCATACTCTCTACCTAAACCACCAAGTCGAGGAAATCAAGTAGCATATTTATGGACTGGAGGTAATGAATCAAGCTATGAAAGAATAAGGAGTAGTACTGCAACAAAGGAATAATGAGCTGATAGGAACAATGCAAGAACATAAATGGAAAGAGAGAGTATATAAATTTCGAGCATAAAAATGCTATGGGTGCCTTAGTAAAGTAGTCAAAATATATAAAAAGGCTCGAGTAAAAAATCTGAAGACACTAAAGGTAGGGATCAATATCTAGATTCAGGATTGAAGAGAGGTTTCCATGTTTTTTTTTTTTGCAGAAGGTAAGGTTATGTGAGGACACACAACAAGATAGGGATGCCAGGATGTTGTTTGGTAGAATTGATCTATTTTTTAACCCCTATATTACTCTGAACTTACCATCTGAACCTATGTTTTAACCTTGGAACCCATTTATTGCTGGACATATTGATTATAATTTGGACCAGGGCCTAAAATTAGCTAAAAATTCAAAGTGCTCAAATAGTTTCAGACCTAAACAATTAGATAGAGTTCGTCACCAGGATTTTGGCACAACTCGTTTCACCAAAATCTGAGTTCATATGACTGAGTTATCGTATGCTATTCATTTTCAAAAAAGGCAAAAAACAAGCATAACAGGTACAGTGATGATGTGGCAGGTACAATCAGCATTGCAGGGAATATTCTCCAAATTGCATCCAGTGGCACTCTGACAAGTGTCATCTTCAGATTCGCCAAATGGGTTAAGTGAAGACAGAAATTTTCCAATGACCTCCAATTCCTCCTAAGTTGGATTTTGAATCTTTTTTAAGGATAGAGTATAACCAAACTAGAGGGCGCCACGTGTCCTCTCTGGTGGGACATCTCCTGATTTATGGGATCAAATTGTCAATTTTATGAAATGGAAATTATTTATGTGGTGAATATATATATATATATATATATATATATATATATATATATAATGCAGTTTGCAAACCATCTCTCGATGGATTTCACCAATTATAGAGGAGAAAACTAACCATTGTGGCAGAAGGCTAAATCTAGAGGCATGTCAAAAAACCTGGCGAAGGATCTGTTAAAAATCCATGTAAAAATCTATGAGGCAGAGTGGGGGTCAAACCCTTGACCACCTGCTTGCAAACTACGTGCTCCACCATCTCGTTTATTGGGTAGTTCTTACCCATACAGTCTTCCACATCTATTTAAATTTCAACCTCCAACATTTTGGGGGTTGGAGGGGGCCATCCCCCTCCCCATGTGTCCATGACTCAAGAACCAGGAGTTGCGATAGTTGAACCGACGGGTTTAATAATCGCGTTTAATTAAGACGTGGTATTATGACGTTAAACCATCATTAACGCGTGAACTACGCTTAACACTTAAAATTATCTTATCCACCCGCTAACCTAGGATTAGCGCTAGTTAATATGGCACTTAATTGGCCGAAATTTCAGAGGCTACACCAATCTTGATGGGTTTTCCAAATTTAGAAAATTAACTGGCAGTTTCTCCAGTTTTGGAGGAGAAATTCGGACAAAGTTGGTTTTGGTCATAACTCACTAAATTTTCGACCAAATTGAGCTTATTAAAAGTAATTTTGGCTAATGGGAATGCTGGCAACTCAATGGAGCAGGTTGCAGAGGCAGAAAAGGTCATCCACAAGAGTTTTTGTGCATTTTAAGATTTTTGAAGGCGAGGAACACTAGGTGTTGGGGTCATTTCCAAAGAATCCAGAGTCCAAATTCAGCAAAACAATAGTCATTTTTTGGAGATTATGATGTTTTAAACTCATTGGAATAGGTTCCAAGAGGTTCTAAAGCCTGTAACAACAATTTTAGAAAACTTGAAGCTAATAAAAAGGTCACACTATGAATCTGGACCAAGGAGATGTAGCCCAAGAGTGGTGAACTCCTTTATCAAAATTCTATGTGTCAAGATTTGTTATCTATGTTTGTTGTGTTTAATATTTCTTTCGTTCTGTCATTTAAAACTATGATTTTTAATCTTATGACAAACTCATAATTTCTCTGAGTACACTATTTTCCATTCACATGCTCATAAACAAACTCATGAAGGGTAAGTAAAACAATAATTTTTTTTTTTAATATTTGAAATGAAACTAGAACAAAAATAACTAGCGTTCATTTCCAGTTCAAGTTGGTATGAGAGCACAAGGTTGCTTGCTTGTTCTACTTGAAGGGTTTTAACAGTGCAAATTTATTGTTTCTTACAAGGTTGAGATTGCTAAAGGAGAAGGGAAGCTACTGATATCTAGTACATAATTTAGGACAAGAAGGAAGAAGGCTGAGAAAGCATCATCCTTACGCAAAGGACCACTCAAGGAACCACTTGAAGCACAAGAGGAATTATTTGGATAAGAGGTTGAAGTGATTAAAGATATGCAGGCTGCAGAGATTGAGCTTGAATCTACAGCCAAAATTCCAGGCCATGAAGGAACTCATGAACATTCTGAAGAAGAGGATGTCAAAAGGGAATTCAAAGAAATGAAAAGGATGTCAAAATAATTTTATGAAGCTTTTTGAATTGTTGTGAAGCTCTTTAATTCATTACATTGTGATGGAAACTTCATTAAGTGCTAATTCTAAAACATCCTCCTTTGCAAGACTCTTTGATAAAGAGATGAAGCAGGACATATACATCATGAAAGATATGGTGCAACATCTGTATGAAGATATGTAGGAGAACACTAAACTTCAAGAGAAATTGGTTGCTATGAAGAAAGAGAAGCAAGAACTTCTTCAAAAGATGCATGAGATGGAGATTCATCTCCATGATGCCAAAGAAGCCTTAGCCAAGCATGTGCTTGAAGAAGAGGTAAATAATTCAAATTTGTCTTCAATTTCCTCTCAAGATAAATGTCCAGGTTCAATTGAAAAACACACTAGAGGAATAGGGTCCAAATTGATGATCAAAATGGGCAATGAAGGTAAAGGATTAGGAAAACATGCACAAGGCATAGTTGAGCCAATTATGGTTGAGGAAAGGCCTAAGTATTTGGGTCTTGGCTATGTACAACTTTATGGAGAAAGTTCTAAAGCCATGAAGGCACTTGAAATAGTTCCAGGAAGGAATTTTGTTGCAGGTTCAAACCCCCAAACATGTAAAGTTTGCAATCAATATGAATGCAATTATTTGAAACCCATGTTGCAGCAGGATGCTTGTAGACATGCAGCTTATGGAGAACAAGAGAGTTGTGACAACTCTAAGGACATGAACATTGTTGTTGGTCTTCGAAAGAGAGTTGGAACCTCTTCAAGTTCATCTCCTCAAGAAGGTAATAAAGATGAACATCCAAAGAATCATTCAAGGTATATTTCTTCCTATAATCATGTTGTTTATGATTATGTTAAGCATGATAAAGTTGCATGCATGAATGGGAGAAAAAGTTGTTGTTCATATTGTGGTTTGTATAACCATCAAGTTTCAAGATGATGGAAGAGAATGATAGCATACAGGAAATAGTCAAAGCAAAGGCGACTTGAACAGAAGATGCAAAATATTTGCACTTATTATCAGAACAAGGGACATATCATTACCCAATGTCAGACACTACATCCAACAACTCATCCAAAGCATTTGAAGCAAGTGGATAAAAATATTGTCGAGAAGGGAACATATATTCCATCATCGATGTGATTCAAGATGATTCACAAGAAGAGGATGTTCAACAGGAAAAATCTCTTTGAAGTGGTTTGGTAAGAAATGGCTTGATTTATTGACCAAGTAAGGCATGCATTTAATTTGTACATAGATGAAAATTTCAGCCTTATGTATGCACGAATTTTTGTTGAATGTATGACAAGTTGCAACAGATTATCACAACTTATATGATGCAAGATTGCATGTGAATGTTGTTCAGTTGAAGGCATTTTATTTGTTGCAAAATTTCACCAAGATGGTGTGAAAGATGGGTATGTCACTCATTTATGTTGCAACAATTTATCATTTAGTTCAGCTCTTATGATAACTCATATGTTTTGGGTTTTTGTACTTGAAAGAGAGAGCTAAAGAGTGTAAATATGCATGAGATTTTGTATGTGTAAATAGAGGACTTGTGATAAGTTCATTTTAAAAAGATACATGCATGATTGTTGTCAATATGTATCTTGGAAAGTCGATTTGTGTCGATTGTACTGCACGTATGTTTGTCGATTGTGTCGATTGTGTCATAGACATTTCATATCGATTTATGTTGATTGTGCTATACATTTATATTTATCAACCCATGTCGATTGTGACACACACATTTCATATCGATTTATGTCAATTGTGTTGCACATAAGTTTATCAATTTATGTCGATTGTATCGCATACATTTCATATCGATTTATGTCGATTGTGTCACACACATTTCATATCGATTTATGTCGATTTTGTTTCACATTTCATGTCAACTTGTGTTTATGATGTCACATGCTTGTTTGTCGACCATGTTTGTCAACTATGTTGATCGACTTATGTTTTAGTTGATGGTGTTTGTCGATTGTGGGTCGATATTGGATACAACAATGTGCAAGAATATTTCCATGTATTTGATGTTACAGGAGGTGATAGTCATTGCCTTGAAGGAGCAAAAAAAAGACCTGGTCATCATTTAAATCCTTGCATAATGTTTTCTTTTCAAGATTTTTGTGTGTTCTCATGACAAGATGTCACAGTAAGTTTGAGGTCCATTCAGTGAGAAGTGGACTAGATGCAAAATGTTTTGCAGCCATTGTAGAACAAGATGGTTTCTTGTATTGAGACCAAGAGTTCACTCATATTGCAAGCTTAATTTGGATAAGAGTATTTACAAGAAGAAGCTTGTATGAAATTGTTGTAAGAGGAACTTGATTCACAGTGGGAAGGATAAAAGTTTTCCAATCACATAGAGTTTGATTTGGTACAATAGGGTATGTATCAGTTAACAACAGCCAACAATGCTGAAGTGGGTCAGCAACAGCCAGAGAGCAGTGGTTGAGAGACATAGCCATTTGCGATGCAAGGCATGTCAAGGTGATTGTCAAAGAAGACTTTTCAAGTAAAATTAGTTGATATAACTTGAAAGAAGAAGAGTGTTGAAGCTCAAGAAGATACTTATTATATTTTGTGGGTCCAAAAGCCCGTCAGTGGGAAGGTGTGATCAGAATTTGGATCATGGCCTAAAATTAGCTAAAAATTCAAAGTGCTCAAAATTGTTTTAGACATGAACAATCAGACAGAGTTCGTCGCTAGGATTCTGGCACAATTCGTTTCAGCAAAATCCGAGTTTGTATGAATGAGTTATCGTCTGTTGTTCGTTTTCAAAAACATGCAAAAAATTAGCAAAATAGGTACAATGATGATGTGGTAGGTACATTCAGCACTGCAGGGAATATTCTCCAAATTGTAGCCAGTGGAACTATGACAAGTGTCGTCTTCAGATTCACCAGTTGGGTTAAGTGAAGAGAGAAATTTTCCAATGATCTCCAATTCCTCTTAAGTTGTATTTTTTTTTATTTTTTAAGGATGGAGTATAACCCAAATAGAGGGCACCACGTGTCCTCTCTGGTGGGCTGTCCCCTGATATATGGGGTCGAATTGTAAATTTTATGAAATGGACATTATTTATGTGGTGAATACACACACACACACACACACACACACACATATATATATATTGCAAACCATCTCTCGACGGATTTCACCAATTGTAGAGGAGAAACTAACCATTGTCACGAAAGGCTAAGTCTAGAGGAAATTCAACAAACCTGGTGGAGGATCTATTTAAAATCCATGCAAAAATTTATGAGGCGGATTGGGGGTCGAACCCCTGACCTCCCGCCTACAAACTGTGCACTCCACCATCTCGTCTACCGGGTACTTATTACCCATACAGTCTTCCAAATCTATTTAAATTTCAACTGCTGACAGTTTTTGGGTTGGAGGTGGCTAGCCCCCTCCCCATGTGGCCACATCTCAAGAACCAGGAGCTGCGACAGTTGAACCGGTAGGTTTAATAATCATGTTTAATTAAGGCATGGGATTATTAGGTTAAAATGTCATTAACGCGTGAACCACGCTTAACACTTAAAACTATCTTATCTGCCCGCTAACCTAGGATTAGGGTTAATTAATATGGTGCTTAAATTAGAAGAAATTTTGGAGGTTTCACCAATCTTGGTGAGTTTTCCAAATTTAGAAAATTAATTGGATGCTTCTTCAATTTTGGAGGAGAAATTCAGGCAAAGTAGGTTTTGGTCATAACTCACTCAATTTTCGACCAAATTGAGCTCAGTAAAAGTCATTTTTGGCTGATTGGCATGCTGGGAATGCAATGGAGTAGGTTGTAGAGGAAGAAAAGATCATCTACGAGTGTTTTTATACATTTGAATATTTTTGAAGGCTAGGGCTACCAGGTGTTGGGGTCATTTCCAGAGCATCCAGTGTCCAAATTCAAAAAAAAAATAGTCATTTTTGGGAGATTATGATGTTCTAAACTCATTGGAAGAAGTTCCAAGAGGTTTTGAAGCTTCTAACAAAAATTTTAGCACACTTTAAACTAATATAAAGGTCACACTACGAAACTGTTCCAAAGAGATGTAGCCCAGGAGGGGTGAACTCCTTTGTCAAAATTCTCTATGTTAAGCTCTATTATGTGTGTTTGTTGTGTTTAATATTTATTTTGTTCTCTCATTTGAAATTATGTTGTTTAAGCTTATGAAAAACTCATAATTTTAGTAAGTACACTTTTTTCCAATCACATGCCCATAAACAAACTCATGAAGAATAAGTAAAACAATAACAAAAAAGTTTATATCTGAAATGAAACTAGCACATCAATAACTAGCATTAATTTTCAAATCATTTATACTCATTCCTACACTCTCTTTATTTTTTTCATATTAAAGGTTATACATAAAATTAATTATTAATCTAATAGATTTTATATTCTAAATATCTTTCGCAACTCATATATTTTATTTCCTAAAATAATTTGATGAGACAATGTGTTAACATATGTGGAAGATGAATTGGAGTAGGCAGAATTCCTGTACCAGTCAGTGATTCCTACACTTTTATGGAAGCTGTAAATGATAATTTAATAGTTTCCATACATGGTCGAGATAGCTCAAAAACCATGCAGATCTCTCATCAAGAGGATCAATTCATCATTTGCTGGGTTCAGAGCATAGTGAAGGAATCAGATATGAAGACCAGGACTTAGGTCGTGTGTCTTGGTTTAGCATTTTAATAATAGTTGAAAGGCTTAAGTTAAACAACTGTTATATTTTCTGTTACAACCATAGGCCAATACTATGTATATAATGTATTTTTCTGTTAAATGATAGTTATCGATGCTATTCAAAACTTTGTTTAGGACTGTAATCATTTTGGTATCACCTTTTTCTAGGTTGGGTCACAGATCCATGATGTACATTTTATCTTTTTAAACTTAATACAAAGTAATGCACCGGTATGAAATTTCGTGTTTCTATTTCATTGTGATGTGTCATTGAGTGACTGAGGTACCATATCTCATAGCAGAGAAACAATATGGTTGGCTAGTGCCCAGCCAACCCAACCTGTTCTGCCCTTATTGTCAGGCATTTTTAATTTAGTTTATTTATGCAAGTGTAAAGAAGATCATATTTCATTCTCTCATAATTAATAGGATTTAATTCATTTGAAAATCGCGTGTCCCGGATCCGGTGTGTGCGGGCTTGTTTATGTATTATTTTTAACTTATATATTTTTCCCTTTGATGCTTGTTTTATTTCTGAAAAGAGAAGTCCATATACGATGCCTGTACCAATACAATTCCCTTTCTGCAAGCCAAAATTCCCTGGTTTATTTCTGAAAGTTCCTTTTACTTCTTTCCTTTTGCAAGATCTTCATTTTCTTTTTACAAATAGTTTTTATTTTTGAGTAGAAGAATTCTTAATATTTCAAGTTTAGTGAAGAATTAATTTGCATTGATAAGACTAAAATGAACACTATTGTGATATGAAGGTCTGTGCTTGCACTCAATATTTTTGTGGGAAGAATTGAAATTAATGATTAAAATTCTTAAATTAACTTTTGAGTTAAAACATTTTAAGTGTAGATCTAATTCATATGATAAACAATCATCTCACGGAAGGCTTGCTGACACATGGATCAGACAATTTCTTTATTTGCATGAAGGAAGTTTGTTGTTTATGAAGATTTACTTTGACTTTTAAAAGAGTTTCTTATTTCTGAATCTAAGAGTGGTTGAAGAATATTTTTTCTTGTGAGGGTTTACTTTCAAGTTGTGTTTGTTTTGCAATCTATTTTTTAGTTAAGCACACTCTTTAATTTTCACAAGTGAATTGGAAACCAAGTATAGGAATATTGGTTTTCTGGTATAGGAACCTCTGTTCTGGTATATGAGCTGATATCTTGGTATAGGAATAGAGTGCTCTGGTACAAAGAATAAAAGCTCCTATATGAAGGTCAAAATCTTCAGTGCAGGTACAAGACACACTTCCATTACATAAGCTTCATTCCAATGCAGGAACGTTGTTGCAGTGCAGGAACGACAATTTAGTGCAGGAAGTAATATATTTGAAGAAGACAGATATCCCGAATAACTTAATTATCACACAATCTCATAACTACATTGAAGATAATATTAAATTTCATTTAATTAATCAATATTGTTCATAATGAATTGCGAGTTCCTTTTATTTTGAGTTTCTGCAAAGTGCTTTCATTTTATTCCAACACGAGAATTTCTTTGGTATTAATTATCGTGTGCTCATTTTCTTTCGATTCTACAAATTATAATTAAACAACTAGGAATATAACTAGGAAAGTTTCAGATAATTCTTGGCATTTCCTATTCTATGCCTCTAAGCTTACGATGTCCCCAGGTTGACAATTAAGTGTTGAAGGAGTTTGTTAAATTCCAATTCCTACACCCAACAATGAGTGGGGCTGTTATGAAATTTAGACCACTTCCCCATGTCCTTCTTTGGATTTGTTGTGTTTTTTTGAGTCATCGTTCTTTGTATTTTCCCCTTGTTCTGTAGTTCGGGGGTGCCTTTCCTTGGCTTGATATTCGCGGATCCAAAGTCTCTCTTCTTCTACTTAAATTTCTTCTCGATCTTGGCAGCATAGCGATATGTCATGCCAAGCATGCTAATGTCGAGGAATTCCATTTTCTCCAGAATTTATCTGTGCAAACAATTGTGGTACTTGAGCACCAAATGTATCTCTGAATCTTTAACACCTAACTTTTTGCGCAGGGTATGGAACAATTTCATCAGTTCGTACACATCTTGATCCCTTTGCTGCCGAAGCGTGGTCCATTGGATGTACTTTTCCTCGTATCTCCCCATGGGGTAATATTGTTCCTTGATTTTATCTCAGAACAAATTCCAAGTGGGCATGGCCAAGAAAAGAGAGGGTTCCCTCTCGTCCTTTTGTTCATATTAGGTTTCCCACTAGTCTTTGACATGGAGGGTGACTTTCTGGAGTTCAAAAATAATCGCTTATCGGCCAGAGAAATCATGGACTGAGAAATCCCCTTCCAGCAAATTCAACCATCTATCTACGACATCTACATCTATCTAGCCTTAAAATATAGGAATTTCAAATTTTATTTGTACCTTGAAGGGAGTGGTGCCTCCAGAGTGACTGTTGGATGCAGATGCATCATAGGTGGGCAACCGTTGAAGGATATGAGAAAATTTATCCATCATCCCATTCCTGTGTTTATCGACAGCCTCCTTGAGCAATATTTTGATAGGATCTCCTACTCACTCGTCTTTATTTTCTTCTACCATGGGAGGTCATTTGGGTTTGTGAGGCTAAAGTTGCAAGGGTTCAACTAGATCAAGCAAAGAAAGAGAAAGAGTAGACCGCTGGCCTTGTTGGGGACATGAAAAGAAAAATAGAGAAAGAGTAGACCTCTCTGATACCACTGATCTTGATTTATGCAGAACAAAATGAAATATAGAAATACACATAAAAGCAGAGATGCAACAAAAATAAAACTTCGTATCATTAATAAAAAATTATTGAAATATTCTTACAGAGAGAATGGAAATAAACTAGCTAGGGCGCTGGTAGCCTATCTCTAAGAAGATATGTGTCAGCTACGTGCCTCTGAACTCTATCACAATGAGGCTCAAAGGACTATTTATTGTTGAGAAAAAATGGAAAACCCTAAACATCCAAAAACCTAACCATAGGAGATGAAGCCCCAAAACTATGGGCCCAGTTTTAGTAAATTTGTACATCAACTTCCCGAGGACATAACTCTGGCATATGATCTCCATTTGATGTGCTCAGTACCTCGTTAGAAATATATATCTGAGGAATACAACTTTTTATGTGAGAAACATTAAAGGAACTTCCATGTTGCTCTCATTTTTTCCAAAAAACGTCGTTTAGGGCCTTAAAATGGCTTCAGAAGTTCATGGCTCAAAAAATGGCTAAAAATAGTAAGTTGTGCTGAAATTGAAAAAATGAAAGAACTAATGGTTGGGTTTCAAATAGAATAGGTCATTGGCCACCAATATCCACCGGGATCATATTTATTCATATCAAACCCTTTAGGTAGGGTAACACCATACAAACATTCCTTAAGGAAGGAGAACACTCCACAAGCCATACATCCATTACCATGGGCTTATTTCATTAACATCACATTATTTCCTAACTACTTGTGGTATTTTACATAATCTAGGCTAACCACTTTATTTAGTAGCTATGGTGTGTTTATTCATTATCGTAAACTAAACTAACTAATTATGGTCCCTTTATAATGAGGTTCAACCACTTACAATCATCATTAATGTGGGTAACCACTTATAGGATTTATTTACTAAACTAACTAATTTTGGTCCCCTTTTTTACATCACAGTATGACCTTGAGTACCCCCCTATGTACCCCGTATTATCCTTCCCTAGGTATACTACATTATGTGGTATACCTAGGGGTGGGTAATATGGGGTACATAGGAGGTTTCCGAAGGGATTAAGGTGCTATAAAAGGGGACCATAATTAGTTATTTTATTTAATAAACCCCATAAGTGGTTACCCGCATTAATGATAATTGTAAGTGGTTGAATCTCATTATAAAAATCGACCACAATTATTTAGTTTATTTAAGGATGATGAATAAATGTGCCATAGTTAATAAATATAGTGGTTAACCCGCACTATGCAAGGGACCACAAGTAGTTAAGAAAAAAGTGATAAACCCATGGTATTGGATGTATGGTATTGAGGTCCCATGGTTCTACCCATCATATTGTATGTATGATGCTATATAGGGATTAGAGACTCTCCATTGGAGATATGTTGAGTATTTTTTTGTAGTGACAAGCATATGTAAACTTGAAGATTAATTAAAATATTTGACGAAACAAATTCAAGAGCCAATATGATAATAACATAAAATTATTATTTATTAATATCAAACACTTGAGGTAGGGTAATGTTATGAAACGAACTCCAAAAATAGAAGAAAAGAGAGATTAACCCCTTATAAATAAGCCACTTTGATGGGGAAACCTACTTTAAATTAAATAAATGAACAATTATTGGATGATACAAATGAAAAAACCTCCTTAAATATATAGGAGTCCATGGGGTGAAAATATAATCCTAGCCAACCTAACAATAATAATGTAAGGGCGCAATAATAACAATATTGGGGTTACAGGGGTACAAAAATTACAATAAGGGGGTTACACTAACAACAATAAGGGACTATACTAGTAATATAGGGACCTAACATGCCCCTCTCCTTAAAAAAGTGTTTTCCTAAATGCTTGAGTAGCTCTGAATGCTTCTGTATAAAATTCTCATCCTCCCATGTAGAATCTTCAGTGGGTAAGTTCTTCCACTTAATGAGATACTCTGATATTGATCAATTTCGTAGTTGTTGAGTTCTTATTTCTGTGACTTCTTCAAGTTACAATATGATTTTTCCTTCCTCATAAAGTTCTAACAATATTGTTTGAACTGGAAGTTTGTCACCTATAACCTTCTTTAAGCATGAAACATGGAAAACTGGATGCACTCGTGAAGAATCAAGAAGCTCCAATTTGTATGTCATAGTACCAATCTTTTGCAACACCTTGTAAGGACCATAGTACTTTGGCGATAATTTATTATCCTTCTTAGCTTGCTTGAGGGACATTTGTTTGTATGGTTGTAGACGTAAAAATACCCAGTCTCCTACATCAAAAAATTTCTCACTGCGATGTTGATCTGCCTATTGTTTCATTCAATTTTGTTCCAAATTTAGGTTATCCTTTAAGAGTTGGAGAACTTCTTGTTGATGCTCGATGTGATCTTCCACTTCTTGAACCTTAGAATTTTCTCTTAAAGATGATGTGATGGATGATGGATGATATCCATAAAGTGCCATAAATGGGGTCATTTTTGCTGCAATATGGAAGGAAGTGTTATACCACCATTCAGCGAGAGGTAACCACTTGACCCATTGTGTTAGCTTATCATATACAAAACAACGAATATATCCTTCCAGAAATTAATTCACTATCTCAGTTTGACCATCAGATTGAGGATGAAAAGATGAGCTATGAGCTATTTGAGTACCCAAACAAGAAAATAATTCCATCCAAAAATTTCCAGTAAAAATGGGATCTCTGTCACTTACAATAATCTTTGGGTTTCCATGTAGCTTTTGAATTGTTTCCATAAATGTAGTAGCAACTCTACATGATTTAAATGGATGAGATAATGCACAAAAGTGTGCATACTTGGTAAGTATATCAACTACCACCATGATGACACTCTTTCCTTCAGACTTAGGTATACCTATGATAAAATCCATTGAAATCCCCTCCAAACATTGGCTTGGAATGGATAAAGGTTGTAGAAGGCCTGAGGTCATAATTATCTCAAATTTATTTTGCTAGCAAACCAAACATTCTGCCACAAACTTTTGAATATCAGGTTTAAGGCCATCCCAAAAAAATTCTTTCTTCACCCTGTGGTAATTTTTTAAAAATTATGAGTGTCCTCCTAAAGGAGAAGTGTGAAATTCCAAAATAATATTTTTTTTTAGTTGGGAATTCTTACAAATATATAAACGATATTTTTACCATAAGGAATCATTTTTCCAACTAAATGTATCAGATGTACTAGGATCTTGCTACAACATTTGAATGAGTGTCCACACTTCTTCATCCTTCTTCCATTCATCCCTTGCTTTGGTTATCCAATCTGGTTGGATAATAGAAATGGCACAAAGAAATGCTTCCACCTCTTCATCATTTCTTGAGAGTGCATCTGCAACAAAATTTAGCTTCCCTTTTTTGTAGATGATTTCAAAGTCATAACCAAACATATTTGTGACCCATTTTTGCTGCTCTTCTGAAGATAGTCTTCATTCCAAAAATTATTTAAGACTATCATTATCAATTTTTACCTTGAAGTTTCTTCCCATTAGGTAAGGTTGCCATTTCTTTAGTGCATGTAGTATTGCCAACATTTCCTTCTCATAAATAGCTTTTTGTACCTACCTCTTCACTCTTCTAATTGTTATAACATAATAGGAACATGCATGTCATGTTCAAGGGGAGTTGTGACTATAAATAATTATAAATTTATATGATGTACACAAATATTTTGAAAGACAATCACATTTATACAAATTTTTTGATATATACAATTGTGTATGCTTCTTAGTAATGAAAAAGAAATGGAACAGATTCATGGGAAGCTTCCCATTTTCTTCCATAAGTTCATGATTATTGTTATGGTTCTAGCATTTGATAATGCCCATATGTTACTTAGAATAAAAATAGTTCATGAGTTGTTGCAAAATGTTATTGATGCTAATTGAAATGGTTCTTTGGTGCATCTGTTGATTGATGAGATGGATATATTGTGATTAGAATTGATGATCAAAAGTTCGCATAGGTTTGGGGGGGAATATTCTATGCTTCTAATGGTCCATTGTTGGCATTATGGTTTCTTGAGCACTCCTTTTTGCATTATGACAATGACTATGATATTTGGTGACCTTGCTATACAATTATTGTTGTTGTCATGACTGAAAATATATATGTTGTTGTCACTATATCAATAATTATTGGGTTTATTATGGTGAAGTTATATTATTGATTAATGACACTCCTCAATGAACTTGATGAAGAGAGGTTGATGCTACACTGGCTTATATTCTTCTTGTTCCTTGATAATGAGGATATTCATGTTTTTTTCAATTATGTTGTTGTTGTCATATGATTATGTTGCATCTTCCTATATGGTGCATGGTGGTTGTTGATGCCTGTTGGGTCAATTTATTGGATAAATTAACACGAGAATTTAATTATCAACCCAGGTTGGTGAACTTAGAAGCATCCCCAAATTATATGGGTTTCAATCATAGTGAAATTTAGAAGATGAATTATTGATGGTTAAAGAAATGCATATTACAAATTTAAAACTAACTTAATTAATTTCTAAACAATGGATTAAGATATATGAAATAATAATCAAGAGGCTCTATGTTCAGAGGTCCTGGTTGTCCTTTATTACTAATTTCATTCTATCATCAATGCCATTGTGAAAATATGAAAGTGGGAAATGATAAATCTAACTTCTAAAAAATAGATTAAAATATATGAAATAATAATCAAGAGGCTTTATGTTCAAAGGTCCTAGTTGTCCTTCATTACTGATTTCATTCTATCATTAATGCTATGTGAAAATAGGAAAGCAGGAAATGATAAATATAACTTCTAAACAATAGATTAAGATATATGAAAGAATAATCAAGAGGCTCTGTGTTCAGAGGTCCTGTTTGTCCTTCATCATTGCTTTCATTCTATCATTAAATGCTATTGTGAAAACAAGAATGTAGGAAATGATAAATCTAACTTCTAAACAATAGATTATGATATATGAAATAATAATCAAGAGGCTCTATGTTCAGAGGTCATGGTTGTCCTTCATTACTGATTTCATTCTATCATTAATGCTATTGTGAAAACATGAAAGCATGTAAAGACATGTAAAGATGAATTCTAATGGAAAATCTAGAGTCGATAGAAAGAGTGCTTAACTTAAACACTTGTTTGTCCTTTCATATGCAGTTTAATATTGAGCATTAGATTCATCAATACTTGAAAATAAACAAATCAAACATAAGCAAACTTATTCATAAATTGCAGATATTAAATAACTTAAGAAGTGTACTTAACTCGGTGTGGGGGCGCCCTCCACCCTTGCCTCGTACATTGAGAGTACTTTCATCTACTGAAACTTATTCAATGCACAAGAAAATGATAAATTATGTCTTCCATTAACTTCAGAAAATACTATTCCATATTCTATCTCTCCATATCTTATTAATTCTACTTAGAGAAAGAGCACTCCTATTTGTACATGAGTGCTTTGAAAACAAGATAAGCAACTCATTAATTACAAATCAAATTTTCTCTCAACCAATATCCTTATAATTACAAAATATGATCCCTTTAAATCCTCACTCAGATTTCAAAAATCTTAGATAAGATATGTTATCCAAATCTCCATGATCTTCTCCTTGGAATCTTCCATGATCTTCTCCTTGAAATATTCATAATCTTCTCCTTGGAATCTCCATGATCTTCTCCTTAGAATAATCTTGAACAATTATCCTTTGAATTATTTAAATTGTGGAGGAAATATTCAAGAGGATTTTGAATCATTCTTCCAAATAATCCTTGATTAATGGCCATCTGGGAACGTGGCACATCGTGCACTTCCCGATGGACTTCGCCGGTGTAGCCCATGTGGCTCCCGGTACAGATATTAACTATAGCCTTTACTCACCACCCTGCGTGAAAATTCATTTCCTCGGTCGGCTCATTCGGCTTCTGCATATGGCGGTCATTCTCGGCATGGAGTGTTTCTGCAGAGGTTTGGATGGTGGAGTGGGCAGCTACAGCTCTCCTACTCCTTTGCATGCGAACTGCTCACCTGCAAGCATTGAAGCCAGTATTAAAACTAATACGGGGAAGCGCTGTTGGATAGTTGCTTGTTTCGAGCCGGCTCCGAATTGCCACTTCTCCAATAGTCCGTGGTGTAATCGACGTGTTTATGATCCTGCTTCTCCTGCTCAGTTCGGTAATTTTGCTACCACCTCTGCTGATCTGCTCAGTGGTCATAGTGGTCTTGCTCCAGCTTCCTTTGTTCAGCACAGTGGCACCCATAATTCTCATTCTCCTCCTGTCCGTTTTGTGAGTCTTGCTGAGCCCAGCCCTGATTTGGTCATCATGCCTCGCCTCCGCGAACGCATGAGAAGCAGAAGGGGTTCCAGCCGTGGGCGTCTTAATCAACAACGCCCGCCTCTCGTTCCTGCTCCTGCGTTTGAGGTTGGCTCTGTCTTCTCTCCCGACGCTTTCTCTGCCCCTCCGCCCTCCTATCATGAGTCTCATCCCGTTGCCCCGCGTCCCCTTCGGCCCTCCATTCGTCAAACTTCTCAGCGTGCTGAGCTCAGGTTTGACTGCACTTCCTGCAATGCCACTCTTACAGCTTTTATTACTGTTACTCTTCGGGAAGAGGTCCCTAATATAGCTCCGCCCAGCTCTTCGATTTTGCCAGCTCCCCCTCTCAGCTCCAGTTCCCCTCGAGCTGCCCCTGCCTCCTTTTCTCCTCAGCACGGGTCCAACATGGAGACAGAGCGCGCGGGTGGCGGATGTGCTCTCAGCGACAGCCAGGCGGATGGAAGCGAGATGTTCACCTGCAGAATTGTTGAAGAGTCTCCCTCTCCTACTCATGGATAACAGCTGCTTTGGCTTTCAGGTTTTTCTGTTCTGTTCTTGTAGAAATCATAAGCTTCTTAGTTATACTGCTTTGCTGTATAGGCAGTTCACTTATTTCAGCGATAGTGTAATTTTATTTTTTGTAAACTTAAAACCGGTTTCCCTCTCATGGGCGGTTCAGACATTATGGTTTAAAGGACTGGTTTCCCATCCTGGGCAGTCCATACTATGCATGCCTTGCTTGACTATCAAGCCCAGCGTTCAGGCTTTCCTAGCTGACGCTGGTGCAGTTTTGTATCAGTACTTTTATACATAATAGAAATTAGTCATACTTAGAAAAAAAAATTCTTCCAAATAATCCTACACATTTACAAAGCTCATCCACATTTAAGATATTAGTGAAATATGTCAATTTTCCAATAATTAATCACATATTCTCTAATAATATTAAAAATAAATAAATTGGAAAATAATGAGGTGAAATCATGGAAATGGTATGCTAAATGGATAAATGAGGTGATGGAATGTGAGGAATGGTGAGGATAAACATGATGAAAATGTGACAATTACGAGGCCCAAAAATTCCTATCATGGTCTTGCTAATTCATTGTTGAGATTATTGTTATGGTTATGTATGTATTTGTGTTGTAAATGTCATGGAAAGACCCATGTTGTGATCATTATAACATTCAGTCATGTATGGGCTATTAGGATAAAGTCATGCTACGTATGTCATCCCATTATTTTGGGGCATTGATGTAAAATTTGGGTCCAATATGTTGTGAGATCGATGTAATCATGGGAGAATAGAATAATTGGACATAGGGCATGTCATATTTGTTTAGGCATGGTCATCAAAAGGTCCAACATATTCTCAGGGGGAGCATGGTCAGTATGAACTTCATTCAACTAGGTTTAGCCCTTTTCCCTTGATTTCAAAGGGGGAGAGAAGACTTGGTGTTTGGAGAGAAAATTTGGAATTTGCAGCTGGTTTCCACATACCAAAGTGGTTTTCATCAAGTTCAAAGGGGTAGAATGTTGGAATTATGGTTAATGTGTTTTCCTTGATGGAAACCTGCTTGAAAAACATGATCTTGATCTCAACATAGTGATAATATAATGATTGTATAATGTTAAGCCCCTATATTAATAGTGTAGTCCCTTATTATGTTAGTCTAACCCTCCTTATCGTTATTGTTGTACCCATGTAACCCCCATATTGTTATTATTGTGCCCTTACATTATTATTGTTAGGTTGGCTAGGATTACATTGTGGCCCACTAGGATTGCATTATGGCCCCATGGACTCCTATATATAGAAAGGAGGTTTTGTAAATTGTATCATCCAAGAATTGTTCATTTATGTAATGTATTGGAGGTTGCCCCCTCGAAGTGGCTTATTTCTAAGGCATTCATATCTCTTTTCTTCTATTTTTGGAGCCGGTTACACAACATTTGGTATCAGAGCTTTGGATTCTAGGGTTTCGCTGCTCCAAACAAAGCCACTGAATTTTCACAACTTTGAGCCACAAAGTTTCTAATCTGAAATTTTAGGGTGTTAAGCTTCTGAACTGGAGGAAGATTGTCTAAAATTTTGCATTCAGTTCTGCAATAGTTTCTGAGATACTCTCATCTCGTGGAGGCTAATTATTTGTCGTGCTCCTAAACATGTCATCGTGGAATTTATGCTATAAATTGCTTACTGTCTGTAGTCTGAAATTCATATGGTAAGTAAGCTAACTCGAGAGAAATCTACCCAAAAATTCTGTAGCTTGGTTCACAATATTTTTGGAGATATGATCTCGGGAAGGTAGTACTGTTTCAGGCTTCGACTCTATCTCAAAGAGGTGATCGTGGGAAAAGTTCAGAATAACTTCTTCTCTCGGGAAGTGGACGCGCGTTGCAAAAGTGTCACAATTATACCTGATCAGAGGTTTCTTGGCTATCAATTTCAGAGACAAAGGACGGTAACAAAGGACACGTGGCAAGTCCTACAATTTTTCTCTACTGAACCAGTCCAGAATTAGGTCATTGTGGGAGATTGGACACAACTTTGTCTTGGAGAATCAAAATTAGATCAGACCTGTGGAATTTGAAAGAGAATTCATAGGGATAATTCAGTGTTGAAATTCAGATATTGAAGTGCTGCAATCACAGAGATAATCAAATTTAAATATCGAGCTCCTAAAAGCAAGTAAAAGGTGTGTATTGTTTTTCCCGAATTGCATAAATTTTGTTTGAAAAATCAGTTTGAAGTGATTCCCAGGGCCTATTGAGCATATATTTCAATGTTGAATTCTGAAATTCCTCATAAAAATAATTCAACACCCATTAAGCCCTCAGAAATCTATACTATGATGCATGAAGTGGAAGAATTGCAGTATGAGATATCAAAATTACGGTACCAAGTGCAACAAATTTCGATCTTACGAAGAGCAACCGAAGATGAAATAGATTGTTTAAAAGAAGAAATGGAGGCTAATTTGGATGGTTTGAAGGATCAAATAAAATCTATTATGGATGATAAAGTAGTGGAATATCACAATGAGCATCAACAACAAGTTCTCCAACTCTCAAAGGATAACCTAACTTTGGTGCAAAATCAAATGAAACAACCAGAAGATCAATATCACATCGAAAGAAGTTTTGAAGCAGTCACAGAAACAAGAACTCGAAAAGTACAATCAATTTCAAATTATCTCAGCAAGTGGAAGAACTTTCCTGTAGAAGATTCCACATGGGATGATGAGAATTTTATACAGAAGCATCAAGAAATAATCAAGCGTTGAGGACAACACTTGTTTGAAGGAGAGGGGCATGTTAAGTCCCTATATTAATAGTGTAGCCCCTTATTATGTTAGTGTAGCCCCCCTTATTGTTATTATTGTACCCCTGTAACCCCATATTGTTATTATTGTGCCCTTAAATTATTATTGTTAGGTCGGCTAGGATTACATTGTGGCCCACTAGGATTACATTATGGCCCCATGGACTCCTATATATAGGAAGGAGGTTTTGTAAATTGTATCATCCAAGAATTGTTCATTTATGTAATGTATTGGAGGTTGCCCCCTCGAAGTGGCTTATTTCTAAGGCATTGATATCTTTTTTCTTCTATTTTTGGAGCTGGTTACACAACATATAACTAATGCAGATATTAGGAATATTGGTACATATGCTACATGGGATATGGAAAAGAAATAATAGGTTAGTTACAGATGGATGAAAAAAGTGAAGTTTGAGAAAGTATACGTGGTTCCTATGTAGAATGGTCGCATACATACAAAGTTCCTGTGAGAAAAAATCATGTACATAATCAAAACCATGGAAAGCTAGATACCAAGACTCATTATGATGGTAACTGCACATAATATTTATGGCGGAAACATTTATTTGAGAATGCAAACAAATAATAACAACATTACCAAGGGATTTACCTAAGTTATTAGCTAAGGAAAAAGAAAACAAGGTATTGTTTGTACAAGTGAAGATTCATTCATATGTGATCTAATCTGAAAAATGTGTGCACTAGGGAGAAAGGAGCTGACTCAGATCTGTAAGATATTAAATTGCATTAAGTACTAATGGTTATACGTGAATAATTTATTTATATTTGAATATCTAATGATGCAATATCTGTTTGAATCTGTTTTGAGTGATTTGTGATTTAATAATTAAATTTGCAGAAAGTATGATTGTGTTTTGTAGCGAATATTTGATTCAATAGTTTAAGATTTGTATGTTGGTTTTATTCAGTAAGGTCGCATACATACACAGATCAGGTGCATCACATTTGTGTATAAATTTTGTGATAATTTATTTAGTATGTTAGTACATATATGCGAGTGTTATGCATAGTAATTGCATACACATGCACATATGTTCTATGGAGGTCGCGTATATGTACTAGTGTTTGAATTCTTGCTTGATGATTCCACTTGATGATGTTTGTTAAATTTTTTGTTGTTTATCAATGATGCCTTAATAAGTATGGTCTCTATATCGCAGTTGTGTCTAGTTTGATTTTATTTTGGATTGGTATATTGGTTGGTGATAATGCTACAGGATGTAGATCTATGATTAAGTTTCTACTGTGACCTAGCATGTTAGTAACTCAATGAGTGATGTAGTGATTCAGTTTTAGCATTAAGTGATTTGAGATCTATACACTAGTTTCATATAGCGGAAGCATGTATATAAGAGGTTATGCTTCAGAACAATAATGTATAATCTATGAAGTAAATTAATTCAGGGTTTTAAATGATTGCAAATTACTTCTCTGCATGACAATGTGTCTATGCTCTTGATTTCTGACTAGTTATTTAGTGGATTGATTTATGGATTGATATAATAATGGTTCATTTTTCATTGGTATGATTTGGTTATGATGATTTAATATTCATTGTTTCAGCTACTTTAGTGATTCAGTTGGTATTTAATGATGTTTTAGTGATTGTATTCAAATTTTCTGATTTAGTATTAAAATTGGTATATTGGTTTGGGCTTATTGCTGATGTGGGACTAGTGTGAAAATTTGATGACAGGTGTCCTACAGGTTGTTTGATGAGTTTTTGATAGCTGGATCCAATGTGAAACATTCTGAAATTTGGTCCTCAAAGTGTTGAGGGATGCAACCTTCAGTGAGGGAGGTAGGAGCTCTCTTCCGGTAGGAGTCGATAAATGATATTAGGGCGTTATATCTCCCTTCCAGTAGGTGCTCAAGAATGAGTAGAGGTTGTAGCCTCCTTCAAGTGAGTGCCTATGTGGTGATAAGAGTATGCAATAGTAAAATATGTAATGAATATTTTATTTATATAATAAAAAAGAATACAGAGACTACGATATCAATGGTTTTCTCCCACATTGGGTTTTCACCTAAAATCCTAGTGTTCTATGTGTGTTGCTTATGTGTTGTGATTTATCTATTCTTTATTGCATTTTGGATGGTTGATGAATTAATAATGTAATTTTTAAGTAAACTCACTGATGAAAGATATGAAAAATTAAGTTATATATGTGTGTGTGTGTGTGCGCGTGATTTTCATTCACTAGGGTCGCGTACACATGTGGGTTACATGAAGAACAATAGTGCACATAATTTTGAATGTGAATTGAAAATTAAAGTGAATTAAAAATATTGATTAACACCCCAACCCCCCCCCCCCTTCTCATTATTTTCCCTAACAGTTAATATGTAACACTACTATGGACAGGTTAGCAACTGAAGTAACATTGTCATGTAGCAATGAGTTGGTTGACTTAGATAGCCTCTTGGATACCGCATTGGGATCACATGGGTGCCACGTGGCAATTCAAGATCATGTGGCATTACCTTCTAGGTTAATATGTGAATGGTCTTATATTTTGGTCCAATATTTGGATTGGGACAAACTTTATATCATTGGAAAGATTGAAAAAATGTTAGATCCCATTTTCATAATGGGACATTGGAGGTTGGGTCTACATCGTAGCTGCATATTTCTACCTTTAGTACAAGCTAGGTGTTGAAATTTGGTACCGGAGGACAGGTGGTTCCCTAAGGCTTTGATCTTTGGCCTAGGGAAAAGTGTCCAAAAGAATTTAATTTTTCTCCTAAAGTGATTTTATAAAGTTATAAAGTCAAATCTAATTTAAAAGTGACTTTAAGTGATAAAGTTACTAAAGTGACTTTATAAAGTTATAAAGTCAAATCTAATTTAAAAGTGACTTTAAGTGATAAAATTACTAAAGTCTAATTTTAAAGTGACTTTAATAAAGTCAATGTAAAATTAGAAAGAAAAAGTGACTTTGGAAATAAATGACTAAGTGGGTCTTTATTAAAGTGGGGTGAATTAAAAAATATAAAGTGAGATTTAAATGAGCATTTAATCTCAACCCTAGATCTCAATCTATTTCAGCCATTGGATTTAGGGATTCCCCAAAAGTCACTTAGGGTTAGGTTAAAGGAGGAAAAGGTCATTCATTCTTTCATGAGCAGATTGGGAGAAGGAGAGCAAGAGAGCAAGGGAGATTTCTGGGCAGTGAGGAGAAGGAGGCAGCAGCTTGGCATGTATTCCAAGGCAGCATTTCAGCAAGACATTTCAGCAAGACAAGTGCAACAGATTTAGCAAACAGTAAGCAGATTTTTGGCACGATTTTCTAGGCAGGGAGGCCGTACAGCAGGGCCATACAACAGGCCGTACAGCAGGCCGTACATCAAGCCGTACAATAATATTGGGCACGAAAATCGAGGCAGCAAGGGGCTGTACCATACAGCAGAGTTTTGCAGCATTTTTGGCATGCAAATCGAGGTTTTGGATAGTAGCATTAATTGCTGTTTGCACAGATTTTGAGGAGGCCGTACAGCTGCATTTATTGCAGATTTCTGGGCACGCAAATCGAGGAGAACGTACAACATTTATTGCTGTTCTGTTTTTGTTGTTTGTACATTTTCCAAGGCGGTGGTTAAGCGCGGAAAAAGAGATAAGTTGTAAAAGTCTGTTTGCTGATTTTTATTTTGCTGAAATATTTCTCTCACTGTAAAAAGCATTTTTCCATAAATAAGAAGGAGCTTTCGAACTGGTTTTCCCCAAGAGTTGTAGGGGGTTTTTCCAGGGTCACCTTGACCAAAAAATTATGCTATGATGTGTTGAATGGAAATTTTGTTTTATTCTTTTCTTGTTTTATTTGCATTTTCAGCCCATTAGAAAATTTCCAGAATTTGTGTTTTCAGCAAAATTTATTTTCCAGTTTGTTAAATGTATGGATATGGGAAAGGGCATTTAACTATTTTGGAGCAATAAGGTGAAAACTGAAAATTGGTGGGAAACTATAAATTTCTACATGGTATCAGAGCTTGAGTGCTGAAGGGCAGTTTGGGACAGCAAGGAGGAAAATTATAGCCTGCTGATTTTTCACTCAGAAAATTCCAGCAAGCTGATTTTTCACAAACAACAGTTTTACCTTTACTACAGCAGTGCTATTTTTCAGTTTTAGGACAGCAGGATGTCTTTGGGACTGAGAGTGGAGGATAGGTTGGATGGGCATTCCAATTACAGCATTTGGAAGGAGAGAATGCAGAGTATCTTTGAGGAGGCAGAAGTCTGGGACATTATGGTGCATACCACACAGAACCCTGTAAATGTGCCTACTGATGCTACTCAGTTGGCAGCATATAATAAAAAGAACAACAAGGGTAAGAGATTGATTCTAGAAGGAATCAAAGACCATTGCATTCCTCATGTGAGAGGGAAGAGAAATGCTCATGAGATGTGGACAGCATTGTCCAATCTCTACCAGAGTACCAATGAGAACCGGAAAATGGTCCTGAAGGAGAAGCTGAAAACCATTAAGATGGGCAATGATAGTGCAGCTGGATATCTCACAAAGATTACTAATGTGAGAGATGAGTTGGCAGCGATTGGAGAGGCCATTCCACCCACTGAGTTGGTGCGGATTGCAGTGAATGGCCTCCCCCGTTCATGGATGAACTCTGCTGATGGAGTTTGTGCACGTGAGACCCTTCCCACATGGGAGAGGTTTTGGGATGATTGCATTCAGACAGAGATCAGGAAAGGTCAGCTTGGGGCAGCCAAGCCAGTTGAGCAGGATGAGGATGTAGCACTGTTGGCAGGACGCAAGAAAGGCAAAGGGAAGAAGCAGGCTTCCACAAGCGATGGTGGGGGCAAAGGCAAAGGTAAAGGTAAATAGGATAACTCACAGAAGGACTATTCCAAAGTGAAGTGTTGGAATTGTCAGAAGATGGGACACTATGCAGTTGTGTGTCCGGAGAAGAAGAAGAAGAAGGGGAAGAACCAGAGCATGGCAGCTTCAGCAGAGGTTGAGGACTTTGCAGATCGTTTTGATCGGGAGTTTGGGTTCACTGCGTGTGAGTCCTCTAGTGCGGGATTATCTGCCATAGAGGTTCAGAGGGAGCATGCATTTCCCTCGATTAGCGGAGCATCTTTGGGTATCTGGTATGTGGACAGTGGGGCTTCACGTCACATGACAGGAGTCCGTGAGTACTTCTCAGAGCTTTCAGAGAGTGGCACTGATATAGAGGTAGTACTCGGTGATGACAGAGTTGTTAGAGCAGTCGGTGTGGGAACACTGACATTTCAGAGGGAGTCTAAACCTCCCTTGAAGGTGTTAGATGTTCTTTATGTGCCAGGGATGAGGAAGAACCTCATATCCGTCTCAGCTTTGGAGGATAGAGGATATGAGATACTGTTCAGGGGAGGACAGGTGTTGATGTATCCCAGGGGCACTCCAGCTGATTCAACTAGAGTGATAGGTGTACGCCATGCAAAGGTGTACAATTTTGCATTTCAGTCCCTTTTGGCATTGAGTAGCAATACCGACAGCAGAGCTAGCAGTTCTGAGTTGTGTGAGATTTTTCACCGCAAGATGGGGCACATGTATCATGGAGCCTTGAGGACTTTGCGGGAGATCCTCTGGTGCGGATTTCGTCTTGATCACGTGCCCAGGATGTGCGTTAGGCAAGTTTCTGCCCAAATCCCCTTTTCCAGCGGTAAACAATAGACGGCGGATATGATGATTCATTTAGATGTGAGCGGTCGGATGTCTCATGTTTTCCTTGAATGGATATAAGTGCCTATGTGTTATTCTGTTGATGATCACTCCGGAGGACCTGGATTTATTTCTTGAATGAGTGAGGTCTTGAGTGGTTTCGAGTTAGAGCTCTTTTGGAGACACAGACAGGTCGGAAGATCAAGTCCCTAAGGTCCGACAATGGGGGAGAGTACACCCTTGGAGAGTTTGTTGACTATTGTGTGGAGGCAGGCATTAGGAGGGAGTTCACTGTTCCTTACAACCCCCAGTAGAACGAGGTTGCGGAGAGGAGGAATAGATCCATCAGAGGGGCTGCCAAAGCCATGTTACATGATCAGGGGTTGCCATTGTTTTGTGGGTAGAGGCCTGCAACACAGCTATTTATTTGCAGAACAAGAGTACGCATCGTGCCTTGGGGAACATGACTCCAAAGGAGGCTTTTTCTGGGAAGAAGCCTGATATTGCTCATCTTCGTATCTTTGGGTGTATCACATACTCCTACATACCCAAGGAGAAGAGGACCAAACTAGAGCCCACCGTAGAGAAGGGTATCTTTGTGGGCTATAGTGAGACCTCCAAGGCCTTTCGGATTTACATTCCTGCACAGAGGAAAGTTGTTGTCAGGCGGGATGTGAAGTTCGAGGAGGACAGGGCCTTCAGGAGGTCACGGGAGTTAGAGTATCTGGATCAGCCAGACCCTCAGCAGTAGTTGAGTCAGTCACAGGGATCCAGTGGGCAGGGATCAAGAGGATCCGGAGGTACATCTATGATGATGTCAGGTCCGTCAGTGGGGAGTGGCTCGCAGAGTCAGAGGGGTGGTGCTATGGGCAGCACGCAGAGCAGTCCACAGAGAAGTTCACTGGGGAGTCCACTTATGGACAGTTCACACGGTACCTCAGCATCTACAGGTTCAGGTGCAGGCAGGAGGACAACAGACAGACAGTTAGGAGTTCAGGCTCCTGATGTTGAGGAGGAGGAGTTTTATTCTCCAGCGGGAGAAGTGTGCTCAGGGAAGAGGAAGCCCAAGTGGCTTCAGGACACCTTGAGAGATGCCACATCTGTTGCTAAGCCTAAGAGGCCGGTCAGAGAGAGCAGACCACCTGAGAGGTTTTGTAGCTATATGGCAATGGCTACCAGCATCCTTGACTCTGAGCCTTCTAGCTATGAGGAGGCAGCTAGCCAGCAGGTCTGGAGAGAGGCCATGCAGGAGGAGTATTATTCTATCATGAAGAATGATGTTTGGGAGGTGGTGCCGAGGCCTGAGGGCAAATCCGTGGTTACTTCCAGATGGCTTTACAAGGTAAAGCATGCTGCAGATGGCGGCATTGAGAAATTCAAAGCGAGGTTTGTGGCTAGAGGGTTCTCCCAGGTAGAGGGAGTTGATTATGAGGAGACCTTCGCTCCCGTGGCTCGATATACTTCGATTCGCTCCATTATATCGATAGCAGCAGAGATGGGTTGGAAGATCCACCGGATGGATGTGAAGACCGCATTTCTCAATGGCTTCATACAGGAGGAGGTGTACATTGAGCAGCCACAGGGCTTTGAGGTGCATGGGAAGGAGTCCCATGCGTGCAGACTGAAGAAGGCCCTTTATGGCCTGAAGCAAGCTCCCAGAGCTTGGTACTCCGGGATAGATACATACTTGCAGGGGATGGGTTTCACAAAGAGTGAGGCAGATCCGAACCTTTACTATATTGTGATAGGTGAGGAGCCTCTCATTCTGGTGCTGTATGTGGATGACTTAGTTATTACAGGTGCAGAGAGACTCATAGAGCACTGCAAGAGAGATCTTGCGGCGGAGTTTGAGATGAAGGACATCGACTTGATGCATTACTTTTTGGGTTTGGAGGTGTGGCAGGAGGAGGGGCATTTCTTCCTGGGGCATGGGAAGTATATTGTGGACATCCTTGGCAAATTCCACATGGAGGATTGTAAACCCATGTCGACATCGATGATCCGCAACTGGAAGAAGCTTCATGCTTTGGATTCCGAGTTGGTGGATCCCACATTGTACAGACAGTTGATTGGTTCCTTGACGTATTTGGTCAACACTAGACCAGATATTTGTTTTGCAGTCAACACGATGAGTCAGTTTATGTGTGAGCCTAGGAAGGTTCACTGGGTGGCTGCAAAACACATTTTGCGGTACTTGCAGGGGACAGTGGATTATGGTTTGGACTACAGGCGGGGGGATGGAGTGAGATTGGCAGGTTACACTGATTCTGATTGGGCAGGTTGTGCTTCTGATAGGAAGAGCACTTCAGGGTGCTGTTTTGGGTTGGGTTCGGCAGTGGTGTCATGGTTCAGCCGGAAGCAGAAGTCAGTAGCATTGAGTTCAGCGGAAGCAGAGTATATGGCAGCCAGTCTAGCTAGTTGTGAGGCCATCTGGCTTCGCAAGATGTTGTTTGGATTATTTGGTCAGCCGTTGAGACCTTCAGTGATTTACTGTGATAATCAGAGTTGCATTAAACTCACGGAGAATCCAGTATTTCATGACAGGTCAAAGCATATTAGGATCAAATATCATTTCATCGGAGACTATGTTCAGAAAGGAGCTGTGAAGCTTGAGTATATTTCCACTGATGAGCAGGTTGCAGATATTCTTACCAAAGCCTTACCACGGGGCAAGCATGTCTACTTCAGAGATGAGATGGGTGTGGTGAGGAACACCTTCCTCGGTAAGAGGAAGTGTTGAAATTTGGTACCGGAGGACAGGTGGTTCCCTAAGGCTTTGATCTTTGGCCTAGGGAAAAGTGTCCAAAAGAATTTAATTTTTCTCCTAAAGTGACTTTATAAAGTTATAAAGTCAAATCTAAATTAAAAGTGACTTTAAGTGATAAAGTTACTAAAGTGACTTTATAAAGTTATAAAGTCAAATCTAATTTAAAAGTGACTTTAAGTGATAAAGTTACTAAAGTCTAATTTTAAAGTGACTTTAATAAAATCAATATAAAATTAGAAAGGAAAAAGTGACTTTGGAAATAAAAGACTAAGTGGGTCTTTATTAAAGTGGGGTGAATTAAAAAATAGAAAGTGAGATTTAAATGAGCATTTAATCTTAGCCCTAGATCTCAATCTATCTTAGCCATTGGATTTAGGGATTCCCCAAAAGTCACTTAGGGTTAGGTTAAAGGAGGAAAAGGAGGAAAAGGTCATTCATTCTTTCATGAGCAGATTGGGAGAAGGAGAGCAAGAGAGCAAGGGAGATTTCTGGGCAGTGAGGAGAAGGAGGCAGCAGCTTGGCACGTATTCCAAGGCATCATTTCAACAAGACATTTCAGCAAGACAAGTGCAGCAAATTTAGCAAACAACAGGCAGATTTTTGGCACGGTTTTCTAGGCAGGGAGGCCATACAGCAAGGCCGTACAGCAGGGCCGTACAGCAGGCCGTACATCAAGCCGTACAACAATATTGGGCATGGAAATCGAGGCAGCAAGGGGCTGTACCGTACATCAGAGTTTTGCAGCAGTTTTGGCACACAAATCGAGGTTTTGGACAGCAACATTAATTGCTGTTTGCACAGATTTTGAGGAGGCCGTACAGCTGCATTTATTGCAAGTTTCTGGGCACGCAAATCAAGGAGAACGTACAGCATTTATTGTTGTTATGTTTTTGCTGTTTGTACATTTTCCGAGGCGGTGGTTAAGCACGAAAAACGAGATAAGTTGTAAAAGTCTGTTTGCTGATTTTTATTTTGCTGAATATTTCTCTCACTGTAAAAGCGTGCTCCATATGGCTTCCTTGCTGCTTTCGTGGTTTTCCCCGAGCCCCCGAGAGTTGTAGGGGTTTTCCGGAGTCGTGGGGGTTTTTCCGGAGTCACCTTGACTGAAAATTCTTGTGTTATGATGTGTTGAATGGCTGTTTGTTACTGCTGTTTTTTATTTCTGCATTTTCCAGCATTCTGAAAAATTTCCAGAATTTGTATTTTCGGCAAAATTTATTTTCCAGTTGTTGAATGTATGGTTATGGGAAAGGTCATTTAACTATTTTGGAGTAATAAGGTGAAAACTGAAAACCGGGGTGGGAAACTATAAATTTCTACACTAGGGATAGTATGGGTTATGTTACCAAGTAGTATCATAGTTTCCAAGCTCAACACTTGGATTATAATGTCTTTGTTGTAGATGAAGTGAAGACATGATTCAATTACGAACCGTAAGAGATCAGATAAGGCTATAACACATGTGATATGTGCCAAACTTGATTGTTGTTTTAGATTGGTTGTGTGTACCATTTTGTGTTCTTAATTTCTAGGCATGATAGTACTGGTTGGATATTATTTTATTAATATTATGCACTAACTGAGGTGTAATTTTTATTTACACCAACAAATTTCCAATACCTAGCCACTGTGATGATATCTAATATGCACTTGAATTATGTTAAAAAAATCTAAAAGCTATGCATGTGTATGTCAGCACATAAAAGAAACATAGGGTAAAAGGAGATCGGGAAAAGAATGTTTAAAAATAGCTATGATTAGTCACAACATGGATATGAACAAAAAAGGACAAATGAAAAGGAAATATTAGTTAGACGGTGAGGAGAGGTAGACTCCCCAAATTGGATGGATACTCTAAGGAGCTTAAGAGCCGAAATAAGGATTTTTAAAGCCAATAATGAAAGGCTTGTTGAGGTGCAAGCAAGGATTGTCACAGCATAAAAAAGGAAAAAAAAAATTGAATTATTTCATATTGTATAGCCTCAGACTTTCAAAGATAAAAGCATCATGAATTGGGAGCTAGTCATAGAAACAGACAAAGCCACTTGGGAAAAGAAGAAAGAACTAATAGGGGAGATGGAAATGGATATAGGAAAAGGTATAAATTGTAAATTTAAGTCTTTTTGAAAGAATTAACTCTACTAGATTCTCTCAAAAGTACCCTTGAACAACAACATGAAAATACTCATAGAAAACCACATCATCGTCTTCACGAGTAGCACCATGAATAGAGGAGGTAAAAGGACTATTTGCTACAATATTTTAGGCATGCCAAGTCTCCTACATTTTATGGTGAAGTGAAAAAAATTGAAATATGTTGAGGCATGGATTATTGGGATGAAGAAGTTTTTTTTTCCAAATTGCACCACCCATACAAATTTGTTACTCGGGGTTTCAAAATCCAGAGTGTTGGGCCAAGAAGAAGGTACGTTTCACCCCATCTTTACAACGTTTTGTGATGTACTTTTATGAATTTTCACTTAATATTAGAAACAATGTAAAGAAAATAATGTAAAGCCAAGGAGGAGTGAACTAATGATAAAAGGAGTGTTTAGTAACATAATAAATGAGTTTCCACTATCTTTATTGATAGCGAAGCAAAGCAACTGAATTGCTGATGACCAAAAGACAACTGACAAGGAAGAGAAACGAAATCATAGTGGCTCCTACAGATCGGCAAAAGATGGAGAGGCACATCCATGCTTGGAGTACTCAAACGACAGCCACGAAGCAACAGGGTCCCATACTGAAAATGGTCCATTACTACTTTTGAATTCGCCTTTAAAATATAAAAGGCCGAAGGTGAACAAGATAGAGACAATAATATATTTCTCTGTAATAGATGTATTGGGATAGAATCGTCAAGTTGTATTGATGTATGACTCTGTGGCTTAATAAATGATTTGGAATTTTTGAATAGATAATCCTTGAGTATTCCTTAGTAGTAGGCTTCTGGTGGCTTTGGGCCTAGCCCTGAGGGTTATTTTGCTACTTCTGTGTTGTATGTTTATTTACAAAATTTGCGTTTTTAGCTATCTATTGTGTTTCATAACATATGATTTAATTGGTTAATTATGAACGTGAGATATTATAGCTTCCTTTGTCATCAGAATATTTTACTACTCATGTCCTCTTCTCTGGAACACATGATTTTATAATTGTTTGATTAGTTTCAGCACGATTGCTATTCAATTATGTGTATAGTTAATGTTTAGATATTTTTATCATTATGAGATTTGGTTGATGTTTAATTCAGAAGGATGTCATTAGTTGATTAAAAGAGAATTCCATTGCAAAATTTAGAATCATTGATTACTGTTCAATTGTGCGTATAGTTAATGCTTAGTTATTTTTATTATTATGAGCATTGGTTGATGTTTAATTCAGAAGGATGTCATTAGTTGATTAAAAGAGAATTCCATTGCAAAATTTAGAATCATTGATTCCTATTCAATTTATTAGAGTTGTTGTTCAATTCATTATGGTTGTTCTTCAATTCATCAAAGCACACTATTCAATTGTAGTTCATTCTTTTCGGTCTCGAGTAGTTATTTCTGCATAGGCTTAGAACAGAGTTAGCTCCCTTGAATAGCCAGAAGAATTCCATAATTGACCTCCAAGTTGATTTGATTGAACTTCAAGAATTAGACAGTCTTCTTTATGAAAATTTAGAGTAGTTGTTCCCCTATGTCACTTGCATATATTGTACTTACACTCTTGAAATAACAAGACTTGCCCTTCGTTGATAATTAATGAAAAAAATTTGAGGTTACCTTTAAATCGTCAGCTTTATGACCCAACATTTTTGGCGTCGTTTCCGGGGAGAGTGTTTAAGAGTGATGTCTTTCATTTATTTTTCATTTTGCTGTGAAATTGGGTATTGAAAATGAGAGGTAAGAACCCGCATACCAACAAGAAAAATTATTTCTCTCCAACCTGCTTCTCAGCAATTGTTCAGAGGTTAGTAGGATAGGTGTTCTTGTTTTATGACTAGGAAGAAAGAGATAGAATTATATCAAAATCCCCCACTTAAATCCACAAAACCTAAAGGACCAGTGATCCTTGGCAGAACAACATATATAGATGAAATCATTAAGAAGGTTGAATCCCAAGCATCTATAGGACCCAGAACCATTCCTACTCAGAGTCCTACTACAGTCCCTCAGGCAATAGCCTCACCATCTGCAGCCCACACCAAGGTTCACAGTGAAACAGAAGGGTATGAACAAAGCCTTGATACTGTTGAGCACATAAGTCCTGACCTTTCAAGAGAGGGATTTTCTTGCAATTTTCAGGAAGGAGAGGAAGAAACCAACAGTGCATACAAGTAAAAACGATCTAAATGCTTAAGGAAAACCTGTTGTTCTGCATCAGGCAAGGTCCTGGCCGGTGCTTTTAAGAGAAGGGTAACGTGGCTTGGGCATAAGTCCATCCATGCCGTTAGGTTGAAGGTAATAATGAAGAGAGAAGGTTATTACTACTCCCAACTATGATTAAGTCCAACTATTATATTCTAGGTTTCCCCCATTTATCAAAACCCAAAGATGAGGCAGAATCAATGGCCTTTTTGATCTATGATAGTTATTGATTACTCTTATTCATGGTGTTGGAACAGTAATACGTAAAATCTATGTATATAATGGTATTCTCCTAATCATTAGTAAGGATTGAATATGCATGGATCCCCTGAAAGAGTGGTTGAGACAGAAACACCCAGCATCCTAGATCAGGGAAGTGCTGTAAGGCTTCCTCCACACCCACTCCCTAATTCTACTCAGATTATTGTCCCAGAACAAGAAATCCCCAAAAATTATTGGCATATCTTTGATCAAATGGAAAACAACCAAAACCAGAGGCAGACATTGACATTGGAATATCCCATTATTGATCTGGCCACAAATTCCCCTATGAAATCCATTCCATTACAAAACATCCCCACCTTCCATGGGTTGACCTCAGAAAATCCAGATGCATTCTTATTTGAATTTGATGTCTTATGTAGGGGATATGACTACCATTAGGGGAATTTTGAGGTCTAAAATGGACCTCCTAAGAAAAATGTACAACAAAAATAAAATTTATAAGAACCAATAGGATTCAAGATGATGATGTTAACCATGGGGGATGATTCACCATTTTTGGAGTAAAAAAGTAAAAATCATAAAAAATAATAAAATAATAAAACTACCTTTTAAACTCGTATTTTCAACTTATCTCCCTACGTTTTTACTCAAATTTCGAGCGAGAGTACTCGTTGGATGAAAAATTTAATTCCTCATCCAAGGAGTACCCATGTTGCATACTTTCGATGGACCCTGCTACACGAAAAATGAGAAATAGATGAAAAAACATGTTTGCAATCACGTTTTTCATGTATTTCTCATTTTTTGTGTAGCAAGGTCCATCGAAAATATGCAACATGGGTACTCCTTGGATGAGAAATAAAATTTTTCATCCAACGAGTGTTTCTACTTGAAATTTGAGTAAACCCATAGGGAGATAAGTTGAAAATACGAGTTGAAAAAATAGTTTTTCTTTTTTCCCTCTAAAATTTGATGATGTAATCAAATATTATTTTATTATTTCCACTATTATTTTATAATTTTTTTAGGAGGCCCATTTTAGACCTCAAAATTCCCCTAATGCACCACTGCCCCTCAAAAACTAAAATTATTTCCCTCTACTTTGAAGGGGACAACATTACGTTGGTTTTTGGGGCTTGGTGGAGGAGCCATTAATAGGTGGGATTAGATGAAAAAATATTTTCTTAAAAAATATCAAGACTACTGTCAGAATCGAGAATTAAAAGATTAAATATTCAATATTTCTATAAGGGAAAATGAGACATTATAAGAATATGTTGAAATATTTCAATATAACTTGCAAATATCTCCATATACTACACTATCTAAATTTATCTTAAAAGCAACAATGATTAAGGGAATGAAAAAAGAATGGGTAGAAACACTTAATATAATGGGAAAATGGGACATCTATTAGGAAGGATAGGATGAAATTATTGCACTATGAATCTGGTGTTCTCAAGGTAGTACACGAAGTAGGCCAACCTAGGGAGACTCAGCTACAAGGAATCCTACATAGTTCGGTGGTAATGTGACCAGAGAAGAATTTGGTAATATTTTAGAAGATTTTAAAAATGATATCTTAGGCACCCTGATAATGCAGCTAGATGTCCTACAAGCCAAATAGAAGAAAGCTATAGCAGAACAAAACTTGGCTATTTTTTTTCCCACATTGTCGAAAGAAGCACAACCAATGGGAATGTCAATTAGACATGGTCTAGACATGCTCTATTTGTACCAAGGACTGCGCCACTGACCATTTCCCTTCACTCCCGAGGTTGAAAGAGGTTTTTAAAGAGGCAAAAGAAGGGACAGAATCATTCTATCTGATGAACCAACATTGACAGTGGCAAGCACGACCAGGTATGCCACAAGACCTGCCTCAATTCTTTTCTTCTCCACAATTTAACCAAAAAAACCCTACAATAGCATGGCAAAACCAACCACCTTTTTCTATCTTTGTTGAATGGGTTGAGCATCCTTGTCAGTATAAATATGATGTGTGAATAACATAGGATCTATACCCTTCATGTCTGGGTAGTCCCAAGCAAATTCTCCCTTATAGAAAAAGGTAGATCCGAAAAAGATAGAGGTAATCCTTTTATTAGCCACACCTTGTACGCAGACAGAGGTACATAGTTTCCTTGGGTATGCAGGGTACTATCGCAGGTTTATAAATAATTTCTCACAAATTTCTATGCCCTTGTATGCATTACCTGGAAATATTGAATTCCATTGGTCTGATAAATGTGACACTGTTTTTTCATATTTAAAGAAACTGGTCTCAACTGCACCAATCCTACGCAGCCCCAAATGGGAGCTTCCCTTTCACATTTCCTTGGATGCATCCGACACGGCGATAGGGGCAGTCCTTGATAAGAAGAAGATAAAAAGCCTTATACTATTTACTATATTAGCAAGAATCTCACTCCTATCGAATTAAACTATACAGTGACCGAAAAGGAGTTCTTGGCTGTAATTTATGTTATTAATAAATTTAGACATTATATAACTGGATATCAAGTATTCCTGTATACCGATCACTCTGCCATTATATATTTAGCCAATAAACCTATTATAAATGGAAGAGTGACTCGTTGGTTGTTTCTTTTCTAGGAGTTTGACATAACTATCAAAGACCAGATGGGGAAGGAGAACGTAGTTGCGGATTTCTTGTCTAGAGTTCCAAAGTCAGATGACCCACTAGCGGTGGACGATCAGTTCCCTGATGAGCATTTTTTCATTGTAGCAGTAAAAACACCATGGTGCGCAGATGTAGTGAATTACCTGGTAGAAGGAAAGCTACCAAGACACTTGAAATCAAAGGAACGGAAGCTGACCATTCAACGCAGTGCTAGATTCTCCTGGATCGGTGGATATATTTTTCATACATGAGTTGATATGCATATACGCAGCTACATCTGAGAAGACGAGATTTGTGACATCCTACGGGCCTTTCATGATGAAACGTGTGGTGGCCATTTTTCATATCGTAGGATGGGGCACAAACTATTGCAAATTAGCTATTATTGGCCTACAATTTTTAAAGATACCAAGAAATGTGTCCAGGCTTGGGATAGTTGCCAAAGAATGGGCCACCTGGGCCAAGCTGAAGAAATTCCATTACAACCACAGCTAGTAGTGGAAAATTTTGAATAGTGGGCACTAGAATTCATTGGACCATTCAACCCGCCATCAAATCAGAAGACCGACATACTGGTTTCCACATATTATGTGACAAAGTGGGTAGAAACGGAAGCTTTATCAAGAGCTACGGAAGAATCTGTGATAAATTTTATTTTTGTGCTATTTGTGCGATATGGCTTACCTTGGGAAGTGATAAATAATGGAGGGGCACAATTTGTGGGAAATAAAATTGCGGCCACTCTGAATAACCACCACGTCATCCATAGAGTCACATCTCCCTACCACCTGCAGGCAAACGGGTAGGTCAAAAGCACCGACAAAGTCCTTGAGGAAATTCTCACTAAAAAAATCTCAACACACCACTGGGATTGGGCTACTATACTACCAGAGGCTTTGTGGGCTTAATTCACAACATGGCGAAACACCACTAAATATTCTCCATACCATCTGATATTTGGATGGGAACCAATTTTTCCTATCGAATTCAAAATAAAGACTCTAAGAAAAACCTAGGAAGTGGGGTTGGATTTGATGGAGGCCCAAATTAGAAGACTCCAAAAAATAAATGAATTGGATGAAACATGACTACTTTCTCTACAACATACTACAATTATTCAAAAACAACAAGCGAAGTGGCATGACAACCTCATAAAAAAGAAGACATTCCAGAAAGGAGATTGGGAACTTCTCTACGACTTCAGATTCCAAGACTTCCCGAGTAAATTAAAAACAAGGTGTCTCATCCCATATGAAATTTAGGAAGTACACAACAATGGTACCATTACCTTAACTACCATTGATAGGTTTAGTTCCACCTTCCAAATCAATGGACACCGAGTGTGCCTCTATCACAAACCACTTACAAAGGAGTATTTCTGCCAGCAGGTGTGTGACGATCCCACCATCCAAATTTTAGCTGCAGGGGGTAATTACCTCGCAACTTTAAGTTCATGAAAATTTTTTATTTCCTCTTGTAAATATTGTATACCCCATGCAATTTGTATTTTTTCTCATTTTTGTAAATTCCATAGCTGCATTCTTTTCCCTTATCCTTTCTTTTGTGTGTTTATTTTTGCTTTTCAAACCTTTGAACAACTGTTGTTCAATCCAATTGAACTAATGTTGTTCAATCAAATTGAATAGCTATTGTTCAATCGAATTAAATAACTGCTATTCAATCAAATTGAACAACTGTTGTTCAATCAAATTGAATAGTTGTTTTTAAATTAAATTGAACGGTTGCGTGTTTGCGTGTTTATTTTTGTTGTTCAAACCTTTGAATGACTGCTATTAAATCCAGTTGAGCAACTACTATTCAATCGAATTAAACAACTGTTGTTCAATTCAATTGAACGATCGTGCTTTGTGTGTTTATTTTTGCTGTTCATTCCAATTGAAAAGTTGTTGTTCAATCGAATGTAACAATTGATTTTCTTTTCTTTTCTCTCTAAGCATGTTTTTTTGCTTTTTTTTTATGATCTCTTTTTGAATATCCACTCCTCTTTACACACCCTTTCCATAAAAGCCATTTTTGGAAGGGAATTGGCACGTGAAGAGGAGAAAAGCAGTGATACTACTAATATGGCGATCCTTTGAAATTTTGATGGAAATATCTACTCCAGAAGTTGGCATGGTTTATCTATGCAATGAAGGGATAGACATATCTTGTTCAAACATACTATCACACAATTCATTTTCATGGTCTTATGTTGGTATATCTTTCTACACTCTCAAGTATTAACTCTCCTTGACATGAGGATATAGGAATAAATAATATTAATTGTATTGGCATTCTTTTTACTTCTCACACCATCCCTAACTATTAAGGAGTTAATGAGCCTCCCTTCATGTATAAATAACAAGAAAATATTATGTTTATATACAAATTTTTAAGAGAGAATAGGGGGTCTCATCACGAGCCATCCTACCATGATCATAAGGATTTAACATGTGACATGCCCACAATGGCCAACAAAGCAGGGTAATGATCTTCTTAACAACTCAAACTACTTGAAGGACAGGAGGTCTCATCACAAGTCGACTTGATCACTCTATTACAATCCCAGTGAGTGGAACTGTGACTATATGGCCACAACACCAGCACAGTGGTCTCTCCATAAAACAAACAAAATGCCTACTTTTCAAAAAAAAAAAAAAAAAATTATGTCTATATGAAATTTTTTAAGAGAGAATAGGGGGTCTCATCACAAGCTAGCCTACCATGATCATAAGGGTTTAATAGGTGACATGCCCACAATGGCCGACACACCAGGGTAGTTACCTTCGACAACTCAAATTGCTTGAAGGACAAGAGGTCTCATCACGAGTTGACCTAATCACTCTGTTACAACCCCAGTGAGTGGAAATTTGAGTATTTGGCCACAAAACCAGCACAATGATCTCTCCATAAAATAAGAAAAATGTCTACTTTTACATAGAGGATTCTCACTCATTTGTGGGTTAAAATGGCAACCCTGTCGAGGATATGAACGCCTACTGGCAGTAGTGGCTCTGCTTGTGATATGGAAGTATTTTTCTAACAATAGCCAAATAATTTTATATATGCCTTATTTCCTATTAATACATTCCCAAGATAAATGCACTACTTGAATAAGTGTTATCACTATTTACCCACATAATTATCTATGAATGAATGAATTATCTTTTCATGTTTGAATTAAAGGATGGCAACACCAATCATAATTCATCATTGTCATGCTTCTTTCATGCTACACCATCAAAATAGGACATCCTGTCACAATAATTGTTATCCCGCTTTTCTCCCCTTCTTTGCTAATTTCAACCTGATGTACATTTGTGATGATTACTACTTTCTGATGTTTGCCTTGCATGCATTCATGATTGTTGCAATATTTCATCTTTTCTTGAACTCCAAGGCACAGACACCCTTCTCTCGTATGTTTGTGATTATTGATCTGATCTTTGCCTCATATGCATTCATGATTGTTCCAATATCTCTCTTGTACTTAAGGACGTGGAAGCCCTTATCCTGAGGGAGGGGGTGAAAATATCCATAATGAATAAGCATGTAAATTCCCTGCACAAATTCCTTCAGATACGTTGATGGGACTTAAATATCACTGCATTTATGATATGAGGTTGCATTTTTTTCTTGCATGCAATATTTTGTTTTAACCAACAGGGCCGGAAGAAACGCAGACAAAAGAAGAAACTATTTCAGATAACACATTAGCCGTGGGAGGGAATTCTCTCCGAAATGAACCCACAACCTTCCAAATCTCAGAATCAACTTGCACCATTCTCCAACAAGTTGGTTGGTTGCCATATCTACACAGACTACAAGGGTTTGACATAGAAATAACAGTTGAATCTCTGCAACTGAGGATGAAACATTTGCCCAACTTAGGGAATAAAGGACAAAAGTAAAGAAAGCACAGGATCAAGTAGAACAAGTTAAGAAGCAAACCAGTATGGTTTTATCTCTTTACTCTGATGTATTTACCTGCAGGGAATCAGCCACTCATTATGCTCTATTCTTAGTGGAATGGTATTTAATGCTGAAAATCAAGGTTATCATGGCAGGGAAGCTCACTTATTTTAAAACCATTGAGGAATTTGTCCATTGTTGCAATGAGCAGGATGAGCAGGTCCAACATCTTTTTTGTGAGTTATATTTACACAATTTCTTTCTAGAGGAGGATAGGGACAGTAACCCCAACCCCTTCATAGGGACGTTTAGTTCTATTCCTTCCTATGTTTTTCCAAGAACCAGACTTGGTGGGATAAGGCCTACAACACCTTTTAGAAAAGAGATCATGGCCTAGACCTATGGGTCAGGGGGGAACCTACTAAACCCCTGTACCTGTTCACCCAGCATAAGAAATTCATGCAAAGGAAAGGAGTGATATCCAAATTGGGACCTGTCCACAGGGATATTGTGCAGCATGGGCAGACATACTTCCAAGACATTCAGGAAGAAGAACTGGCAACATCCAAACAGATATGGCTAGCCTCTACAAACAATGTGAAGAACAAAGATCCATTTGGTTACAGGAACTTTAAAGCTGTTGCTTCCAGGTTCCTTCTGTACAACAACCTAATTTTGAACATGGACCCTACTTGGATAGGGTGCAGATATAGGTGCCCCCTCATCTGGTAACCCCCTGAGGACTATCATCATGATTATGAGTTACCATAGGGGCACACGAACTCAACATTTTCAAAGATAAAATAGAGGCATAGCTTAAGACTCTACAAAGAGGAGGTATACCCTACATATTCTCTAACCCAGCTACACCTCAACCATTTATTTTCCTGAGGACCTGTGAAAAGGTAAGCAGGGGAGTATGTTGGGCCAAGAAGAAGGTATGTTTCACCCCATATTTACCACGAGTTCTCATGTACTTTTTTGTATTTTCCCTTCATCTTAGAAATAAAGTAAAGAAAATAATGTAAAGCCAAGGCAAAGTGAATTAATGATACAATTAGTGTTTAATAATGTAAGAACTGACTTGTCACTATATTTATTGATAGGGAAGCAATGTAGGCAAACTTCTGATGACCAAAAGACAACTAACAAGGAAGACAAATGGAATCATAAAGGCTCCTATGGATCAGTGGAAGATAGAGAGGCACATCCATGCTTGGAGTACTCAAATGACAACCACAAAGCAACAAGGTCCCATAATGAAAAGGGTTCTTTAATACTTTTGAATTCGCCTTTAAACTATAAAAGGACGAAGGTGAAAATGATAGAGATAGTAATATATTTCTTTGTAATAGACATATTGGGATAGAATCATTAAGTTGTATTGATGTATGGCTCTGCAGCTTAATAAATGATTTGGAATTTTTGAATAGATAATCCCTGAGTATTCCTTAGCAGTAGGCTTCTAGTGACTTTGGGCCTAGCCCTAGGGGTTCTTCTGCTACTTCTGTGCTATACGTTTATTTACAAAATTTGGTTTTCCATTTATCTATTGTGTTTTATAATATATCGTTTAATTGGTTAATTGTGAACGTGAGATATTACAACTTCCTTTTTCATTAGAATAATTTACCATTCATGTCCTCTTCTCTGGAACACAGGCTTTTATACTTGTTCGATTAGTTTCAACACATTTGTTGTTCCATATAGCGTATACTTAATGTTTATATATTTTTATCATTATGAGCGTTGGTTGATGTTTAATTTAGAAGGATGTCATTAGTTAATTAAAATAGATTTCCATTGCAAAATTTAGAATCATTGATTGTTGCTCAATTCTGCGTATAGTTAATGCTTAGATATTTTTATCATTATGAGCACTGGTTTTTGTTTAATTTAGAAGGATGTAATTAATTGATTAAAATAAAATTCCATTGCAAAACTTATAATCATTGATTGCTGTTCAATTTATTAGAGTTGATGTTAAATTCATTACATTTGTTGTTCAATTCATTACATTTGTTGTTCAATTCATTACATTTGTTGTTCAATTCATCAAAGCACACTATTCACTTGTAGTTCATTCTTTTCACTCCTGAGTAGTTATTTCTGCATAGGCTTAGAACAGAGTTAGCTCCCTTGAATACTTAGAAGCATTCCATAATTCACTTCCAAGTTGATTTGATTGAAATTCGAGAATTACATAGTCTTCCTTATGACAATTTAGAGTAGTCGTTCCCCGATGTCACTTGCATATACTGTGCTTACACTGTTGAAATAAAAAAACTTTCCCTGGGTTGATAATTAATGAAAAATCATTGAGGTTTCCTTTAAACAGTCACCTTTATGACCCAACATAGAGTAGGTCTCAAGAAGAGAGATCACAACGACACAATTCATAACACTTGAGGGAAGCCAAGAATTAGTTAGAAATGTAGGCACCTAACAAGGATGGGTGCACAACGTGTCACACCACTAGCCAATGGAGTGCCCATTGGCATTTACATATACATGCAAAACATTGAAGCACGAAGGTCTTAGAAAGAATTCTGCCAAGAAAATACCAATGGAGGATGCTAGCGGGAATTTAACAATAACAATTTATGAAGCGTGACATTGGAAAGTGAACGATAGGAACATAAGTAAATTACACCATCCATAATGATTCGTACTGTAAAATTGCAAGTTAATGAAGTTGGGGGTCGCGAAGGGGGACACATGTCATCTTCTCATGCCCTTCACACCCTGGACATACTTTCAAATGTAATTCAAGGGGGCATAAAAAAATTTCCAAATAGGCCTACCAAGTCAGCCTTCTACATGCCACATCATCCCTCCACATCACCCAATCAGCCCTACATGCCACATCATCTTACATCACCTCACTTCCATGTCAAATTACCCAAATATTTATTGTATGCCACATGGTGCTACCTAGTAACACGTGGAAGGGTTGACCTTGTCATGTTAATGTCACCATGATGTGAGGAGGACTTCATCCCTAAAATGACCCAATGGCTTCTGGACATGTGTTATTAATTAAAACAATATAAAAAATTGGTTTATAAAAGGTTGTTGGGCTCATTCCTATGGTTGTTTTCTCTAAGTGGTCTCTGTGTCATAGCTTAGGTACACCCATGAATGTGGCCAACTTGATTCAAAATCCTCCAAGGTAAAATATATAGTGTTGAATAAAAAATATATTTCATCCTCGTGAATTCAACCTGACAAACCCTCACACAAGCCAAAATTTGAGAAAGTTTGACCTCAAGAAGTAGCCCTAGCCTGATTATGTGCAGAACCACTCATTTTCTCATAAAATCCTAATTTTTATGTCAATTAACCTTCTGTTCCATAATATTAACTTGTGTACATCCTAAACAGCCCCAAAATTTTTCAATCCTAACACAAAATTTGAAAAACACCCTATTTCAATACTTGCATGGGTCAAGTGAGCCATATCTCACCAAGTTCGAATTAAATTGCACTCCATAATATTAGCAAATCCTATTAAGACACATGTTAGTTTCATATTGGCTATTTAATTCCACATATAAACTAGAAATCGTGTTACTTTCCTCATTCCACTAATACAACTAAATTCCCCCAAGAAAATCCCTCATCTTCAATGGCTACACCACCTATACCAAGTTCATTCAATGTCCAAATGGTGGAAAAGGATAAAGGACATGATTTACATGACTAGGATGCTAATGTTTGAGATCTTTTTTTCACCACTTATGGCATGAGAAAATACATACATATAATATGAAATCCCTGTAATTCAATAGGGCATCAAAATAACCTATTTTAATCAAACATGGTACTAGAAGTGGTCCCACAAGTATACCATTTCCTGAATATGGTAACATGGTGTGCCAACATATATAAATCTAATCAGAGAGTCATCATTTTTACCTAAACAGATAAGGAAATTATTAAGATCACAACAAAGGCTATTGTCGACATGCTATCATTCCCAAACAAGGAAGGCATGCAAAAGTAAGAGATATAAATGCTAAAATATTAGTGAAATAGCCTCCCTAAAGGTCAAGTAGCAGATTATCCATGAAAATGTTAAAGGAGTAGTCGCCCCTTCCTGGTCTCCTCCCTATCCTATCATGGAATTTGACTATATTACCCAAATATATTTTTCCATGATTCCTCAAGTCATTGGTCTTGATATTGATGTCCAAGTAGGTGAGTTGGTCCTAGGTTTCCTAGTTACTTTATGTCTTCCAATCACCAAGGCCTCCATAAAATATGATTTTACCTAATTCCTATCTTATGAAATCCATGCCCAATTGATAAAGTTTTAGGGAGATAGTTTTTTCTCCTATTAGGCCTATCTAGTTTTTCTTTTTATTCACCAAAAGTATCATTTCCTTAAGAACCTAGAGCCCAAAATGGACAATGAAAAAAATACCATATTTCCCAACTTCGATTGATTTCCCATGATAAGGAAACTAGAAAGAAACAAAGGATTTTTGAAGTATGTGTCATCGTTTATGCCTATTGTATATACTTTGTTCAAGAGTGGGCCTCTACCTAGAGACTCTAAGCTCCTTAAGTAAATCTAGCAGCTTAGTCCTACCATCAGAGTAGGTGATTGGTACCTTTTTTATGAGTACACAATAATAAGGATATATGTGTTTGAAGAAATACCATATCAGCTGCAATAATTTTTGAATCAACACATCATCTCATTGTAGTATATAAAGAAAATATTTAAGAAGAACAATTTTAAATTTTTCAAATAGGTAAGCAGTTGTGACATTCACCCTCCATCATGAGGTGGGGAAATTTATGGTAGGGAAAAGGACCATCCTAAATATAGTGGATAATATCTTGAAAAATATTTTATTTCTTGCAAGCATGTGCATGGAAATATGACCCACATAATATTATATGAAAGAAAAAAGGACAAGGAAATAGAAGAACATAAGCATAACTCCAACCCCATAGTAGAATAATTTTTAAATAAATCCAAAAGTGAGGAGGTCAAGGCCATTCTACATCCTATAGAAACAAACACATCCCACCTCTTGAGAAAGAAAATAAGCACATCAAAACCCATTGATATAGACCAAGGATAAGAGCATAGTTCCAAGAGGGCCAAAGGAAAAGAACTAGGGGGAGATATAGAATCCTAAGCTTTGGTTTCGTATAATACCAAAATTGAAATCCACATGAACCCATCTTTCACTATCAAGCACATGAATTTTTTTATGTAGCATATAAGACAACTGATTTAGTTGAGGCCTCCAAGCCTAAACAAATGCCAATCATGGATTAATTTAAATAAATAGCTAAGGAAATAAATATGAATATAATAATTGATGAGAATCAACCACTCCCCATAATTCAAGTCAAAAGTTCCTCAGATTAAGAGAAGGGGGTTTTCAAAATGACTTTTTTGTAGCCTAAAGTAGAAACAATAAGGTCCTCAATATGTCCATACTAGTCGATGATGTTCCATCCTTAGATTTCATGGCACTGGACATGTAGGTGACACACATGATTCATAGGTAGATACATAGGACTAATTCCACAACAAGAAATGTAGAAGGGATGTACAAAAATGAAACTGGTCAACTAAAGTACGAATGAATGGTGTGCAGATCTAGAAAGACCAAGATAGAGAATCTGGGTGAAATCTGGAGGATAATATTACGCATATATCTAGACACCCTTGTGAATTAAAATAATACAAAACTATGATGTATGATAAGGAGAGGGAGATACAACCCTAAATAAGCAACTGAATATTTTGGAAGTAAACCTTGTGCAAATTGATGAGCTAGCAGGCATAAAAGGAAAATCAACAACTAAAGGAAGAGATCTATGATATGAAAACAAAGAATATGAAGTATAGAGACAAAAGTATGTTACTAGAGGCATAATCTTAGGGAATTAAAGAAAATTCACATGAGACATCTTAGTCCCACCAAACTCCTGAAACTATGGCAGGACAATGTGAATCAATCGCGTTGTCATATCATGTGAAGAAAATTATTAGACTCTAATATCTAGTGAGGAAAAAGAATTAAAGAAGAAGGAAGAAGTATTGGAGAGTTAAAAAAGGGAACTATAACATAAACAATATGATTAACAGAAGAGAAAAGTAGAGCTAGAAGTGTTGAAAAGGAAACAACAGAGTAAATTGGCATTAAAAGCCACAAAAGGAATAATTTGGGACAGAATAATAATGGTGGACAAGAACTCGGACCACATGGAGCTACTTCAAGAGAAGCTAAATACCATAAGAAGGGATAACAGACAAATTAATACAATAAACAACAATATTGGAGGCTTCCCCACCAAATACAACACAATAATAGATTTCCTCAACGACATGTCTAAGCAATATATCACAAAATTAGATCTTGATAGGTCCATGGCAGTGGCAAGAGAAAACCAGTAGAAGTGGTAGATAATAATGTCATCAAAAGCTAGTAGAAGTGGTAGATAAGAATGTCATAGGAATCACAAAGGAGATATAGAGCTTCAAACACAAACTGAATTTTGATACAAAAATAAACTCCCACTGTTTTTTGATAGAAATTGAGACTTGTATCCCAAATATTCTCTCATGAAGAGATTATTGGAAATAATAAAGGATTAAAAATGATTTGGAGGAGAAGACCATGTTGTAGATGGTGTTGATGTTTTTTTTTTACAATTAGGTGTCTCTCTAGCATCACATCAACACCTTGAATCCTTAGGCTAACTACGCTTAGGATATGCGAATGTAACCTAGTTTATAGATGAATAAATAAGACAGATTCCATGCCAAAACAGGTGCAACTACATCCCATTGTAGCAAGGATTGTAACTCACAAGGAAGAGTCCAGGAGAACACGACCTCGTCTTTGTCAAAATTACATCTCTTGAAGAACAATCCTGGAGCTAACAACTTTGATGAAGGAAAGAAAATAAAGAGAAAAATACAACGAACTACCTACCCTAACCCTACTATAATATTAGACCACAATGTCACCTAATTACATGGATAAATATTAAATAGAACCCCTCTAAATAGAAATCCTCTAAAGTCAAATAGGAATTTAATGCATGATTATTAAAATTGTATGGGAAAACATTTAACCCGCAAGTGTTGTTTACTTCACGTAAGTTCTGTAAAACTTAGAAAGTCATGTTCGCCCATCCTTTCAATTAAATGTATTAGATGTATATGTTTAGATTTTACATGTAAGTTCTAGTGTTGTGTAGTGTGGTGGATGTAAGTCTGGAAAGACAAGCTTAGAAAATCGTAGAGAAAATTTTGGTGGGTGGTGAAAAAACAAGTTACATCTTTTACTGGGCCTATGAAAACACAAGTTACATGTTTTACTGTGTGTTACTCCAACCCTGTTGAATGTAAATCTCAGTAAGAAGTCTTATTTTACTAATGAAGGAGCCCCAGTCTCATATGTGAATGTATTTCATGTTTTGAACTTATAATATAAAGTTTGGTTAGTAGCGATTTGGTTCTTTAATTTTCACGTATCGTACAAGTTACATCTTTTACTGGGCCTGTGAAAACACAAGTTACATGTTTTACTGTGTGTTACTCTTATTGATGAAGAAGCCCTAGTCTCATACAAGTTACATCTTTTACTGGGCCTGTGAAAACACAAGTTACATGTTTTACTGTGTGTTACTCTTATTGATGAAGAAGCCCTAGTCTCATACGTGAATGTATTTCATGTTTTGAACTTATAATATAAATTTTGGTTAGTAGCGATTTGGTTCTTTAATTTTCACGTATCGTACAAGTTACAACTTTTACTGGGCCTGTGAAAACACAAGTTACATGTTTTACTGTGTGTTACTCCAACCCTGTTGAATGTAAATCTCAGTAAGAAGTCTTATTTTACTGATGAAGGAGCCCAATCTCATATGTGAATGTATTTCATGTTTTGAACTTATAATATAAAGTTTGGTTAGTAGCGATTTGGTTCTTTAATTTTCACATATCGTTCTTACCACAACACTTTGTTTTACTCTGTTTCACCATGAGTAAAATTATTTCATTATATTTTCTCCTCTCCATAGTTATGATTTTAATCTCAGCCACTTTGTAATGAAAAGAGGTTTCAAATAATTTTATTTCCACAATTGTATGGTATGGATTAAGTGAATTCCACAACTTTGTGTAAACTTCCATAACTGTGTTGTCTTGGTCAAAGTCATTTCCACAACTCTGTGTGAACTTCATGTGTTGAGGGAAAAGAATTTACCCTGCCTTTTTAAAATTTTAACATGGTATCAGAGTGGGTTTAAACCTTCATTACCGCAAGTTTTTTTACTGAAGACTTAAAAGGAGTTATAAAATTTTGTGGAGCGTATTCTCAAGCAGTGAAAATTTTTTTACACATGGAGAAAATGTTTACACAATAAGAAAGGTTGTTTACACAATGAAAATGGTAGAGACAAGCACAAGCTTGACTAATCCACAAATTCCTCAATTTAATGGAAAAAATTATGATTATTGGGCTATAACAATGAAGACTTCATTTTCTTCTCATGATATTTGGGAATTGGTGGAGAATGGTTTCCAAGAACCAACAGATGCAGTAGCATACAATGCATTGACACAAGCAAAAAGAGATGTGTTGAGAGATAACAAGAAGAAGGACTCCAAATCCCTCTTCTATATATTTCATGCAGTTCATGAAAGTATCTTCCCAATGATTGCAGCAACAATGAAGTCCAAGCAAGCATGAGATACCCTCCACACAACCTAAGAAGGCATGTCAAAGGTGAAGACAACAAAATTACAAATGTTGTGAAGAGATTGTAAGACAATATGTATGAAAGAGTCTAAGAATGTAGACTCATTTTTACACATGTAATTGGGTTGGTTACCTAAATCAGGTCTCATGGTGAGACACTTGAGGAAGGAAGAATAGTTGAGAAAATTATGAGAAGTCTATCAGCAAGGTTTGATGCCATAGTTCTAGCCATAGAAGAGACAAAAGACCTCTTATAGTTTTTAGTAGATGACCTTCATGCATCACTAATTTCTCATGAGCATAGGTTGAACAGAGGAAAAAACTCATCATTGGAACATACCTTCAAGACACAAGTTTCATTTGGTCAAGGTAGAGGTCAATGAAGGTCAAATTACAGAGGATGAGGAAGAAGCCCACATAGAGGTGGAAGAAACGACCCTTCAATCTCAAGTGGAAGGGGAAAATGTAATATCACCAATTTTTTAACCAGTTGGACCAAATCATAATAGTAGTAGACTAATAAATAAATTAATAAATAAAGCAGCATTGGCTGATGGTTTTTCCTTTTGGGTTGTTTTGACCCCGGGTATTTGTCCATGGTTTTTCCTTTTGGGTTGTTTTGACCCTAGGTATTTGCCCATGGTTTTTCCAAGTAGCCTGACCATAAAAGGAGGAGGAGGAACGAGAGAAAATCATGGAATTTAATCTTTTCTTCATTGATATTCTGAGAGCTCATAGGAGTTTTCAAGTGAGAATTTTCAGGTGAGATCCTCAAGTTTCCTTCGGTGAGATTTGAGAATCTCACCCTAGTAATAAAATCCAACTTCGGTGGTTTCTATAATCACCCTAGCTGGTCGCATTCATTTCATATTTGTTTTGAAAATGGGTTTTCATCTATTTTTACTTTACAGTTTATGAGCGTGGATCTGAGATCTGCCCTGCTGGTTTTATTATAATTATTTTAATTTCTAGATTGGCAGAGGAAGGAAGAAAGCATAGATCTATTGCAACAAGCTGTTGTAGCACCACCATAGCACTAAGTCAAGGGTTATTAATTGGCATTGACCCATCTACATTGTGGTCAAACTGCTTGTATTACATGGACTAAATTCCTTAATAAATGATATTTGGTGGATTTCCTTAGGGCTTGTTTAAATATGGTGATTTGAAATTAATTATGTGTGAAGGAGTATTATGTGTACATGTTATCACGAGGGTTTTTTATAATAAGCATATTACTTTTTTGTTATATTTTTACTATTATTACAGCAGTGGCATTATATATTCCTTAAAGGATATTACAGTGGTATCATAGCTTCATCTTAGCCAGCTATGGGATGCTAAGGAAGGAGAAACAAAAGGATATTACTGTCAATTGGGAAGGAAAAAGGGCTAGGAGTCAAGGGAAAAACGAAGGGGAAGAAAGACAAATGGGGGATCACGAAAATACCAAAATTGAAGATGCCTTACAAAAGATCGCCGACACTCAAAATGCCTTCATGGAACTCCTTATAGTACAGATCGGGCAGCCTAATGTGCAAAGCAATAATGGGGAAGAAGGTTCCCATTCAAGTGGGGGTGGTCCACTGCAGGAGTGTATCAATGTTTGTAGCAACGGTCCATCACATGAACATGTCAATGCTTGGAGCAGCCCTTTTAGCCGGCCAACCATGCCTCCAGTTTTGGATGACTCCTCCAGGGAGAAAGACTACCCTTCACCAATTGCAAAAACGGTTACCACATGGATGAAAGGATATGATACATTGCCTCCCAATGTGAAAGTGACCCTAAGCCTTAATGAATTTTACTACATGAGAAGAAAAAAACAAAGGAAGGCAACCACATATGGGGGCCATCAGTCAAACGTAGATTTGCAAAAGGCTATGGGAAAGGTAACTCTTCCTTATTTTGATGGATCGTCGAAGTGTTGTGCATGATCATGGGTACAAAAACTGGCTACATATTTCCATCTCAATCCCATGCAGGAGAAGGATGCCATCAAATATGCCACACTTCATCTTGACAGAGAAGCACATGAATGGTGGCAATATGGTATGACCACTCTGGGACATGCCAACATCGCCTCTTATACATAATTCACACAGAGGTTAATAGAAAGATTTGATAGGAAGGATCCTGAGATGTACTTCCGGGAGCTAACCCAGCTCCGATAGACACAGACAGGGAGCCTTGAATCTTATGCTGCAGAATTCCAAAGTCTTGCAGTAATGGTTAACGACCTCTCCATGAACCAGTTCATCATGTTATTTATAGAAGGGTTGTCAGAACCCCTATGAGGTTGGGTTAGGGCCTACCAACCTGCCACCTTGCAAGATGCAATTAACTGTGCAAGGGATATGCAGGATGCAGTACCCAAGGATAGATTCCTACCTAAATTTTCTATTCCTCAGAAAGGGAAGGAAGTCAAGTAGCAACAACGAGAGCCGTTTGGTAAGGGGAAGCTGGATGATGAGACCAGGAAAGATCTCAGAAGGAGAAGGCTATGCTTCTCTTGTCAAGAACCTTGGGCACCAATACATCGTTGTACTAAAGGGAAGGCCCAATATATTGAAGTATTTTCTGAAAGCGAAGATGAGGAAGAGAATCCAGAGCTCAATCAAGGGGAATCACAAGGCATGGGGGCAATACAGGAAGAAATTCAGGAAGGAGTCATTGTTTCTCTTGCAGGATTCCCAAGATATCACACCCTCCGCGTTAGGGGCACCATACAAGGACAGAAGGTTACTGTGCTAACTGATGGTGGGGCCTCCCACAACTTCATTGATGCATAATTCGTAGCCAGAAGGGGACTAGCTATTGAATAATTTGAAGGCTTTACAATTTTTATTCCTGGAAAGAAAGAGCACAACTGCATGCCATGCACTAAGATAGTTCCTAACATGAGCCTAGCAATGGGAAACTACACAGTTACATATAACTTCTTTGTCGTAGATTGCCCAGACTCTCATGTAGTATTGGGGGTAAAATGGCTATATTCTATCAGAACTCATATAGTAAACTACCAAGACTTGGAATTCTCATTCACAGGACCAGATGGTAAGAAGGTGAAGTTGAGAGGAATGCATGCATATCCTCCTAAGGTTGTGACATCCAATCGAATGGAGGCAGACCTTTGGCATGGGGATATTGTATGGGTAGTAGAGTGTCGAATCATGGAGAAGAAACCAGTAGAACAACACAAGGAGTACTCCCCTGATATTATGGCACTATTGCAAAAATACCAGAAGGTATTTAGAGATATACCCCCAGGACAACCACCTGATAGGGGATTTGTGCACATCATCGAACTAGAGGAAGGGGTCCAAGCTGTCATCACTACCCCTTACCGACACCCAAAATCGTACAAGGATGAGATATCAAAGGCAATAAAAGAATTGTTGGCATTAGGACACATTCGGCCAAGCTTGAGCCCTTTTGCTTCATCTACAGTCTTGGTTAAGAAAAAGGATGGGTCCCTGAGGATGTGTATAGATTATTGAGCACTGAATAAGAAGACCATAAAAAATCGAAATCCTATCCCCAGGATCGACGAATTGATGGATGAGTTAAAGGGAGCCAAGTAATTCTCAAAAATTGACCTTCGCTCAGGGTATCACCAGATCAGGGTTCGTGATCAAGACATTCCAAAAACAACTTTTAGATGCCACTATGGACATTATGAGTTCCTAGTGATGCCTTTTGGATTGACCAACACCCCTGCGACATTCCAGTCATGCATGAACCACGTATTTAACAAGCAACTGTGTAAATTTGGTTTGGTATTCTTCGACGACATCGTGATCTTCAGTGAAACATGGGAAGAGCATCTGCAACACCTGGATGAGGTCTTGGGAATATTGGAGGCATAACAATTTTATGCCAAAATCTTTAAATGTGAGTTTTGGATGATAGAAATGCTATATCTGGGTCACATCATCGAGGGCCAGGGTGTTAAGGTCCACCAAGAGAAGATTGAAGCCATTCTCAATTGGCCAACTCCCAAAAATGTAACAGAGTTAAGGAGCTTCTTAGGTATTTGTACTTATTACAGAAGATTTGTAAAGGGGTATTCATAGCTAGTAGCCCCTCTTACTGACTTGAAAAAAAGAGGAGCCTTTTTATGGACAGAAACAACCCAAGAGACTTTTGAGTAGATGAAGGAAGTCATGAGTTCGTGTCCAGCTCTAGCCTTTCCAAACTTCTCTCAACCCTTTGTATTGGAGTGTGACGCCTCTGGGGAAGTAATCGGGGTTGTCCTAACACATAACCATCATCCCATTTCTTTTGAGAGTAGAAAGCTGCATGATTATGAATGATCTTACTCCATTTATGACAAAGAAATGTTGGCTATTATGCATGCATTGGCCAAGTTTCGTCCATATCTAGTGGGGAACCGGTTGAAAGTCAAAACTGATCACAATAGTATCAGATACTTCCTCGATTAGAAGGGATTAAATGAAAGGCAACAAAAATGGGTCAGCAAGATCCAAGCCTATGATTTTGAGATTGAATATGTCAAAGGTAAAAACAATGCAGTTGCAGATGCCTTGTCAAGGAGACCAGCTACCTTCTCCCTCATAGATATTGTGGATGACTGTAAGTCCCATCTTTTGGTGGAATACTCAAAAAATAAATCAGCTTGTGAGATCCTTGACAGACAGTCATCAAACATACATTATAGAGTTGTCAATGATATTATCTATTATAAGGATAAAATCTATCTAGTACTCGAGTCTCAACTTAAGATGAAGATTCTACAAGCAGCCCATGACTCCCCTTTAGCCGGACATCCAGGATTTCTGAAGACTTATAGAACCATCAGGGAAAGGTTCACATGGAAGGGACTCAAGAAGGACATTATCAAATATGTTAAGGAATGTGGTACCTGTCAAAGTAATAAGGTTGAACATACACACCTGACAGGTTTATTACAACCACTACCCATTCCGAAACAAAAATGGGAGAGTATATCCATGGATTTCATTACAGGGCTACCCTCCTCACAAGGAAAAGATTGTATTTTTGTGGTGGTGGATCATCTCACCGAGTATGCTCTCTTCTTTGCAATCCCCTCCAAAAGTTTTTCATCTCAAATAGCACAAATATTCTTCCAAGGGGTATTCCGTCTACATGGTTTTCCCAAAACCATTGTGAGTGACCATGATAGTTGATTCATGGGAGCATTCTGGCAAGAGTTATTTAGGTTGTCTGGAATAGAACTCACCCCTAGTACCAGTTATCACCCGCAGACAGATGGACAGATAGAAGCAGTGAATAAATGGGTGGAAGGTTACTTACGAGATTATGTCATAGGACAACAACGAGCATGGGCCAAGTGGTTGTACTTAGGAGAATACTACTATAACACCACTTATCACATGTCCATAGGGATGTCACCTTTTCGAGCCTTATATGGATATGAGGCACTATCTTTTGCAGATACACTAGTTTGGAGATAGTAGAGAACCATTTGCAAAGGATTGGATCCAGGGGTGTCAAGATATTTTGAGAGCCCTTAAAGACAATCTGTAGCTGGCACAAAATCGACAAAAGTTATATGCAGATCGTCGAAGGATAGAGAGGAGTTTCGAAGTGGGAGATATGGTTTATCTCTGGCTTCAGCCGTACAAGAAGTATACCTTGAAGCTGAAGGGGGCGGAAAAATTAAAGCCACGATTTTACGGGCCCTATCGAGTTATCCAGAAAATAGGAGAAGTGGCATATTAGCTAGAGCTTCCCGCATAGAGAAGAATTCATAACATCTTTCATGTCTCCTGTTTGAAGAAAGCATTAGGATCAAACGTAAAATCATCACCAGAATTACTGCCACTAGATGAAGAGGGCCATCTTCAACTGGCTCCTGAGGAGGTCTTAGAGATTCGAGAAAGAAAGCTTCGAAGTAGAATCATCTGTGAATATTTGGTACGATGGAAAGATCTACTCGTCGAGGATGCCACTTGGGAAGGAGAACACATATTGCAGCATCCAACATTGAAATTGCTTGAGGGCAAGCAATTTTGGGCAGGGGGAACTGTAATATCCCCAACCGTTTAACCTGTTGGACCAAATCATAATAGTAGTAGACTAATAAATAAATTAATAAATAAAGCAACATTGGCCCATGGTTTTTCCTTTTGGGTTGTTTTGACCCCAGGTATTTGCCCATGGTTTTTACAATTAGCCTGACTATAAAAGGAGGAGGAGGAATGAGAGCAACTCATGGAATTTAATCTTTTCTTCATTGATATTTTGAGAGCTCAGAGGAGTTTTCAAGTGAGGATTTTCAGGTGAGATCCTCAAGCTTCCTTCGATGAGATTCGAGAATCTCACCCTAAACACTAGTATCGATGAAATAGGTAACCTGACCTCAAAACGGGAACTCTAGCCCAAAAAGACTCAAAAAACATGAAAAAACACCCCAAAAACAAAAAAAGTGTATTCCAGAACGCACTTGGTTTTTTTTTAAGGTCAAATTTCAACATTTAATAAAATTATGCTAAAAACAAAATTGTTTCTTGAAAAAGGGATTGAAAAAACACCCTCAATACAAGACCAGTTGATGCTGGAATAACAAAAAAAAAATTATGTCATATTGTTGACATTTTTAAAAATAGAAATAACATTTTTTAATTTTTAAAATTCAAACATTAAAAAAAACCTAAAATTTAAGAAAAAAAAAAAATTCAAAAATAAAAACATTTTAAAGCTTAAAATTTAAAAATATATAGGAATAAAAAAATAAAAATAAAAACAAAATAAAATTTTTAATTCAAACATTAAAAAAAACCTAAAATTTAAGGAAAAAAATAAATAAATAAATAAAGATTAAAATTTAAAAATATATAGAAGTAAAAAATAAAAATAAAAACAAAATAAAAATATTAAATTAAAAAAAAATCAAGTTAAAAAAAGAATGAAATTGTAAAAAATAAAATATAGAAATTAAATTTAAAAAAGAAAAAAAAAATGTTTATTAAATTAAAAAAAAAATAAATCAAATTTTAAAATAAAAAATTAAATTTAAAGAAATATATTAAATTTTAATAAATTTAAAACTTAAAAAATAAAATAAAAATAAAAACATTATTTAAATTAAAAGTAAAAAAATAAAAAAATTAATTAAAAATAAAAAATGAAAAATAAAATACAATAAAAACATTAAATTTAAAAAAATATATATTAAAAAAACAAATAAATTTTAAAAAATAAATTAAATTTAAATTATAAAAAATGATATATATATATATATATATATACGAACTTGAACTTAAATTAAAAATATATATATTAGATTTTATTAAATTTAAAAAAAAATGTTAATATTAAAATAACAAATTAAATTAAAAAAAAATTATTAAATTTTAATGAATAAATGAATAAATAAATAAATTTTGAAATAAAAAATAAATTTTAAATATAAAGGAAAAAAAAAAAAAAAAAACATTGTTAAAATAAAAAATTAAAAAACCTTAAAAATCAATTAAAAATGAAAAATTGAAAAAAATAAATTAAAAAATATATATTAAATAAAAATAAAATAAAAAACAAATTAATTTGAAAATATTAAGTTTAATTAAAAAAAAAAACTAATTTTAAATACACAATTTTAATTGAAATAAAAAAAATATAAAAATTTTATGTAATTAAAATAATAATAATAATAAAATATTAAATCCAAATAAATTAAAAAAAGAAATACAAAATTTATTACATTTTTAAAAATTAAATGAAAAAACTAAACATAAAATTTAATAATAAAAAAATATGAAAAAATTTAAAAAAAAAAAAAACAAAATTTAATAAAAATTATTAATAAAATTTAGAAAAAAAAATGTAAAAACAAAAAAAAATCAATAAAATTTAAAAAAAAAAAAAAAATTTAAAAAAAACAAAACAAAAAAATTTAATGAAATTAAATTTCAAATATAAAAATTAAATTAAAAAAAATAATTTTTAATTTTTTTAATTTAAAAAAAAATCAAATTAAAAAAAAATATTTAAAAAAAAGAATTTTTTGATCGTGGTGGCTTTGCCAATCAGCCTCCCGCCTAGGTGGCGGCGGAGGCCAATTCCGAGAATCGGCCTTTTGCGGCGGGACGACGATTCCGGGAATCGGCCTCTTGCGGCGGGAGGGCGATTCCGGGAATCGGCCTCCCCCGGCGGGAGGGAGATTCCCGGAATCGGCCTCCTGCAGCGGGAGGCCGATTAGCGGCGCCATCACGATCAAAAATTTTATTTTTTGTTTTTTATTTTTAATAATTTTTAATTTTTTTTGTTTTCTTTTTAATTTTTTTTTTAATTTTCAATATTTTATAATTCGTAACATTTTTTTTTTTTTTTTTTTTTTTTTTTTTTTTTTTTTTTTAATTTGATTTTTTTTCTTTTTTGTTTTTAATTTTTTAATATTTTTTTTAATTTAATTTAAAAAAAAAAAAATTTAATATTTTTTTTTTTTAATTTCAAAAAATTAATTTTTTTTTTTTTAAATTCAAATTTTTTATTTTAAATTTAATTTGTTTTAATTTTTTTGGTTTTTTTAGAATTTTGTTTTTAAATTTAATATTTTAGATCAATTATTTTTTAAAATTTAAAATTTATTTATTAAATTTATTAAATTTTAATTTAATTTAAATTTTTTTTTAATTTTAGTTTATTTAGTTTTTCATTTTTTAAATTTATAAATTGTTTCATTGAAAAAAAAACAGTAAATTTATGGATATTTGCTTTTTAATTATTTGCACGTGGTTTTTTTCATTTTTTTTTTGTTTTTTAGTGATAGTTTTTTTTATTTTAATTTTCTTTTTCAATTTTAAATTTTGTTTTTGTTTTTTTTTTTTTTTTAAATTTAATTTTTTGTTAATTTTGAAATTTGTATTTTTTTCTTATTATTATTATTATTTTATTTAAATTTTTAAATTTAATTTTTTCTTTTTTTGTATTTTATTTTTTTAATCTAAATTTTAATTTTGTAATTTTAATTATTTTTAAATTTTCTATTTAATTTTTTTTTTTAATTATATGGTTTTTTTAATAACTTAGAAAAAAATGTTTTTGATGTTTTTTTTTTAAATTTTTCTGGTTAATTTTTGTTTTTTTTCTTTAAATTATGTGTTTTTTTTTTCAAATTTTGTCATTTCTTTTGATATAATTTTCGAATATTTTTTTTTATTTTGTTTTATTTATTTATTTTATTTAAATTTTTAATTTTTACGAGTTAATTTTGTTTTTTTAACAATTTTATTGGTTTTTTTATTATATATATATATATATATATATATATATATATATCTAAGTTTTGTGTTTTATTACCAACATGAAAATCACCACTCTAAAAAAAAAAGGTTGATGCTACATCAATACGTTTCAAAATTAGCATGAAAATCACTGCTCTAAAAAAAAAAGTTGATGTTGCATTAAAACATTTCAAAATTAGCATGAAAATCACTAACATTTTAAAACAAATATTCATACTTCATAAATAAAAATATTAGAGTGTCAAAAATGTGCACAAAAAAAAGGGGTGATTCTGCATCACCACTTTTCAAAATTGGGTGCTTTTTATGCTACCAAAAAAAAGTAGGTAACAGTGTGGTTACCTATTTCATCGGTAACAGTGTTCCTAGTAAGCAAACCCAACTTCGGTGGTTTCTATAGTCACCCTAGCTGGTCACATTCATTTCATATTTGTTTTCAAAAAGGGTTTTCATCTATTTTTTCTTTACAGTTTATGAGCGTGGATATGAGATCTGCCCTGCTGGTTTTATTATAATTATTTGCATTTCTAGATTGGCAAAGGAAGGAAGAAAGCACAGATCTATTGCAACAAGTTGTTGTAGCACCACCATAGCACTGAGTCAAGGGTTATTAATTGGCATTGACCCATCTACATTGTGGTCAAACTGCTTGTATTACATGGACTAAATTCCTTAATAAATGATATTTGGTGGATTTCCTTAGGGCTTGTTTAAATATGGTGATTTGAACTTAATTATGTGTGATGGAGTATTATGTGTATATGTTATCACAAGGTTTTTTTATAATAAGCATATTACTTTGCTATTATATTTTTACTATTATTACTGCAGTGGCAATATATATTCCTTAAAAGATATTACAGAAAAAATCAAAATCCAAGTCAAGGCTCAAGCCAAAATCAAGCAAAAGGTCAAAGGTATGATAAATATCAAGTTCAATTTCATTATTGTAAGAAGTATGGTCATCATGCAAATGAATGTAGAAAGAATCAATATGACATAGATAGCAGACCAAGTGAAAATTTGATAAAGGAAAATAAGAACCATGATAGAATGTTTTTAGCTTTTAATGTAGCACAAGAAAAACAAGGAGATGTATGATTTCTAGATTCAGGGTGTAGCAACCACATGACAGGGAACATAGAAATGTTCTCCAATTTAGATGAGAGTGTAAATTCTAAAGTGAAATTAGGGACTGGTAGCAAAGTCTTAGACATGGGAAAAGGAAGAGTAGACATACTAACAAAAAAGGGAGAGAAGAAGTTCATGTCATATGTTTACTTTGTCCTTGGTTTGAAACATACCCTCATAAGCATTAGACAACTCATGCAAAAGGGCTACAATGTATTTTACAAGAATGATGTGTGCACAATCTTGGATAAGCCTCCAAGTAGACAGCTGAATGAAAAAGTTCATATGACAAACAATAGAATGTTTCCTCTCAATAGTAAGATCAAATTTGAAGGAAGAAGGTGTTGTAGCAGCTGTCACACAAGAAAATTTTCAAGAAGAAATTAAAGATGAGAACTGGTTATGGAATTTTATATTTTGTCATCTCCACTTTAGAGGTTTGAATTTTTTGCATAGGAAAGGTATGGTGAAGGGATTTCAACTCATAGAAAAACCATACAACCTATGTGAAGGATGCATCTTAGACAAACAACATAGAGAATCATTTCCAGCAGGAAATTCAATAAGGGCAAAGACAACTTTGGAGATTGTCCACTCAGATATATGTGGACCAATGTAAACACCATCATTTGGTGGAAGCCACTATATTTTGACCTTCATAGATGACTACACAAGGAAGACATGGGTCTACTTCCAAAAATAGAAAATTGAAGTGTTCAACCGCTTCCGCCAGTACAAAGTTCTTGTTGAGAAGCAAAGTGGACACTACATAAAAGTGTTGAGCACTGATAGAAGTGGCGAATATATCTCAAGTGACTTCCTACATTTTTGTAGGGAGCATGGAATTCACAAGAAGTTTACAACAAGGTATACACCTCAGAAAAATGGTGTCTCGGAAAGGAAGAATAGGACAATCATGGAAATGGGAAGGATTATGTTGAAGGAAAAACATTTTCCAAATGATTATTGGGCTGAAGTTGTCTCTTGTGCAACATATATTATTAATAGGTGTCCAGCCAAAAGTGTAATGAATACTGTTCTTGAAGACGCATGGAGTGGAAGAAAGCAATATGCCACTCACATGAGAGTTTTTGGGTACGTGGGGTATGCACATGTCCCGGATGAGTTGAGGAAGAAGTTGAACAAGGGGAATAAATGTATATTTTTTGGATACAGTGATGAATCCAAAGCATACAAACTCTACATTCCATCAACCAAGAAAGTCATAATTAGCATAGATGTTCAGTTCATAGAAGAGGAAGCATGGGATGGAAGTTTAGAGAAGACAGTAAATGTGAAGACATGTATTTCACATGAAGACAAAAAGGAATTGACCGCAGCAAGTAATTCCTCAACAGTGGCTCCTCCTCCACCTTCACAAGCTCAACAAAGTAGTCAACATGTGAAACCACAAACAAATAATAGGATAGTGTTGCAGAACCAGGCAAGTTCTTCTCCAAGTACACCACAAATATCCGCAACTCCATCTACTTCAAGCGCAACACCAAGCCCATCTTCTGGAAGCATAAGAAGACCAAAATTTAGAAATTTAAATGAAATTTACGAGAAAGATGAAGTTGATAGTAGTGCTAGTATAAACTCATTATTTGCATTATTTTGTTATGTAGATGACCTAATACACTTTTAAGATGCAGTCAAATAAGAGAAATGGGTTGCGGAAATGGATGAAGAAATAGGAGCAAGAGAAAGGAATGACACATGGGAGTTAGTGGACCTTCCGCAAGGTAAAGAAGTCATTGGAGTGAAGTGGGTCTATAATACCAAGAGCAACATTGAATGTAAGAATGAAAGGCACAAATAAAGGCTAGTTGTCAAAGGATACAAGCAATAGCATGGAAGATACTATGCAGAAGCATTTGCTCCAGTCGTGAGGATGTAGACAGTGCATACAATGTTGTCAATTGTAGTCAAACATAAATGGAAAGTGTATCAAATGGACACAAAATCAGCTTTCTTAAAAGGAGTGTTGAAAGAGGAGGTGTATGTTGCGCAGCCTCTTGGTTATGAGGTAGAAGGCCAGGAAGACAAGGTGTCTAGGTTGCGGAAAGCTCTCCATGGGCTGAAGCAAGCACCACATGCATGGTATAGTAAGATAGATACTAACTTGATGGAGAATGGGTTTGACAAATGTGATGGTGAACCTACTGTATACATCAAAGAAAGTGATGGTAAGCTTCTTATTGTCGTTTTGTATGTACATGATTTGATTTTTACAGGGAGTGATGATTTTCTCATCACTGATTTCAAAGCAGTCATGAAAAGTGAGTTTGAAATGACTGACTTGGGGTTGCTAAGATATTTTTTGGGCATATAAGTGAAGCAAATAGAAAATGGAATTTTTATCTCTCAAGCAAAGTATGTTTTAGAAATTTTGGAGAGGTTTAATATGCAAAACGACAAGCCATCACAAACTCCAACAGTCATGGGGTTGAAGTTGAGCAAGGAAGATTGCAGCAGCAATGTCAATCCTACATTATTCGAAAGTATGTTGGGAAACCTAATTTGTTGACCATAACTAGGCCTGACATAATGTATGTAGTGAATTTGGTGTTGAGGTTCATGGAGACATCCAAAGAGACACATTGGCAAGAAACGAAAATAATTTTAAAGTATGTCAATGGGACAAAGGAGTATGGCGTTTTGTACTCCACAACAGATGATTTTAGGCTGATTGGTTACACTGACAATGATTGGGCAAGAAGTGTTGATGATAGAAACAACACGTTAATATATGTTTTTCATTTGGGTTCGAGAGCCATTTCATGGGCTTCCAAGAAGTAGCCGATAATATCATTGTCAATAGCAGAAGCTGGGTATGTCATCACAATAGTACCATCGTGTCAAGAAGTTTGGATGAGAAGGATGTTGCAGGATTTATGTCATGAACAAGATAGAGCAACCACAATTTTATGTGATAACAGTTCATTAATTTCACTATCAAATAATTCTGTTTTTCAGAAGAGGACAAAGCACATTGATGCTAAATATCATTTCATAAGAGAATTAGTTAACAATGGTGAAATTGTGTTGTAGCATTGCAGGTCAGAGGAAAAATTTGCAGACATCTTCACAAAGCCATTGGCAAGTGAAAATTTTGTTTATCTCAGAGATTGTCTGGGAATGGTCAATGGCAGCAGTTGAAATTAAGGGGGGGTGTTGGAAAATTAATCACAACCACCGCGTTTAATTTTCTGACAACATCCATACCTTAGTGAATGTTTTTGAAGAGAAGGACAAGTTCTGAGAAGAGTACATAATCCATTCCACAAAATATTAAATAATTAAAGTCAAATAGGAATTTAATGCATGGTTATTAAAAGGGTATGAGCAAACATTTAATCCGCAAGTGTTGTTTTCTTCACGTAACTTCTGTAAAATTCAGAAAGTCATGTTCGCCTATCCTTTGTATTAAATTTGTCTGTCACGAATTAAACATCTTAGATATATATGTTTATATGTTACATGTAGTTCTAGTCTTGTGTAATTTTGGTGGGTGCGTGAAAATGTGTGTTAATCCACAACCATGTTGAATGTAAATCTCAGTAATAATTCATGTTTTACTGAAGAAGGCACTGTAGTCTCATATGTGAATGTATTTCATGTTTTGAACTTATAATATAAATTTTGGTTAGTTGCGATTTGGTTCTTGAATTTTCACATTCCTACCGCAACACTCTATTTTACTCTATTTCACTGTGAGTAAAATTATTTGATTTTAATATCCACCACTTTGTAATGAAAAGAGGATTCACATAATTTGATTTCCACAACTCTATAGTATGGATTAAGTGAATTCTACAACTTTTTGTAAATTTTTGTAATTGTGTTGTCTTGGTTAAAGTGATTTCCACAACTCTGTGTGAACTTTATGTGTTGAGGGAAAATAATTTCCCTGGCCTCTTTTAAATTTTAACATTATGATGGGCCACGAAGGATGATGCCCATCACCAAGAACCTTTAATGACACATCTCGACTGTACACACTCTTTTAGGTTCAATCATGGCTGTAAAATCCTCATTAGAGAGATGATTGGCTTCCTCAGGTTTGCTGACTTGATTTTTACATGTTTGTGTACAAAGTTGGCTAACTTTTTTTTCTTAATAACTATCCCAACTGCCACTGAAAGTTCCAAGTGCAATCACACGGCCCCAAATGCCTGAGTAGTTATTTCGGTGGAAGGTTGACACACAGTGGAAGGTTGAATATGTGACCTGCACAGCAGCACAAATGCCTGAGCAGTTATTTCGGTGGCCAACAAGCAGCTTGGGAGGGAAGTTGAATTACTTTAGCAACATGAATAGTGGTAATGTATTTTTTTATACGACTGTGATGATTTTCATGAGGGTAAAGTGCATTATTGCCTATGGAATGGTGAAAATGTTAGAGATAAATATTCATGACTGTGTTCTTTTGATGTTGTCCATATCGATACACTAGGACAAATGTAGGCTTGCCAATATTAACAACATCGAATTCTTCTTCAAGAATTACAACTGGCCCTATCATCACTGGAGGTCCACGCCTGTAAACAAAAATGTTTTGGCTTTTGGCCAGCTCGAACAACATATCCAATTCCCACACATTTTCTTATCCAATTTCCACACATTTTCTATCAACACATATTCTTCCTGATTTTACCCCCTCAATCTTCATTCACATATATGTGAGCTAAGTGTTAAGCCCCGAAAAAAGTCAAGTTGTGCAATTGCGACTATTCGAGAGAATTTTAAAATATCATGTAGTATGCAAGTAATTCTCTGCAAAAATTCCCTCTTTCATTAGGTGTAGTGTCACATTTTTTCTTGCATGCGACCACATCCCTGCACTATGGATGTGTCTCTTGTTGCCAACTCGAATCTTTTAACCGGTTCAATGTCAACTTCATTGCCATGGGAGCATTCAAGAAAATATTTCCGCTATGTTCTTTGTACAGTGCATTTATAATATTTGGAGTAGTAGATGCGAAGCAAATAAAAATATGTGGTCACCTATACCAAAAAGACTGAGTATGGTGTTGGAATGATGGACTTCACACATATAAGTGTACTGTGTGGGAATAAAAGCTGAATGTGTATTCCACGTTCACCATGGAAACACATAGTATTTTATTTTCATATCTATGTTAATGAAAAATTTCTTTGAATATAAAAACGATTTTTCTTGAATATGCTAGCACTCTTCTCAATGGAGTCGATTTGCATGCCTATATATATGTGCGATTGATGTCCTTCATTCCCTGCATAGTTGGCCTTTTACGTGTAGAATCCATTTTGGGTAAAAATAAAATGACATTTTTCCATGAAGGACCTTTACCAACTTTGGGCCCCAAAAACTGCATAAAAATATCACGTATCGCTTCTTGATAGTGTCATGAACAATGATGTATATAGCTGCAATTGTTACCGCACGTATTCCTTCACCTTGATATATATATATATTTCAAACAAAAAGTGTGTATAATTTGGACGAGATCCTATGGCATTGTTCTCCATATGTGAATGTTTAATTCTGGAACATTTGTAGTTGTTGTCGTTGCTATAATATATGTTAGGAAAGGGAAAAGCTTATTTCCCATGATATCCTTCTATTCGTAGGATTAAAGCAGGTACACCATTTAGCGGTGGGCATATACTTCCCCCACACATTTATGGCTTGATAGCCTCGGAAATAAGCTTTGCTCTAGGAAAGCAAAAGCTTATTTCCTAGGCTATCCAGCCATAAACGCGCGGGGCAGTAAATACCCACCGTAGAATTAAAGATTCCTATAAATGTTGACAGTAAATACCTACTAATATTAAATGCCAATATTTAGTTCTCGTTAAAAAATATTGTCAATGCTTTTGTTCGGGACGTACACCCTGAAAAAGTAGGATTCCTCTGACTGGCCCTTGAGCATTCAAAGCAACACCTAACTTTGACGTAAGTAACCCTTTTCATGCATTTCCGTGCCAATTGAGAAAATGGAAGTTTAATCTTGTGTTTGTTTGAAATTTCAACCCTTGGGTTGACATATCTTTTCCATGCCATGGGGTTTATAGTCGTTGACTCTAATCCTGTGCGAATGCCAATGTCACAAAAACTGATTTTAATTGGAATTGCAACATTTCCAACAGTTTGGAGTTGTAAAGAGCATTTTCTATTGACAATCGTGACAGGTATAGTCTCTAAGGATCCAACATAAGAAGGAGCTATCATACATTCACTAGCACATTAAGAGCCAGGTGCAATAATAGTTCCATAATGATATCATAAACCTCATTTGGATTAATAATCCATCAATATGAGTGTCCTAAAACTACCCACGCTTAGCCTTGCACATAGGGATATGATAAGTCGCAATAATGACAACAATATTGCGCACACACACACACACACATATATACATTCTTGAAAATTTCAAAACGAATATATACCAAACTTATCTTCTACGAGAACCAAATATTCCACATATACTACACTGTTCGTTCCATAACATGACGATGATGAGGTCTACATTATGAATGTATCATAATAATGGACACTGAGTAATGAAAGTTATGATACTAGAAAGGAAATAAGATGCAAACACTGCAAGCTCAAGAAGTGTACCAAAAGATATATCAATGAGTTGTTGGACTTCATTTACATTCGGAAATGGTTTTGGTATTTCAAACTTAAATCTTTCAAGTTCGATCAAATAGGTTGACAAGGCATCTTGGGAATTAAAAACATTGATTTCCTTCACAAGCTCACCAAAAAATGTTTCATCTTCTGCATTATGAGCATAAGAAGTATTAAGAAGGCTTAAAAGGGAGGCTTTCTCTTCATATTCATAAAAACACCATTTATTCTCACCCATGTCATGAAATGAGTTTCCACAATTAGGGTTTGGTTCTTCACAAGTAAGGATTGTCTCTAGGAGTTCATTAAAAAATGTATCATTATCCACATCATGAAGGAACTCTTGATAGTCAATATTTGACCTATCTCCATCATAATCATTATATATAACATTTTCATAGGGATAAAGAAAGTCAAAGTCAACTTTATGAAAATGATTGTCATTACATATGCATGGTTTGGTATCTTCCTGGAAGAGGAAGTTATCGAATGGACAAAAATCACATAGTTTTTCATGGTTGATCATGCAAAGATCACGGGTGACCTCTTCGCATGGATTTGGGAATGAAATCCATAACAAGTGATGGGATCTTCCCTTTTGGGCTTGTATTTCCTCTTAGATTAAGAGAGTATTAGACAAGATAAAGGGTCATGGGGTTGCGGATAAAGGGGTATAGGGGGGAAATTGTAACATTCCTAGTGAAAATTTCGTGTACTAAAGTTAAAATAATAACCACAGTTGATGGGACACATATTCCAAGCTAAATGTTGGGAAAAACATCTTAGTGCGGGTGTTCACATGGTTTATTATGGTAAAGGCTATGGCTAAAGAATTAATGAGGCAAAAGTATTTTTTGGCACAATTATTTATGAAAATAATGGAAATTAATAGAAAAGGGAGATGAAAGGTCACAGGTTGCATGTGAGGAGGAAAATGAAGAAAATAGAGGCCTCTTCTATAAAAAGGCTTATGAGGATTAGTTGGTACCTTTCGTAAGTGTATTTTTGGATCTCTTTAATTATTATCTCTCTCTCTCTCATACTATTGGATACTTAGAGTTTTCTTGGGGAACTCTTGGAGAGTGTGGATACTTGGTGATTTGGAGCAAGAAGGAAAAATAAGAACAAGAAAGTGCTAGCGGACATCGAGATCAGCAACTATAGCAAGATTTTATTGCAAGTACTAAGTTGCATGTATTTTTCCTCACTATTTTTAGCAGGCATGGTGTATGCATGTGGATTTTCCTAGCCTTTCCATTTCCTAGATAGCCATGGAGTTTTGGTTTTATTCCATTGATTGTTTCCAGTTGGTTCTCATGATTCCCTTAGATTTTTGGTCAAGTGATTTGTTCCTGGAGCCTTGGTTGGACAAACGCTTTGGATCCTAGAGGAAAATTGTCGGGTTGAATTACTAGTCTTGGAGCCTTGGTTGGACAAATTCTCTCGAGCCTTAGGTGGGTTGAGTTCCTAGTCCTGGAGCCTTGGTTGGAAATACGCTTTGGAGCCCAAAAATAGTTGGGGTTGAGTTACTATTCTTGGAGCCTTGGTTGGAACAAACACTCTGGAGCCCTGGAGTACCTTGGATAGAGACCAATCCGTGAGATGGAATTGCTAGTTGAGGGTTGATGTGCCTATGGAAGCCCTGGATTGATTGTGATTGATGTGTTTGATGAGATCTCACATTCATGCTTGGAATATGATATGGGGGTGATTTTCTGAATTGATACTTGGCTCAGCCAATCTATGGTCGGGTGGAACGTGGAATGGTCGGGTGGAACGTGGAACTCCCATCTCTAGTTAGTTTTTACATTCATTAATGAAGAACTCATTCCTCTAGTATTCGCTATGAAAATGTACTAGTTTATGTATGGATTTTATTGTTGTTATACCCATTGTATTGATGTTGTTATTGTGTTGGTTATAAGCATGTATTCAATCAGTGATGATGTATGGATCTGTACACAATGTATCTATGGTCAAATAAATTGTATTGTAGCTTATGATGTAGGGGAGAAATTTTTCTTAGTGATTCTCAGATAAGTAAGAGACCCCTGTGTCTAAATATGTTCTTTAAACTTGTAGATGAAATGTTTGTGACATGTTTGACGAAATTCTTATCATGGTTAGGAGGGGTCCAAATGAGTTCCTGATGATGTGATTGCTTATGTACCTTTTTTTTAATTTTATTTATCATCTCCTACAATTTAGTGAAGTTTTGGGCAACGACTTGGGCTCCGGGGTTGAAAATGTGACAGAAACCTTGGAATTGTGTTAGGTCCCAATATTACTAGTATAGTCCCTGATTGTTGTTAGTGTAACCCCATTATTGTTATTATTGTACCCTTGTAACCCCCATATTGTTATTATTGTGCCCTTAAATTATTATTGTTAGGTCGGCTAGGATTACATTATGGCCCCACTAGGATTACATTGTGGCCCCATGGACTCCTATATATAGAAAGGAGGTTTTTTAATTTGTATCATCCAAGAATTTTTCATTCATGTAATGTATTGTAGGTTTCCTTCTCGAAGTGGCTTATTTCTAAGGCATAGATATCTCTTTTCTTCTTTTTTTGGAGTTGGTTTCACAACATTTGGTATCAAAGCTTTGGATTCTAGGGTTTTCGCTGCTCCAAACCAGTCATCGTGGAATTTTCGCTATAACGTTTTTTATATGAAGGTTCAGAAGCTGGAATTTTTAGCGTGCAAAGAAAAAATTCTGAGGAACATCGTCTCAAAATTTCAGAGCTTGGTGCAATATTTTCAGAGATATGATATGTGGAAGTTAGGGCTTTTTGCAGGCTCCTGAATTTAACCTAAACAGGTCATTGCGGAATTTGCGCTATAACTTTTTTTCTATGAAGTCTCAGAAGCTGAAATGTTTAGAGAGCAAATCCAACATCCGAAGGAACATCTTCGCAAAATTTCAGAGCTTGGTTTGCAATATTTTCGGATATATGATCTGTGGAAGTTAGGTCTTTTTCAGGCTCCCGAATTTCATCTCAAAAAGGTTATCGTGGAAAAATATTCATAATGCTCTCTCTGAGCATCGAATTGGAATGTTGTAAACAGTGGCCGCAAGTAAACAGACTTTAGTTTCTTTTCTATCAATTTCAGAGCCAAAGAAGGAAACAGTGACATGTGGCAAGTCGTACAATTTCGCTCTACTGAACCAATCCATAATTGGGTCATTGTGGGAGAATGGACGTAACTTTGTCTTGAAGAATCCAAATTAGGTAAAACCTGTGACATTTGAAAGAAGCTTCAGAGGGATACTACAAGGCCAAATTTCAGATATTTAGGATCTATAATTACAGAGATAATTCAATTTCAATATAGAGCTCCTCAAAAGCAAGTAAAAGGTGTGTATTTTTTTTTTCCAAATTGCATAAGTCTTTTTTGAAAAATCAAGTTGAATTGATTCCAAGGGCATATTGTAGAATATATATCAGTATTAAATTCTAAAATGGCCCCTAAAAATAATTCAACAACCATTAAGCCTTTATAAGGCTCTACTATAACTCATGAAGACAAAGAATGGCAACATGACATATCAAGTTTACAAGAGCAAGTGCAACAATTTTTTCTCTCGCAAAGAGAAACAAAAATGACATGGAAGTTTTGAAGAAAGGCGTGGAATTTGAGGTAGATGATTTGAATAATGGCATGGAAACTAAGACAAATGGCATGGGAGTTGGCATGGAATCTAAGATGGATGACATGGAATCTAAGATCGATGAAAAAGTGGAAAACATGAAGAATGATTTAAAAGTAGACATGGAAGGTTTGACAAAGTTGATACATCAATTTTTTCCTAATGGTGAAAAGATAGTAGAGGAAACTCATGATGAGAACAAAATAAATGTTAATCATGATTTCATAAACTCTAATGTTGGCGGGAAGAACCACCATATTCCAAAAATGGATATGAGGAAGTTTGATAAAAAGGATCCTGTAACATGGATACTACAGATGGAGCAATATTTTGATCTCAATAATGTGAAAAACACACAAAAGGTATGCATTGCAACTTTAAATTTAGAAAAAAATACATTTGTATGGTATAGATGGCTTTGCTTCTGTAAAAAAAATTTCACTTGGTCAATTTTTACGGAGGAAATGATAGCACATTATGAGGATACAAAGAGAAACACCTTCTTTATCCAATTGATAAATCTCAAACAAAAGGGTTTAGTGGGGGAGCACATTGAGGACTTCCAAAAATTGAATATAAGGGTAACTGATATTCCATAGGAACATAGGATTGATCTCTTCATAGGTACTTTAAAGGATAACATCCAACATGAAGTTCGCGTTTTGGAACCTGATTCATTGGAGAAGGCATTCAGGTTGGCAAGAAAAATTGAATGTAAAATTATGGTGATAAGGAAGCCTACCACTCACTTCTATAAAGAAGGAAGTGTTGCTACACCTAGATTTCCACAACCTACAAGGTTGACACCACAACAATTGGAAGAAAAAAAGAGCAAAAGGGCTTTGCTACAGTTGTGATAGCAAATACACTAAAGGTCATAAGTGTGCTGAGAAGAAATTATTTTACATAGATTATGAAGAGGAAGAAGAAAATGAACAAGAAGAGGATATACACCAGGAACCAGCCCTAGAAGAGGAAGAAATGAGTTCGACCATATCGTGTAATGCATTGGCAGGAATTACCACTCCTCAAACTCTCAAGATAGAAGGACATATCAAGAAGAAAAAGGTAATAGTGTTGATTGATTCAGGTAGTACCCATAATTTTATTCAATGTAAGGTAGCCAAGGAATTGAATTGTTTCCTATACCCAACACCAGAATGTCAAGTGATGGTTGCAAATGGAGGAACTATAAATTGCTCTGGAAAATGCCATAATATGAAGCTAACCATGGGGGAATATGTATTGACTAGTCCAATGCTTTCCATTCCTATGGGAGGTGCTGATGTTGTACTAGGAGTACAATGGTTACAATCTTTGGGGACAGTAGCTTTTAATTTTAAAGAACTTTTCTTGAAATTTTTTTCAGAAGGAAAGGAAGTCGAATTACGGGGTATTGAAGGGAAGCCGGGAAGGATAATAAGCTCTAATGTCATGACAAAGATTCTAAAGAAAGAACAACGAGGCGTAATTGCACAATTATTCTCACTAGAAGTTCCGACATCAAAATCATCTATTTCTGCAGATCTCCAAAAAGTCTTGGACAATCATTCCAAGGTGTTTGAAACTCCCAAAGGACTCCCACCTATTCGTGATCATGATCATGCTATTCATTTGATTCAGGGAAGTGTTCCTCCAAACATCAGGCCTTATAGATATCCTTATGTCCAAAAGAGTGAAATTGAACGTATGACTGCAGAAATGTTAGAGGCGGGTATAATTCAACCTAGTCAAAGTTCTTTCTCTGCTCCTGTAGTATTGGTACACAAGAAGGATGGATCATGGCACATGTGTCAGGATTATAGGGAGCTCAATAAGCTCACCATTAAAGATAAATTTCCCATTCCTGTGATTGATGAATTATTGGATGAATTACATGGAGCAATTTATTTTACCAAGTTGGATCTTCGTTCGGGATATCATCAAATTAGAATGAAGACTGAAGATATTCCAAAAACAACATTTCGAACTCATGAGGGTCATTATGAATTTTTGGTCATGCCTTTTGGCCTTACCAATGCACCTACTACATTTCAAGGGTTGATGAATTCCATTTTCAAACCCTTCCTTAGAAAATTTGTGCTAGTATTTTTTGATGATATACTAATCTACAGCAGGTCTTGGAAGGATCATGTTCAACATGTTGACAAGGTGCTCAAACTATTGTAGGAGAAACAATTATATGCAAAAACATCCAAATGTTTCTTTGGAGTACAAGAGGTGGAATATATGGGTCATATTGTATCTCACGAGGGTGTTAAAGTAGACCCTAACAAAATTAAAGCCATTAAGGAATGGAAGGTCCCCACAACCATAAAGAAGTTGCAAGGATTTCTCGGGTTAACAAGGTATTATCTCAAGTTTGTTAAGAATTATGGGAGAATAGCAGCACCTCTAACAACATTATTGAAGAAAGATGCATTTTCATGGTCTCCTGAAGCAACTAAGGCCTTTGAACATCTTAAAGAGGCAATGTGCCTAGCACCGATATTAGCTACGCCATACTTCACAAAAACCTTTATTGTGGAATGTGATGCCTAAGGAAATAGAATTGGTGTTGTTTTAATGAAATAAGGAAGACCCATTTCTTTTGAAAGCTGTCCAATGAAAGGAAAGTATTTACAAAAACCTATTTATGAGAAGGAAATGTTAGCAATACTGCATGCACTAAAGAAATGGAAAACTTACCTAATGGGAAGACAGTTCAAGGTAAAAATTGATCATGATAGCCTTAAAAACTTTTTGGAACAAAGACTATCTTTAGAAGAGTAGAAAAAATGGGTTACAAAGATGTTGGGTTATGAATTTGAAATAATCTACAAAAAAGGGAAGCTAAATTTTGTTGCAAATGCACTCTCAAGAAATAATGAAGAGGTGGAAGCGTTGCTTTGTGCCATTTCTATTATCCAACCAGATTGGATAACCGAAGCAAGAGATAAATGGAAGAAGGATGAAGAAGTGTGGATACTCATTCAAAAGTTGCAGCAAGATCCTAGTACATCTGATACATTTGGTTGGAAAAATGATTCTTTATGGTACAAATATTTCTTATATCTTTGTAAGAATTCCCAACTAAAAAAAAGATTCTTTTGGAATTGCACACTTCTCCTTTAGGAGGACACTTAGGATTTTTAAAAACTTACCAGAAGGTGAAGAAATAATTTTTTTGGGATGGCCTTAAATATGATATTCAAAATTTTGTGGCGGAATGTTTGGTTTGCCAGCAGAATAAAGTTGAGACACTTAAGACCCTGGGTCTTCTACAACCTTTAGCCATTCCAAGTCAATGTTGGGAGGGGATTTCAATGCATTTTATCACAGATTTACCTAAGTCCGAAGGAAATAGTGTCATCATGGTGGTAGTTGATAGACTTACCGAGTATGCACACTTTTTTGCACTATCTCATCCATTTAAAGCAAGTACAGTTGCTACCACATTTATGGACACAATTCAAAAGCTACATGGAAACCCAAGGGTTATTGTGAGCGACAAAGATTCCATTTTTACTGGAAATTTTTGGACGGAGTTATTTTCTTGTTTGGGTACTCAATTAGCTCATAGCTCATCTTATCATCCTCAATACGATGGTGAAACTGAGATAGTAAATAAATGTTTGGAAGGATATCTTCATTTTTTTGTATCTGATAAACAAACACAATGGGTCAAGTGGTTACCTCTCGCTGAATGGTGGTATGACACTTCCAACAATGTTACCTATGAAATAGGTAACCTAACCTCAAAATGGGAACTCTAGCCCAAAAAAACTCAAAAAACATGAAAAAACACCCCAAAAACAAAAAAAGTATATTCCAGAACACACTTGGTTTTTTTTGAAGGTCAAATTTCAACATTTTATAAAATTATGCTAAAAACAAAATTGTTTCTTGAAAAAAGGATTGAAAAAACACCCTCAAAACAAAACCAGTTGATGCTGGAATAAAAAATAAATAAAAATTGTGTCATATTTTTGACATTTTTAAAAATAGAAATAACATTTTTTAATTTTTAAAATTCAAACATTGAAATAAACCTAAAATTTAAGAAAAAAATGAATTTAAAAAATAAAAACATTTTAAAGCTTAAAATTTAAAAATATATAGGAATAAAAAATAAAAATAAAAACAAAATAAAAATTTTAATTCAAACATTAAAAAAAACCTAAAATTTAAGAAAAAAATTAACAAATAAAAAAATAAAGAAAATTAAAGATTACAATTTCAAAATATATGGAAATAAAAAAAATAAAAATATCAAATTATAAAAAATAAAAAAAACAAGTTAAAAAAAAGAAAGAAATTATAAAAAATAAAATATAGAAATTAAATTTAAAAAAGAGAAAGAAAATGTTTATTAAATTAAAAAAATAATAATAATAATTTTAAAATAAAAAATTTAATTTAAAGAAATATATTAAATTTTGATAAATTTAAAAAAAAAAAAAAATTAAAAAAAAAAACACATTATTTAAATTAAAAGTAAAAACATGAAAAATTAATTAAAAATGAAAAATGAAAAATAAAATACAATAAAAATATTAAATTTAAAAAAATATATATTAAAAAAACAAATAAATTTTAAAAAATAAATTAAATTTAAATTATAAAAAATAAAATATACATATGAACTTAAATTAAAAATATATATATATATATATATATATATATATATTGGATTTTATTAAATTAAAAAAAAATGTTAATATTAAAATAACAAATTAAACTAAAAAAAAGAAAAATATTAAATTTTAATAAATAAATGAATAAACAAATAAATTTTAAATTAAAAAAAAAAAAAAAAACATTGTTAAAATAAAAGGTTAAAACTTCAAAAATCAATTAAAAATGAAAAATTGAAAAAAATAAATTAAAAAAATATATTAAATAAAAAATAAAATAAAAAAAAAAATTAATTTGAAAAAAAAAAAAAAATAAATAAAAAAATAAAATAAAAAATCTAATTTTAAATACACAATTCTAATTGAAATAAAAAAAAATATAATAATTTTATGCAATTAAAAAAATAATAATAAAAAAAAATAAAAAAAATATATTAAATTCAAATAAATTTAAAACAAAATACAAAATTTATTAAATTTTAAAAAATTAAATGAAAAAACTAAACATAAAATTTAATAATAAAAAAAAATATGAAGAAAAAAAAAAAAAAATCAATTAAATTAAAAAAAAATTATTGTAAAATTTAGGAAAAAAAAAATAAAAACAAAAAAAATTAAAATAAATTAAATTTCAAATATAAAAATTAAATTTAAAAAAAAAAGTTAAATTTTTTGAATTTAAAAAAAAAATTAGACAAAAAAAATCAAATTAAAAAAAATATATTAAAAATTAAAAAAAAAAAAAAAAAAAAATTTAAAAAAAGAATTTTTTGATCGTGGTGGGGCGGCTAATCGGCCTCAGCCCGGAGTGGCCAAAATTTCAGGCGAGGGGGCGGGCGGGGAGAAACTGCATGCGGCCCCCGCGCTCGCCCGGCGGTCGGCCTCCTCGCAGCGGTCGTAGCCCTCATAAGCCACGTGGGTGTGAGGCCGATTTCGGGAATCACCCTCCCGCGGCGCGAGGCCGATTCCGGGAATCGCCCTCCCGCGGCGCGAGGGCGATTCTCGGAATCGGCCTCGCGCCGCGGGAGGGCGATTCTCGGAATCGGCCTTCCGCTGCGGGAGGGCGATTCTGGGAATCGGCCTCGCGCCGTGGGAGGGCAATTCTCGGAATCGGTCTTCCACCGCAGGAGAGCGATTCTGGGAATCAGCCTCGCGCCGGGGGAGGGCGATTCCCGGAATCGGCCTCGCGCCGCGGGAGGGCGATTCCCGAAATTGGCCTCGCGTCGCTGGAGGGTGATTCCCGAAATCGTCCTCGCGCCGTGGGTGGGCGATTCTCAGAATCAGCCTCCCGCCGCGGGAGGGCGATTCCCGGAATCGGCCTCCCGCCCAAGTGGCGGCGGAGGTTGGCCACTGGGTGGGATTCCGGCCTCCTGCCCAGCTGGCGACGAAAGCCGGTTGCTGGCCGGGCGGGGGGTTGCATGCAGCCTCCTCGCCCGCCAAGCGGCCGACCTTCGCCACCACCTAGGTAGGAGGTCGATTGGCGGCGCCACGACGATCAAAAAATTCTTCTTCTTCTCTTTTAAATTTTAATATTTTTTTTTTTTAATTTAGATTCAAAAAAATATTTTTTAATTCAAATCTTTTATTTTAAATTTAATTTGTTTTAATTTAATTTGTTTTTTGTTTTTTCAAATTTTGTTTTTAAATTTAATATTTTAGATTAATTATTTTTTAAAATTTAAAATTTATTTATTAAATTTATTAAATTTTGCTTTAATTAATTTTTTTTTTAAATCTTTTAGTTTATTTAGTTTTTCATTTTTAAATTTTATAAATTGTTTCAATTAAAAAAAAAGAGTAAATTTATGGATATTTGTTTTTTAATTATTTGCATGTGGTTTTTTTCATTTTTTTTGTTTTTTTATTGATAGTTTTTTTTTTTTTTTTTAATTCTTTTATTTTAATTTTCTTTTTCAATTTTAAATTTTGTTTTTTTTTTTAATTTGTATTTTTTGTTAATTTTAAAATTTGTATTTTTTTTTCTTCTTATTATTATTTTTTTTAATTAAAATTTAAAATTTAATTTTTTCTTTTTTGTATTTTATTTTTTTGTTCTAAATTTTAATTTTGTAATTTAAATAATTTTTAAATTTTCTATTTAATTTTTTTTTTAATTATATGGTTTTTTTAAATATCTTAGAAAAAAATGTTTTTAATGTTTTTTTTTGGGTTAATTTTTGTTTTTTTTCGTTAAATTATGTGTTTTTTTTTTCAAATTTTGTCATTTCTTTTGATATAATTTTCAAATAATTTTGTTTTTATTTATTTATTTATTTTTGTTTAAATTTTTTATTTTTACGAGTTAATTTTGTTTTTTTTAACATTTTATTGGTTTTTTTATTGTTTATATATATATATATTTTTAATCTAAGTTTGTGTTTTATTACCAACATGAAAATCACCACTCTAAAAAAAAAAGGTTGATGCTGCATCAATACATTTCAAAATTAGCATGAAAATCATCGGTCTACAAAAAAAAAGTTGATGCTGCATCAATACGTTTCAAAATTAGCATGAAAATCACTAACATTCTAAAACAAATATTCATACTTCATAAATAAAAATATTAGAGTGTCAAAAATGTGCACAAAAAAAAAGGGGTGATTCTGCATCACCACTTTTCAAAATCGGGTGCTTTTTATGCTACCAAAAAAAAGTAGGTAACAGTGCGGTTACCTATTTCATCGGTAACAATGTTTTCCTTCCATACTACAGCAAAAATGACCCCATTTATGGCACTTTATTGATATCATCCATTATCCATCACATCATCTTTAAGAGAAAATTTGAAGGTTCAAACAGTGGAAGATCACATCGAGCATCAACAAGAAGTTCTCCAACTATTAAAGGACAACCTGGATTTGGCACAAAATAGAATGAAACAACAGGCAGATCAACATCACAGTGAGAGAAGTTTTGATGTAGGAGACTGGGAATTTTTACGGCTACAACCATACAAAGAAATGTCCCTCAAGCAAGCTAAGAAGGATAATAAATTATCGCCAAAGTACTATGGTCCTTACAAGGTGTTGCAAAAGATTGGTATTGTGGCATACAAATTGGAGCTTCCTACTTCTTCACGTCTACATCCAATTTTCCATGTTTCATGCTTAAAGAAGGTTATAGGTGAAAATCTTCTAGTTCAAACAATATTGCCACAACTTGATGAGGAAGGAAAAACCATATTGGAACCTGAAGCAGTCACAGAAAAAAGAACTCGACAACTACGAAATCAATCAATTTCAGAGTATCTCATCAAGTGGAAGAACTTACCCACTGAATATTCTACATGGGAGGATGAGAATTTTATATAGAAGCACCCAGAGCTACTCAATCATTGAGGACAACACTTTTTTGAAGGAGAGGGGCATTTTAGGTCCCTATATTACTAGTATAGTCCCTTATTGTTGTTAGTGTAACCCCCTTATTGTTATTATTGTACCCTTGTAACCCCCATATTGTTATTATTGCGCCCTTAAATTATTATTGTTAGGTCGGCTAGGATTACATTATGGCCCCCCTAGGATTACATTGTGGCCCCATGGACTCTTATGTATGGAAAGGAGGTTTTGTAATTTGTATCATCCAAGAATTGTTCATTCATGTAATGTATTGGAGGTTGCCCCCTCGAAATGGACTATTTCTAAGGTGTTGATATCTCTTTTCTTCTATTTTTGGAGTTGGTTTCGCAACAAATTGTAGGTGTGGAACTGTCCAGTTGGGGCCCACGTCGCATCCTTGTTGCGTTGTGCCTACAGAAATAGGCTTCCATCCACTACCTTTCCTTGGAATTCCTGTGGCTATGGTCGAAAAAGGTCAAAAAGTTCGTCTCCCTCAGGGGTCAGAGGTCTGGGAGGTTGGGCTACCTCCTCGAGATGTTTTTGATGTTGTGTAAGGTGTGTTTGCCATGTTTCTGTCTATTTCACTTCCTCAAGGTCATCTAGGAGGTTGAATCTCATATTAGTAGCCTCTCGTCACATGTTTACCCCAGTTGGCTGGTTACTTGCGTAGATGTGGGAAGAGGGTGTTATAGAGTGGTATCAGAGCATGGTTCAACCCTTGGACTAGATGGGCGGTGTGTTTGTAGTGATTTGTTTGATTGCTTATGTGTTTCTCATACCTATGGTGTATGTGTTTTTGCATCCATGTTGTGTTGGCCATGGTGGTAGTGGTGTCTCCATGGGAGGACTGATGGCATTGTTTTCAACATGTGGTCATGTGTGTATGATTGATTAGGTGTTGTTCATGTTTATGTATTGTGCATGCACATTAGCTTACATATTGTTACATTTTGTATATGCATTGATTTTGTATGCTAGTTCACATATTGGTCATGCTTGTGTAGTGTCTGTGTATGCTTGCTTATGTGAGGTTATATCTTGAACATGCATTGGTCATTCACGCTTGGTTACATGTCACTTATGCCTGTGTGTGGTCCGTTTTTGTGATGGTGTGTGGTCAAGTTGCATTGGTATGGCTATGCATTAGATCATGTTGTGTATTTGGTACAGTTATGCATCTATGAATGGACTCCAACTAGAATGATGTTTATGCGCTAGTATACCATGTTTTATGTGTTTATATGTTGTTATGATTATCTATATATATGTATTTCACTAACGGGTTGATCTTGCAGAATGTATCCTCCCAAAATCACACTAACTTGTGCTGGTTTATTTATGAATTGGTTTAGTTGACGTATTGTACATTGCAAGAAGAATTCAAAGATGAATAGAAGAATGGTAAAATACAAATATTCTCCCTATGATTCATATGAGCAACATGGTGTTGGAAATTCATCTGATTTGGAAGATACACTGAGAAGTCTACAGGAAGAAATAAGGAGTTGTAAGACAGATAATGAAAGGCTTATACAGGCACAAGAAAAGCAAGCAGAGGTTAATGTAGTCATCCTTCAAAGTTTTTCAGAGTTTCATAAACAAGGGCCACTTAGGATCATCTATGGACAAGAGGAAAAAAATAATGGAGCATATGGAAGTAGTCCCGATGGTCACAGTTTGGATAGGGATGACACTATTAAAGATGGAAGATTGTTGGACACTCTGAGTAGGAGAGGTGACAGACACAGATATCATTCTAGTTCTGGTTCTAACCAGCATCATGATCGTCATCATTATCATCCTTATAGGAGGAGTGATAGGTGTTATATTACGGATGAGTTTAAAAAGGAAAAACCACCTACATTTGATGGAGATATGAATAAAACACAAGATGCAGAGACATGGTTGCTTAGCATGAAATTTGTTTTCACATTGCATGATTACTCATAAAATATGAAAGCTAGGATTGCTACATTCAACCTCAGAGGTAGAGAAGACATTTGGTGGAAATATGTGAAGAACATCAAGATATTTTTGAGGAAGAGTTGAGTTGGAGTGAGTTCAAAAGGTTATTCTGGAAGAAGTATCTATCAGAGAGATACTATGATGACAGGGAAAGGTATTTTTATGAGATGAAGATGGGTTCCATGATAGATCAAGAGTATACTAGCAGGTTCTTGGAGTTACTAAGATATGTGCCTTACCTCAAGGAGGAGAAGGCCAAGATTCATAGATTTATTAGTGGGTTGTCGATTGCATTCAAAGATAGGTTTTAGTTCAATGTGCCTAGATCATTGGAGGAGGTTATTCAGAAACTAATCCGTTGTTATGAACAATCAAAGTGCAAATCAGAAACTAAGACAAATTGGAAAGGTAATGCAAGAAACAAAGGAAAATGGGACAAAAAGAGAGCAAGACCTTAGGATACAGGTAACAAGGAGAATATTGCACCACCTAAGAAATTCAATACATATGGCAGAGGACAAGGATTTCAGTAGGAGGAGCAAAATAATAATGAGAATAGGGATCCAGTGAGGTGTTCTAATTGTGGATGAGATCATCATAGGAGATATTGTCCACAATATTAGGGTGGTAGGCCATAGATATACAATTCGTAGGAGGCACAGAAAGTGGTAGATGTTGGGCATAACATTCCTCAAATTTATGTAGTTGTGGAAAACATCCAAGCAAATCATCGGGCTTCTATCATTCAAATGGACGATAATATTTGTGATAAAGTTGTTTCCATTTTGATTGACCTTGGATCTAACTATAGTTTTATTAATAATGATGGTGGATAAGTGTGGTTTGAGTAAGGAAATGCATGTAGAATCTTGGTTAGTGCAGTTGGCCACAGGTACGAAGAAAAGATTTCACCATTGGGTAAGAGCTTGTGCATTTGAGTTAAATGGTATGCCTATAGCAGTGCACTTGAACATATTTCCATTAGGTTCATACAATATGATATTTGATATGGATTTGTGATATCTTCACAGGACCAAGGTAGACTGCTATGACAAATCTATTGAGCGCTTGGATGACAATGGGGAACCAAGAGTCTTACAGGGAAAGAAGAAATCCACATCAGTTAGGATGGTGACAGCCATGCAATCCAAGCACAATAATAAGAAATGGTGTGTACTATTTGTAGTTCATATCTATAGTGACAAAGATAAGAAGATTAAGGATGTAGGTGTTTTGAGAAGGTATCCAGTATTATAGCAGTTTCAGGATGTGTTCCTAGCAGAGATTTCAAAGTTTCCATCGCATAGGGAAGTATAATTTTCTAATTAGTTGATGCCAGAAGCATCTCTGACATCAAAAGAACCTTAGATGATGAGCATACATGATTTGGTAGAATTAAATTTGCAGCTAGAGGAGATGCTTGAAAAAGGGTACATTAGGCCAAGTGTATCACCATGGGGTGCACTGATGTTGTTCGTGAAGAAGAAATATGGCAGTCATAGACTATGCATTGACTACAAGAAGTTGAAAAAAGTGGCCGTAAAGAATAGGTACCCATTACCAAGGATTGATGATTTTTTAGATCAGTTGAAGGAAGGATAAGTGCTCTTTAATATCGACTTGAGATCGAGCTATCATCCGATATGCATCAAAGAGAAAGACATCTACAAGACCGAATTCAGAACCAGGTATGGGCATTATGAATTTGTTGTAGTTCCATTTGGTTTGACTAATGCCTCAACTACATTTATTTGTTTGGTGAATAATGTGTTGTTTCCTCATTTGGACAAGTTTGTGATTGTGTTTATTGATGAAATATTGATGTATTGTAAAAATGAGGAAGAGCATGTGGAGCATTTGGAAACAGTATTGAGGTTGTTAAGAGAGCATCAATTGTATGCTAAGCTCAAAAAATGTAGTTTCTTCCAGATTGAGGTACACTACTTGGGACATGTTGTCTCCAAGGAGGGAATTGTGGTAGGTTCAAAAAAGATAAGGGCCATCATGGAGTGGGTAGCTCCTAAGAGTGTAGATGAGGTGAGATCATTCATGGGATTGTCAGGTTCTTACAGGAGGTTCATCAATAAATTCTCACATATTTATTATCTGATTACATCATTACAGAGGAAGGGTAAGAATTTTGATTGGACAGAGGAGTGTGAGGCTATTTTTGAGCAACTTAAGTAGTTGTTGACACATGCTCTAGTGTTAAATATTGCAGATCTGGACAAGGATTTTGTAGTGTGTACAGATTCTTGCAAGAGAGCACTTGGTGGATTCCCTATGTAGTATCGACAGGTGGTGTGTTATGAGTCACGAAAACTGAATGACCATGAGTAGAACTACTTGACACTTTATCTTGAGGTAGAAATGATTATCAATGCACTGAAGATGTGGAGGCATTATCCTCTTGGAAGGTGGTTTGTATTGATGAGTGATCACATTGGGTTGAGATAATTGTTTGACCAATCGAATTTGAATGTTAGGCAAGCTAGATAGTTGGCAACGATTAGTGAGATTCACTTTGAGTTCAGGTACATCAAGGGAAATGAAAACAAGGTCATAGATGCTCGTAGTATGAAGGTAAATGTAAATCACATAGAAGCTATGAGCTCCTATGGGATAGACTTACAGGATAATATCTTGCATGTAGTTCTGTTGGATCATAGGTATATGGAGTGTTGTATGGAATTTTAATATACGGATAAACTAAATTCCCTCAGTGTGGCGTTTCTTCACTCAGAACAACAAAAGAAAGACAACTACTATTTTATATAATACAAATAGATATACATAAAGGGAAATAAGCCTACGTGTGATAATTTCACTCTCCTTCTGTCGTTTTTGTCGTTGTTCTCGATCCAACTCAAGCCTCTATATCGATTTCTACAATCAAAGACAGAGAACAACAAACAACATACAATATACAAGTATCTACTTATCTTAACCAAATCAAACCGATTAGATCTGAGAATACATACATCTGAATCATTAATACATTTCACAAGATATAGACATTTGTATGAGAAAATGAACATATATCATTATTAAGAAAGTAGGAGGAGAAGATTACGACCAATAAATTGATTTTTTATTAACCTGCTCCAACTTCATTCCACCCTCATCACATCCAAAATCATCTCAACATCATATCAGTACTTCGAATCTCTTATCAAATGAGAATCCAACAACATAAATTTTCACAAAATTCTTCCTCCCTTGCACTTAGATGGGTGCTCAATTTATAGGGAAACTAAAGGTAGTTTTTCATTGAATGACTTTCTATAATATGTAAGACATGTTTCCAAGTTCAAAGGTGTTGGATGGATAGTTTTATTTTAAGTATGACACCTATGGAATCTTCTAGAATGCATTGGCCATGTGGATATTCCTGGAGCAATGATGATTTTGCTCCCAGGTGACCAACGCACCCTTGAGTGTTAGGAAGTGCATTGTAGTGCACCCTTGCATGGAGGTATTGGCACTACAACGTAGTTATTCCCTTTCATAGGAGTGTTCGTGATTCAATGGGTCATATAATATATACTTCAAACCTTGTAAATCTCACAATTGAAGCCATAAAAGGAATGTATTTACTTAGGGCATATAGCAACTGAAATTAAGGGGATGATAGACCCTATTCATTGGTCCTGGGGAATGATGCCCAATTTGACCATGTCTTGGGAGATGATGCCCAAATTGAACTATAAGATCTGCCCCCTAAAGCATGAAGTCAAAATAATAATAATAGTATTTGGATCATATGCTTTACGATGTGATGAGTAGGATCTCAAGCAGGTGGTGACCTGTGTTAGCGCTCGAATCTACCTCAGGTTGAGGAAGGCAAAACTCGAGGCAACATCAAACCAAGCTCAGCCTCGTAGCTAGCCCTACGAGGGCAGGAGAGGGCTCTCTCCGGGTCTATCTCGGCATAAGGTTTTCAAGGGGCTGAGATGACCTAAAATAGAAACTGATTTTAGGCTAGTAAAGAGATAGGAAAGGGGTTTTTGATAAATGATGGGTTTCTGGGCTGTATGGGATCAAGAACAGCGTGAGCAGAGATTTAATCAAAGGCACAGATTATTCCATAAGGCGAGGTAGGAGTGAGGTTTAACAATTAATTTTGAAATTAAATGGAATGTAAAGACTGCTTAAGAAAGCTGAAAAGGGCATTTAACAATGAATCCTTTCCAACAGAAGAAAATTACACAAACACTGAACGCTCCTTCAAGGCAGAGCAAATGAATTGGATTCTACCTATCTTACCGCAAAAGCATTTCCTCCGCAACCGATTATGAATGGTGATAAAAACATTACGAGATTACATATGAAACAGTAGAAGAAACATATGCTAAATTTCACGCCACAAGAATCTTATAAATCAGAGTTGTACTCTTCAATTAATCTCTGTCAAAAAACTGTACAATAAAGCTCTCTGTTCTCCTCCACGCACCTCTCAGAACTCTCCTTACAAAGAATTTACAATAATAAATAAGAATATCTGTAGAAAACAGATCGACAGTCAGAGGAGCTGTTACAACAGCTCATGAACTGAAAGCTAAAGATAGAGAACAATAACCAAATAATCAAAAAAAAGGGCTGCGTTACACCTAAAATCTGTTTGATAACCCATGAGGAGGCACACCTGTAGCGTAGACCATCTGAAATGCAACTGAGGTCAAAAATAGGCAAATCGACCCTATTTCTCTGCTTATGGTTGGTATTCTGCGTTTAATTTGGGTTTTTACTTTTACCTTTACCATTTGAAAACAACCAAATTTTTATAATTAACATCCTATGTAACTTTGGGGGCGCTTTTATCAAATTATCGCTTCCAGCAGCTTTCCATACATAACTTTTCACTCATACATAGTGATGGTATGAGTAAAGGATATTTGTGGAACATATTTCATATGCCTGTCGAAGATTTCTATCTAGGTTTCCTCGGTCTCTTTCATTCTCTATGCAAAGGCTGCACGTCATACTTAGATCGGATTTGCTCATGCTCATACTCAGTCAATCGGTCAACCTTGTATTCTCCTTTATCAAACCTATCTTCAATAAGTACTGCACATTCACAGAGAAAGTATCAACTGAATTGTAACCCCATGGGCAAACTCCATAGCCAAAACCAAGCATCCTACCAAAGTCGAATTGACAGCATATAGCAGGCTCTGGTCCACATGTATGTAGCACATCATATGAATAGAAGGGCATCATATGGCAAAAGATATCAGTACTTTCATCACTGTCCCAACTTTGCCGCCACATGAACTTCAAATTTTCATGCATTGCTAATTCCTTCTTTACTTCATCATGAGTTCTCTAAATAAGCATATTATTGAAACCCATTCGACGAAGCAAATATGCCATTGTAGGTGAGTGACTGAAGGGGTTTATTGCCCAAGCATTCTTTGGTACAACACCAATTGTATCTTTAAACCACAAATTACCTTCCATCTTCTCTAAAGCAGCGAACATCCACATCAAACACACTAATTTCCCCCTTTAAAAACACCACAATCCTGTTAAAAAATCACTGAGCAACCATTAAAAACATACTTGCAAGCTGATCGTGGCGTTTTGGCTCGAAATCGGACGCAAAGACAAAATTGTTTGGCTCTGTCACTGTATGGGTAGCGCGCCTACCCAACGAGTAGCGCGCCCTATACGAGTAGCGCATGTGTTCTCTGCAAAGGGCTGGGGAAGTTTAAGTGGGTAGCGCACCTTATATGGGTAGCGCGCCCTTTCTATGGGTAGCGCACACCCTCAATGCCAGCGTGTTTGGTATCACTTGTAACCTTACCAATTATTGCTTGATCTGTGATACTTAGCGTGGTCAATAAAGAATGGATCGGTATTTGGATGATTCTTTCCAAGTGCTTGTTGTCAAGGCTTCCATTGACTGCATTGCCAATTCATTTGTGGTCTGTATACTACAGTCTATAACGCTTGTTCACGTATGAAGAGGAAATATGCCATTAAAGCTGCTAATATATTTATTCTGAACACCCATATACAATGCTGTGGCGCTAGATTATAACAACCTATGCTCCCTCGGCTTGATGTTGCTAAACAAGCTTAGCCTCCAAATTTGGTGATTATTCTATTCATGAATTTTTGCTTCTCTGATTTCCTGAATTTAAATGATGGCTCCTCTGTCTGCTTGCAGGGATAATTAACATCGAACTTTGGCAAGGAGAACCAGCATCTGCAACTGAGGAACTACATGGTGAAAAGGTACATTTGATGATTTCTTCTTCAAAACAGTGTTTTGAAGAAGAATCAATTTCACATTATTGATAATGACATAAAAATAAAAACTTACTGAACCTTCCTCTAGTCTGCAGACATTACTCGACATGTTTGAAGACCAATGACGAAGGACTAACAAGACTGTGTCTAATATTGGCTCCAATGGGGATGGCAGCTGCCGCTTCTTGGAGGTGCCAAGAACCGCAGAGCTTTGGGAGAGCAGATAGTGCCTCCATCCATTGGGCTATGGAATCATTATTCTGACAAACAGACTAAAGACTGATAACTCCACTTATTAACTGGAAAATCGACTCAAACTGACTCGATGCAAACTGAAATGACTGAATTAAAACAAAATTTTTTTGAAAAGGGCAGCAGTCCATCAAGCTCTTAAAATCATGATGGCAACCACCTGCATACTGATGTGATATATAAAATCATGTGTAGTGTGCCTTCCAATGTAACCAATCCAGTAAATGGCTACACCCCAAATTTCTGCTCTTACTCTCCTTGAGCAGGCGGAATGATGAACCTGTAGGCAACTCAAAATAACCACTGAAACCAAAGCTTATGATAATGAACCAGGCAATATTTATCCTTTCTAATGTTTGCAGAAGAATTTTGAAAGGGTCTTGAAAATCCTGAAGCACTGGCTTATCTGGAGATCCAGCTGCAAAAATACTAGTATTCACTTCATTCTGATCTGAAAAGACAATCGATTTCTGAGGGATAGAAATGCACAGAGAGGTATCTGCCATCTGAGTGTTAGTTGTAGGTTCCTTGACCATGAGAAATTCTGGCATATATTCCTCAACTTCATGATCTAGGTCATTCTTAAACAAAAAACAATCTTCAATATTATCAAACATGACAGCCTTATCATCTTTGTGAAGGAAAAAATTATCTGTTTGCTGATCTACAAAACTGATTACAAGACAGTCATCTTTTTCAAAAGAGGAAGAAGTTTCTACTTTCGACTATGTAAGTGCCTTCAAATACTTTGTGCTAGGAGCTTTATTAAGACCTTTCAAGAAGTGAATCTATCTCTCTGGAATAAAGGAGACAATACTTTTTGTTTTCATGCAACCATGATAGTGTCTTCATATATTGAGCGTTAAACTATCATTTAATGTCTTAGCGTTATTGAAAAAGTTCATCACTTACTTGCCACAAAGATCTCATTTGTTTTCTTAGGCCGAAGTTGGATTACTTCTTCATGAAGGTTATGTTCGGCAGTGAATTTGTAGTGTAGTAGAACATTTGGATCCATTACTGTGTCTTCTGCATTCCAGATGATTTCAACAGCAGAATTCTCTTTGATGGGCTTCAGCACAAGATATGCTTGGTCATCATGATCTGAATGTAGTTCTGAAGTAGCTGACTGGACATTATCACAATCTGCAATCTGCATGTTGTCTTCTTCTGTGGGCAGATCTGAAATGTCATTCTCCCTTTCATCATTTTCAACCATATGGCATTCTTCAACCTGTTGATCTTGATTCTGCTGCAAAATTTCCTGAGCATCTTGATGGGTATCCTCTAGGTTCTCTTCATTTTTCTGAAATGGATTCTCGTACAGAGAATCCATGATCTCATCATCCATGAAATTATCATCTTCATAATATTTCTCAAGGCTTTCAATAAAAGTAGAAGCATGTTTGCAACAGTCATGAACTAAATTTAATGATGAATAAGATTCTTGATATCTTTCAATGAACAAGGCATGAAAATCCTCTAAACAGTAAATCCTCTAAACAGTAAATAGTGAAATCACCATGAAGCTACTGATCTGCCTGCAGTGAAATCACCATGAAGCATTGATTTCTGGATTTTTCAGTGAATGAAGTCGCCGGTGAATGATTTCAGCCTTGTGGTGTTTGACTGCTATTCACCATCAACGATCAGATCTGAACTTTGTCATCCTTTACCGGGGAAGACTTCCCCAGTATGGTCGCCACTATGTTAGCGCTCGAATCTGCCTCAGGCTGAGGAAGGCAAAACTCGAGGCAACATCAAACCAAGCTCAGCCTCGTAGCTAGCCCTACAAGGGCAGGAGAGGGCTCTCTCCGGGTCTATCTCGGCATAAGGTTTTCAAGGGGCTGAGATGACCTAAAATAGGAACTGATTTTAGGCTAGTAAAGAGATAGGAAAGGGGTTTTTGATAAATGATGGGTTTTTGGGCTGTATGGGATCAAGAACAGTGTGAGCAGAGATTTAATCAAAGGCACAGATTATTCCATAAGGCAAGGTAGGAGTGAGGTTTAACAATTAATTTTGAAATTAAATGGAATGTAAAGACTGCTTAAGAAAGCTGAAAAGGGCATTTAACAATGAATCCTTTCCAACAGAAGAAAATTACACAAACAGTGAACGCTCCTTCAAGGCAGAGCAAATGAATTGGATTCTACCTATCTTACTGCAAAAGCATCCAGTAAACTGATTATGAATGAAATGTAAAACATTACGAGATTACATATGAAACAGTAGAAGAAACATATGCTAAATTTCACGCCACAAGAATCTTATAAATCAGAGTTGTACTCTTCAATTAATCTCTGTCAAACAACTGTACAATAAAGCTCTCTGTTCTCCTCCACGCACCTCTCAGAACTCTCCTTACAAAGAATTTACAATAATAAATCAGACTATGCAGCGAAAGCGGTCGTAAATTAGAGGAGTTGTTGTAAGCTCATGAGCGGCTAAAGATAGAGAACAATAACAAATAATCAAAAAAAAGTTTGTGTTACACTGAAATCGTTTGATAACCCATGAGAAACATGCTGTAGTAGACCATCAAATCCGTGAGGTGTCAAATGAGCAAATCTACCCCTATTTCTGTATGAAGTTGATCTATGTTAATTATGATTTTTACTTTTACTATTACCATTTGAAAAACAATAAATTTTATAATTAACATCCTCATAACTTTAGGTAGCTTTTATCAAATTATAAGCTTCCAATGACTTTCCATACATAACACCGCTCATACATAGTGATGGTATATGAGTAAAGGACTATGGAACACATTTCATATACTGTGTAATTCTATCTAGGTTTCCTCAGTCTCTTTAATTCTCTACTTGCAAAGTGCCGTCATGCCAGTTGGTTGCTCTGTTCTCCCTTTCAGTCAATCAGTCAACCTTGTATTCTCCTTTATCAAACCTATCTTCAATAAGTACTGCACATTCACAGAGAAAGTCTCAACTGAATTGTAACCCCATGGGAAAACTCCATAGCCAAAACCAAGCATCCTACCAAAGTCGAATTGACAGCATATAGCAGGCTCTGGTCCACATGTATGTAGCACATCATATGAATAGAAGGGCATCATATGGAAAAAGATATCAGTACTTTCATCACTGTCCCAACTTTTCCGCCACATGAACTTCAAATTTTCATGCATTGCTAATTCCTTCTTTACTTCATCATGAGTTCTCTGAATAAGCATTGACCCAAAACCAAAGTGATGATATGATGAAATTTCAATAATATTACCCAACCCAAAAGTCATGGTGATGGTGTAAAAGTGTCAGGTTCAAGAGCGACATGCTACCATAAAGTGTTTTGTTCTGTTAGTACCCTATAAATTATAAGATCTCAAGGTGACTGGATACTTCATATTTCATGCAAGGTTTTCATTATTGAAAGGATTTTCAAAATTCAAATTATTTCAAATAAAAATGAAAAATGAAGAAAAAGAAAGAAAAGAGGGTATAAGAAATAAAGAAAAAGAAAATAAAATAGAATAAAAAAAAATAAAAAAAATAAAAGAAATAAGAAACCCAAAAAATAAATAAAACTAAAAGTGCTGTAAGTTCAAATGCCACTACTCCTTAGATAGGTCTCTCGAGTGATACAGTTTAATCATAATTGGACAATTTTCAATTTTTGTTGATATGTTAGAAAATAAATATTTGCCAAACTGTTTAATCTTGGCTTATTAGTAGATAGGTAGAAAATGAGATTGGTTCAATAGCTTAATCTGAACTAATAGGAGAAGTGAGGGATAGGGGTTAGGTTAAAATTTTAAAAGAAAATGTTCGTGGTCTGCAAGTCTAAATGCACCCTACAAAGGAAGAAAAAATGTTAGACGAGTTGTTCGGGTAGGTAGATATCAAAGGGGGAAGAAACGAAAGGAAAAAATGAAATGGGGACTTTGAAATCCTTTGAGGAGAAATATATTTCATCTTAAGCCTTGTGCAAGTCCCGCCAAGCACAAAATCGCACTTCTCAAGTTTCAAAGGATAACGTTAAAGAAAAGTGTAAAATCTACGATCTTCGGGCTGCAGGCAGTCTAGCCTTCCTTGCCACGTCACCTCCCCCTCCATGTACTTCGCACTTCACAAGTTTAAAGGTTTACCCCCATTGCTAATAACTAAATCCCCCAATGCATGATTTGTGATAGTCGTGGAGCCCTCCTCTCCACGTCACTCCCCCTCCCCATGCTTCACAGTTCACAAGATTTAAGGTTTACCTCTATTTCTCATAACTACACCCTCCGATGTGAAATTTACGATGTTCGTGGGCCCCTCGTCTCCATGTCACTCCCCCTCCCCATGCTTCACACTTCTCAAGTTTTAATTTTTACCCCTACTGCTCATAAATAAATCCTTTGATGTGCGATTTTCCGTATCCGTCGGGTCCCACCTCCTCACCACGTCACACATTCCCCCCGACGCTCATCCGTGGACCCAGGCCCATAGTCCCATCACCCCATCGCATCAATCACTAAATACCTCTCACCTTACCCTCCATCTATGCCCCTCACCTTGCCATGGATGACCCTCGATTCATTTTGTCCCCCCTTTACCCTTCGAACATTAAAAAATTGGGGGGGGTGGGGGGGGGGGGCGTCCGAAATGAGCGGTATCCATTACTGCCTCCTCCTCCATGTGTCGCGCTCCCACTGTTTCACACCCCCCACTCTATTACCACTTACCACTTGTCCTCCGTCACCTGTCCACTTCGCGCCATCACATCCCCTCCCACCAATAGAACCATTGCGCCATGAATGGTCGGGCCATTATCCAATGGACGCGCGCAAACTCAAAAGTTACCCTCGAGCCACATGTTAAAACCCAAATCCATCACGATGCCAAATTTTGCATTTTTGTTACCATTGAATTGCTATAGGTTGTAATATTACAGATAACTGCAGAGGAAATCACAACCAGCCACGTTGGCCGAAAGGTAAATTGCATATCAAAGAAGGAACCATCAGCGCTCTATGAGCTTGGTTACAGTCTCATTTTAGATAATTCACTTTCGATCCCAATCCCCTTCAGTCTTACCCCTTCCTCAGTATAAATTCATACTATTTCTCCCTTCTCTATTCCCCTTCTTTGGCAACCCATTCTCCATTACAGGTGAATCAGAGAGTGAAAAACCAAATCGTGCCTCCCAAGGTTGATCAACAGCCTTTCAATCCAATGGTCTACCCCCAGGTTGACTTACACCATATTCCCCTGACCGATAATGACTAAAAGATCCATGAGACAGAGTCATACCTCGACCTGTTCGATGTCTACTATCGGCTCAAGGATAAGCTCCACATTACATCTTCCCTAGAACCCATAGCTGTCATGAGCTAATTAGGAAATGTCAATATTGCTATGACATTAAGCAAAGAGCCATAGTGAAATATGCAGGAGAGATTTTTGTTTCATGTAAATGCCCCATCCATTCAAGATATATTGCAAGCCCCCATTGTTGAGAACACTGTTCCATTTTCATATGAGGCCCTTATACGACTATACCAAGGATTAGATTTTTCTAGCAGGGTCAGAACCTTGAAGCTTTTCATGACTCCCAATGCACCAATGCCTACCACAAATCCCCCATATCTATCTTCCACCTTCCTAGAAAGGACCCAACACATTTTCACTACCCTATCTTATTTGTTAGGTTATCATAATGATTAGTGGATAGATGAAGCCATAATTGGTTTCTTGTCTGTCCTCTTTGCAGATGCCAAGCACATGGTTATGTTCAACTTTTCTCAGCCCCTTGCTAATGAAATCCACGATCCGTTCTCGAAATTTCAAACAGAAGTGGTATTCAAGTACACCTCTATTTTGGTGTAAATGTTTACCTGTTTTCAATCCAACAAGTTCGAATTTGACATGATAAAGCAAGGTGAAGACTCTCAATCCCAATCTATCATATTCTAGAAAAATCTATTGAGAAAGGATCAGGAAGACTATTCATACAAGAGCTTTGTAGACCTATTTATTCATCCAGTAGTCAATGCACTCAGCAACGCCACAGAGCCTAGGGTTAGTGAGGAAATCAATAAAGTGATGCAGTTGACAGAGCAGATCAGGACAACATACTGGTATCTCTACCAGAAATACACTAAGATCACGGTTTATGGCAATGAATTTCCCCCCTATAAATTACCCAAATACCTATCCATGATGATATTTTCCCTTGAGTATATCATACAAATAATAGATGTTGATGAGGTGCATTTTGTTTCAACCAAGAAGAAGTCACAATTTAGGATAAAATAACAAATCAACCCACTAATCTGAAATAGTAGGGTTGTAGGAGGAGATGTAGATAAAATACTCTAAGAGATGAAATTCACACATAGGTTCACTTGGTCCTATGATCCAATGGGGATCATCTCCAAGAATAGTGTGGAAAACAAGTACACACCCTACACCCACAACCACCAACTAGAGATAGGGAAGTACATTAAACAATAAGAATGGGTAGCAGACATACTCCAGGAGGCTGAAGAGAAATTCATCTCTACTTCAGGAGTCCAGACACCAACTCCACAAGAGAGAAAAGCAGCAAGAGTTCAATATGACAAAGGAAAGGAGCCTGAAAAGGAAAAAGGAAGTAAGAGGACCAGGGAGGATCCAACATACATGGATATCGATTCCTCCACTAAGGAGTTAAAAATGAAATATAGGAAGAGAGCCAAGATTAGCATGGGACCTAACCAAGGAAATGAGGAAAACCAACAAACTATCATCACAATTGGGGTGAGAATATTTTCAACGGGATTGAGCCACTGAATGAAAGAGGTTTGCCTTCCTTGTTTGTTATCAATGATAAACTGATGCCAAGAACTAATTATGTAAAGAGGCTAACAGAGATCTCTGAGGACACATCCAAGTTCACAAATCTGGATAACACCATGACTGGGAAAGAATTCTATGAAGTCATCAACAATTATTTATTCATACAACATGAGGTGAAGCACATTTTTGAGCTGAAGCCAACATTCATAAATTACACCGAGACTGATGAAGTCTACAAGAATTTGAACAGGACCAAGATCTCGACTCTAGACAGTTGGGAATTTATATGAAGGCTCTAGGAAGGATGATGTCTTAGTTCAGTGACGAAGCTCGCAGCTCAATGAATTTTTAGAATCAACATATCGAGTGTATCAGATCCGCCAACATAGTAGACCACCACAACGTTAGATAACATCTCCACAAGGATGTCAAGCACCTGTCAGGAGGGCCGTTACAATGAAGGTACACTTCCACTTCTACATCGGACATCTGGCTAGAAATAGTCACAATGCGTCCATGCATGAGACGCACAGACCCATTTCTAGTTACTCTTATGGTAAAAGGACCGATTTCCCTTCGCTAATGGAAAGTCAGTGAAAATAGTTTAAATCCAAGTTTTCATCCTGCAACAAAGGTTGGACCCTGGTTTTATAAGAAATTTTCATTGCAAGTATTCATAATTTTCAGTATGGAGCATCAATAAAGAGATCATTCTACAAGATTCATGTGTTGTGAGTCTTGGTGATGTTTTCTTGATTCATGTTTAATTTTTTCCCATTATAATCTATTTTTTGTTTCATTTATAATTCTATTTGTAAAGTAGGAAGGTTAGATTAAGATTTATAGTTTAAGAGTACCTTAATTCTAATTTTATTTACAATTTCAATGTTTTCTTCTAATGTATGGTTTAAGAATTCTTAATTGCTCTTCAATCATTACTGAAAACACTTTTCTCCATCCCATAATTACACACAACTATAAACACCACTATTCACAGCTACCTTTCCTTGCATTTTCTTTGGGATTTGATGCATACACCTAGCCTATTTTGACTCCATAACTGAATGGAAACTGTTTAGAAAAGGCCGCTTCTATTCAACGAAGAAAAATCAAACAAACAACCCTTATAATCAGTTTAACTAGCCTAATATCAGCAAACTTAAACAAATCTAAATCTAATAGAGAGATCCCTCTTTGAGCCTAGGAGGGCTATATCCTAGGCTTCAAGCAGTTTTGATGTTGTGCTTTATACTTTAGTATTGTCAATATTCTAAATTATAGAGTGACACCATATTGGCAACGATACTGGGGACTAGCTAATTTTTTTTCAATTTTCACTCAAATTTAGAAACCCTAGCTAAAAAACACCAAATGATACAACTTTATTTTAAAGATTGGTTTCTTCTGATATAAAATAATCAGTTTTCTATGATTTTGAGCTAAGTTCTGGCTTCCAAAAGGATATCCACAGGATCCCATCCAGATCCAAATCCTCCTCCTATCGTAGATAATCCTAAGAAATATTGAGGAAACTTCCTAGAATGGAAATTCCAACTAGTAGCAGGGTTCTTCATAGATCTACTTCCTTACCTGATAGCTTTGTCACTTTGCAAGACATTCAATTTGAGTTGCAGTTCAAACTAGGTCTATTCAAAACCAAATCTTAGAATTGGACTGACCTTATAGTTTTTGATCCCTCCATACTCCCCACTGCTACCCATCCACCTTCATCCACCCTTCATCTTCCTCCGCCACCTACACCAATCATGGCAGCCATATATGCCCCATTGGTGCTACTAGTCCCTTTACCCCCTATGCCCCAAGACTACCAGTCCAAGATTCCCCAGTTTGACAGCACTAGTCCTACGACAGCCCAAAAACACATTGATAAGATGAATGAATATTTTGACTTGCGAGAAATTGATGATGATAGTGTCTAGTTGAGAATTTTTTCTGAGAGTTTAGGTGGTGGGGTTAGGAAATGGTTTAAGGACGTAACTATTAATAGTATCCATGATCTCCCTTATTTTCACCAAAATTTTATCAATAGGTGGGAAGTCAATAAAAAACCACTGGAGATTATATCAGAGTATGAAACTATCAAAGGATCCCTCGAAGAGAGTGTGAAATACTACTATTCTAGATTTAACACCTTATATAATGCCCTCCCTGCTAATTTGAGACCACCCCAAGGGATAGTGTTGTTTAAATTTACTAATGGATTTGACCCAGACATGGCCTGTCAGCTTAGGGAAAGAGAGTCATCAACCTTAGAGAAAATGCAGAAGAATGTTGTGAGTGTAGAGGCTAACTTGTTAGCTAAAATGGCCAGGATAAGGACTGAGAGGAGAGTCACCATAAGAGAAGAGCCTATAACTTCTACATCCGATACCAAGATTGATAAATTGGTAATGACTATGGAAAGGATGATGGAGAGGATGAGTTTAAATGAAAGCTAAATACCTAGAGACAACCAACCAACACCCCAAAACAGAAATCAAAACCTAAGAAGAAACCCTCCACAAATTAGGCAAAGAGAGCAGAGGGGCCCTGATGAGCAGATCAAGCCTCCCTTTAAAAAAAATTATGCTGATGATAACGAAGGGATAGTGGAGGAAGAGGAGGAAAATCATATAATTCTGATGGGAATTAGTGAAGAGCATCTTGTCTTCCTCACTGAAGAAGAGCAAGACTTGTTTTCACTAGCCCAAGCTGACCTTAGGCCTAAAGAATCCGATGACTAGAAACTGGTTTCTAAGGATGCCATTATGGAATTCAATAGATAGTACAACTTAAGGAGAAAAAATAATGTGGACAATTCAAATAAAGGGCATTTAGAGAACTCTACTAAGAGAGTATCTGAATCCGAAGTTAAGAAAACAACTGAAAAAACTAAGAAAAATTTAAATAATTCATAAAAGAAAAACATAGAGAGTAGTGCCAAGAAAACCATAGATGTTCCTACCATAAACCCTCACAAGGACATCCCTATTACAAGAAAACAGACCAAAGTTACCCAAATAATAGAGGCTGAAAGAATTGATATGTAAAACCCACTAAGAAATCAAACTCCCTTTGTATTGAGAGAAAACTTGCAAAGGCAAAGATTTATGTCCCTCACACTGAATTGGTCAACAAAAATTTCTGCAGATCTCAGGTCCTGAAAGTGTTAAATATAGGGGATATTTCACACACTGTCAATTTGAGTGATGACCAACCTCAACTCTTGTTTGGGATAGAGGTTGATGGTAGACCACGAGAAGGAGGGATTCCACCTTTTTATGTCAGTCTAAATGTTCATGATAAAATATTTCATAACGCCGTGTTGGATTTTGGTGCCTCACACAACCTTATGCCCCAAGAAGTTATGGAGAAACTCGGCCTTGGAATCACTAGACCCTACAGGGATTTATACTCTTTTGATTCTAGAAAAGTTAAGTGCCTAGGCCTGATCAAGGACCTCTGTGTCACTCTAGCTCAAATACCTATGAAGAGTTTAGTGATGGATATTGTTGTGGCAGACATTCCCCCAAAGTACAAAATTATTTTATCTCGCTCATGGGGGGGGGGGGATTACAAGGAAATCTGCAACTAGACATGACTTATGATACCATCTAGTGTTTGGTCAAACGAGGAAGCTTTATAGAGAAGCATTGATGAATTACATGGTAGGTAGCCAAGAAAAGCCTCACAACTAACCTCTGTACTCTATTCACACTGACCTAGACTATTTCATTTTGTATAATGATGGAATAAATGATTCATGATTTTCCAAAGTAGAAAGTGATCGCACAGAAAACATTGGAAGTCAAACCCAAACAAAGCAACCAGACCATGCCCAAGAACCTCTTTGGAACATGATTTTTGATGGCTCATGTGGCCAAGCTGGCTCTGGGGTATGAATATGAGTGTATAACACAAGAGACGATAGTCCACAGGGTCATTCATACAAATTAAATTTCTAGTGCACAAACAACATTGCTGAGCATGAAGCCTATATTTTAGGATTACAAATGTTGAAAAAATTAGGAGCAAGGCGGGTCTCTATGCAGGGTGATTCTCAGCTAGTCATTAAACAAGTTAAAGCACTATATGTAGCCAAACACCCTAGACTAAGATCTTATATAAATGTTGTCCTTGATTTTTTGGGGACCTTCGAGGAATATGATTTGGCAATCATTCCTAGAAACCAAAATGTCCTAGCCAATGGCCTAGATGTTTCAGCAAGCACCTGTAAACTACCTCACCCAAAAAAGAAACATAAAATTCAGGTCAAACATTGTCCTGCAGTGCCAGACAACATGAGATACAAGCAAGTTTTTGGCAATGATAAACAAATTGAGAGCTTCCTGCAATCTAGAGATGAATTTGAATATAGGAACATGGATATGGATTGTGAGGGAGACAGTCTTATCAAGGTACAAACTATTGAGGAAACATAAGCCATTGTTATGGAAAATGTTGTTCTAGATGTAAATACTAATGTAAATATTCCCACTCACAACACTGTTTATAATACCGATAAACAAAAAGACCTGGAAAAAGAGTGATTTGAAATACTCCAGCTTAAAGACAATAATCTGACTAGGGGGCTAGTCCCTTTAGAAGAGTTATTTGACTTTAATGATGTGGCCAAAAAACCCAAAATAGAGCCAACTGAAACAAACATTGAGGAATGTTATATAGGCATAGAATAGAACCCCAAAATCATCAAACTGTCTAAATCTCTGCCTACTATTACAAAGAAAAAACATATAGCCTTATTCAAAGAATTTATTGATGTGTTTTCTTGCAGTTATGAGGATTTGAAATCCTATGATACCAACATCATCTAGCTCAAAATTCCAATTAAAGAAAACCAAAATCCATTCAAACAAAATTTGCAAAGAATAAATCTTGTTTTAATGCCTCTAGTTGAGAAAGAGATTAAGAATATGCACGAAGAAAAAATCATAGTGCCACTCAAGTACTCCTAATGGGTTTCCAATATTGTCCCAACTAGGAAGAAAATAGGCGATATTAGACACTACATTGAGTTCAGAGACCTTAATAAGGCATATCTTAAGGATAACTACCCTTTACCTAAGATGGATCACATATTACAAAGGGTAGTAGGTTCCATTAGGATATCTTTTTTAGATGGTTTCTCTGGTTACAATTAAGTGTTATTGCACCCTGATGACCAAGATAAGACAAATTTTACAACTCCTTGGGGGACTTTCATGTATGTGAAAATTCCCTTTGGACTAATGAATTTTGGAGCTACCTTTGAAAGGGCCATGGAAAAAGCATTTTCTGATGACAATGGCCACTTTATTATGATTTATTTGGATGACATTACTGTGTTTTCTAAAACGAATGAAGAACATTTAACACACTCAAGAAGAATTTTTGAGAAGTGTAGAAAAATTGGACTCTCCTTGAATCTAAAGAATACATTGCTTGGATTGGAAGAAGGAAAATTGTTAGGCCATATTATCTCTAAGGATGGAATTAGAATTTACCAAAGAAAAATTGAAGGAATATTGAAAATCAGCCATCCCAAAAATTTGAAAGAACTCCAATATTGTCCTGAAGATGGATCCCCATTGGGATTCGAACGTCGACCAATGTTTTTTAAAACTGTATATAATCCAGAAGTTTCTTCAAGAAATCCAATCCTTCATTGGTAAAGTCAACTTCCGAAGGATATTTATACCTAACTTGTCCAAACTTTTAAGGAACATCACTAACATTCTAAAGAAGGGATCAAAAATAAAGTGGACCATGGAAGAAAAACAGTATTTTGACTTGGTCAAGCTAGCATTGAAAAATGCCCCAATACTAATTAGCCTGGATTTCACTAAATATTTCATGATTTTTTCATTTTCCTTTGAACATACTATTGTTGTTGTTTTGTTACAGAAAAACAGTGAAGGAAAAAAACAACCAATAGCCTTTTTCAGCAAGGCATTAAGAGATGCATCTTTGAAATATAATAACATGGAAAAACAAGCCTTTGCATTGGTGAAAGCACTGAAAGATTTTAGAGTCTACATTTTACATTCAAATATAATTGCTTATGTTTTGAATGCAGTGGTCAAAGACATTATAACAAAAACCGGTCCCGATGGCAAGAGAGGGAAATGGATTACAGTGATCCTAGAGTAAAATTTGGAAATCAAGCCTACCAAGTTGATTAAAGGCTAAGGACTAGCTAAATTGATGGCAGAATCTAATTTACATGCACTATACATCAACATGGTACACACATTAGATGATCAAGAGGAACTGTCGACTCCACCAATTGATGAAGCATTCATGAATTCCCCATGGTATGCTAATATTTTGTATGTACTATCTAATCTGAATGCTCCTCCTGGTTTATCTAAAACAAAGGCTAGATTTTTGAAAGTCAAAGTTGTCAAGTTTTTCATTATGGAAATTTTTTTTGTATTGGAAATATATTGGAGGCATTTTTCTTAAATGTTTATTAAAGGATGATGCAGATAGATAAATGCAGGAGTTCCACAGAGGTGACTGTGGTGGCCATCTCTACTAGAAAATCACTGCTAAAAAAATCATGAGAGCTGGTTTTTATTGGTCCACCATTTTTCCTCATGTCCATAAGATGGTTACTTCTTGTCATAAATGTCAAATATTTGAAGGGAAGAGGAAGCTACTTCCCTTACCCATGAAACCTATTTCTATAGAAATCTCTTTCTAGTAGTGGGGATTAGACTTCATAGGATAAATTCACCCTCCATCCTCTGCTCAACATAAATGGATCCTCACTGCTATCGATTATTTCACCAAATGGATAGAGGCCACCCCTTCTAGAAATTCCACTGACTCTTTTATTATAAAATTCCTAGAAAACAACATCCTTTCTATATTTGGTTGTCCTAGGAAAATCATTAGAGAAAATGCTGCAGCCTACAGATCCAAAAATATAGTTGATTTTTTCCACAGATATCATATAACATTTGGGCATTCAATAACCTACTACCCTCAAGGTAACGGATTGGTTGAATCTTCAAATAAAAGTCTGGTGAACATCATTAAAAATCTTCTGGAGGAGAATAAGAAATAATGGCACAATAATATGATCAATGCTCTGTGGGATAATAGGCTCACCATAAAGAAATCAATTGGCATGTCTCCATATCAATTGGTTTGTGGAATGGATGCAGTGTTTCCATTTTCCTTAGGAGTTCTAGTAATGAAGATAATCCAAGAGGTCCAAGCTAAGCCAAATGACATTCAAAGGAGGATTAATGACACCATTCATATGCAACAGTCCAGAGAAGAGGTTTACAATAGAACCTGAGTGATGCAAGAGAATATCAAGAAGATATTTGACAAGAGAACCAAGGCTGATAATTTCAGTCTAGGTGAAAATGTTCTAAAAAGGGATTCCAGGAGAGAGAATAAAGGCAAGCATGGAAAGTTTGATAATATTTGGAAAGGGCCATACATCATTCATGCTTTAAAGGAAAATAATGCTTATTTTCTCAAAGAGTTGGAGGGTATAGAATTATCTGGAGGCCCTATCAATGGCAGGATGCTAAAAAATTATTTCTTATAAACTCAAGATAAATTTCCATCATTGTAAATACCACTACCTCAGAGTTTTCAATAATTCATTGGACGAGGTTGAAACCCTAAGTGAAGGCCCTAAGCCCAGTTCAATGAGAAGATACATAAAACAAAAAAGAAATTGGTTGAAAAGGAATGGAAAGCAGTTAAAAATGTTTCTAAAAAAGGAGCATCCAAGGCTACTGGTCTCAAGTTCTTAACATTTCTTTTCAAGAAGCACCACCCCAGCTGGAGCCACTGTTAGTACCCTATAAATTATAGGATCTCAAGGTGATTGGATACTTCATATTTTGTGCAAGGTTTTCATTATTGAAAGGATTTTAAAAATTCAAATGATGTCAAATAAAAAGGAAAAATGAAGAAAAAGAAAGAAAATAGGGTATAAGAAATAAAGAAAAAGAAAAGAAAAGAGAATGAATAGAAAAAAAAAGGAAAAGAAAGAAGAACCCCAAAAAGGAAATAAAACTGAAAGTGCTGCAAGTTCAAATTCCACTACTCTTTAGATAGGTCTGTTCAGTCATACAGTTTAATCATGATTGGACAATTTTAAATTTTTGTTGATAGGTTAGAAAATAAAGATTTTCCAAACTGTTTAATCTTGGCTTATCAGTAGATAGGTAGAAAATGAGATTGGTTCATCAACTTAATATGATCCAATAGGAGAAATAAAGGATAGGGGTTAGGTTAGAATTTTAAAACAAAATGTTCAGGGTCTTTAAGTCTAAATGTGCCCAACAAAGGAAGACAAAATGTTAGACGAGTAGTTAGAGTAGGTAGATATGTAAGGGGGAATAAACAAAAGTAAAAATGAAATGGGGACTTTGAATTCCTTTTAGGGGAAATCTATTTCATCTTAAGTCTTGTGCAAGTTCCGCTAAGCACCAAATCACACTTCGCAAGTGTGAAAGGATAACGCTAAATAAAAGGGTAAAGTCTGTGATCTGCGGGCTACAGGCAGTCCCACCTTCCCTGTCACGTAGCATCCCCCTCCCCATGCTTCGTACTTCGCAAGTTTAAAGGTTTACCCCCACTACTAATAACTAAATCCCCTAATGCACGATTTGCAATAGTCATGGCACCCTTCTCTGCATGTCACTCCCCCTCCCCGTGCTTCGCACTTCACAAGATTTAAATTTTACCTCTATTACTCATAGCTAAACCCTTCGATGTGCTATTTTCGGGACCCCTCCTCTCCACATCACTCCCCCTTCCCACGCTTTGCTTTTCACAAGTTTTAAGTTTTACCCCTACCATAAATAAACAAATCCTCCCACGTGAAATTTGTGATAGCTGCCAGGACCCACCTCCTCGCCACGTCACATATTCCCTCCAGCGCATATCCCTGGACTCGAGCCTACAGTCCTGTCACCCCGTCGCATCAAGTGCTAAATTCCTCTCACCATACCCTCCAGCTACACCCCTCACCTCACCATTGATGACCCTCAATTCATTTCGGCTCCCATTCAGCTGCCAGACATTAACAAAGGGGGGGGGGCGGGTCTAAAATGGGCAATATCCATTACCACCTCCTCATCCATGTGTCACTCTCCCACTATTTTGCACCCCCCAACTCTATTACGTCTTACCAATTGAGCCCCCTTTTGAAAAGTTGTTTCTGCTATCCTCCAAACCACTATCACCCTGTGACCATTGCCAATGCCACCGCGCCATGTTCTCTGTCACCTGTCCACTTCGCCCCATCACATCCCCTCCCACCAATAGCACCATTTTTCCATAAATGGTTAGGTAGTTATCCAACGGACCCATGCCAACTCAACAGTTACCCTCCAGCCACATGTTAAAACCCGAATCCACATTGGTGCCAAATTTTCATTGCTGTTACTATTGAATTGCTACAAGTTGTGATATTACAAACTAATACAGAGGAAATCACAACCAGCCACCTTGGCCGAGGGGTAAATTGCACATCAAATAAGGAACCATCAGCGCTCTATGAGCCTGGTTACAGTATCGTTTTAGATAATTCACTTCCGATCCTGATCCCCTTTGGTCTTACCCATTCCTTAGTATCTTCTAGAAGCCTATTCTCCATTGCAGGTGAAATAGAGAGAGAAAAAGAAAATTGTGCCTCCCAAAGCAGATCAACAGGCTTTCAATCCAATGGTCTACCCCCAGGTAGACTTGAACCATATTCCCTTGGCCCACACTGACAACAAGATCCATGAGACAGAGTCAGAACTTGACCTGTTCGATGTCTACTGATGGCTCGAGGATAAGCTCCTTGATGAAGTAGATGGTATCAGACTATAGAAGACCAAGCTTCCATATTACATCTTCCCTAGAACCCATAGCTACCCTGAGCTAATTAGGAAATGTCAATCTTGCTATGACATTAAGGAAAGAGCCATAGTGAACTTTACAGGAGAGATTTTGTTTCATGTCAATTCCCCATCCATTCAAGAGATGTTGTGGGCCCCCATTGTTGAGAACATTGTCCCTTTTTAATATGAGTCCGTTATAGGAATATACCAAGGAATAGATTTTTCTAGCAGGGCCACAACCTTGAAGCTTTCCATGACTCCTAATGCACCAATGCCCACCACAAATCTCCCATATCCATCATCCACCTTCCCAGAAAGGACCTAACACATTGTCACTACCTTATCTTATTTCTTAGGCTATCATAATGATCAGTGGATAGATGAAGCCATAGTTGGTTTATTTTCTATCCTCTCTGCAGATTTTGTTACTTTCAATATTGGCTTACTTCCACTAGGGATCAAAACACATTTTGCATGTGCATATTAGGTGTCCCACTATGAAGAAAATTTCCATCATTCCATTAGGTCATGATATAAAATGGTTCCACTAGTGGTTTTCCTTGTCAATAAGCTTCATTCTCCCTCAGAAGATCATAGTGGCTGACTCATTCTCATGTCTCCTTGAGCATAGCAACACCTATGGAAATTCTCTTTTCACTTGGAAGTATTTTAAGTCAAAATATCATTCATGAAATTCATGTCAAGTCAAAAGCAGTCCCATTAGGTCATTAGGTTTTATATTTCTCAAGGTCACTCCTTTATTCCAGATGAGGTCAGAACATATATGAGAGGGACTAAATTAGATTTTCATGATGTAATTATCGCATTTTCATAGTTGTAATTTTTCAATTTGATGATTTTTATATCAAATTGTCATTTTGATATAAAATTCAATATGTAATTTATTTCTGTTTTTTCCAAATGTAATTTTATCTTCTCATATGTAATAAATTCAATGCCAAGTTGTCAAATGCAATCATTTCTAGCCTAAGAGGAATAAAGAAAGCCAAACTCCATGTTTGATCAACCTGCAATGCCAAAAGTCAGAAAGTCAAAGAGTATCAGTGCCAAAGGAAAAGTGAACATTGAAAAGTGGGTGGTTCAAATTACACTTCAAATCCACTATGCTATAAAGCCTTTCAAAACACTTCAAAGAAAGTCATTGTATCCTTTCAACCTTCAAGAGTTTCCAGCAAAGGAGAAATTTCAGGTTTTCTGAGCATTTTGGGTCAAAATTTAGTGGCACTGCACATTTGTTCCTTGGCACTATGCGTTTGACTTGGCATTCCTTTTTTTCCCAATACCTCATGAGAAATTTACAATGGTGCTACTCATTTGTAGAGTGGCGCTGTGCGTTTGTCTTGGAACTTCGCGCTTGTCCAGAGTGTTGTGCATTTGCATAGTGAGGGTTTTAAAGAGTTTCACCACCTCCATTAAGCTCAAATATTCTAAAAAACTTCTCCAAGGAGCTTTAAATCAGTAAGTGGACCTTAAATCACCTCTCTTATCATATATTTGGTGTTCCATTAAAGATTTGAAGTGTTTGTTGCCTATGAAACCCTAGTTTCCATTTCCTTCTCATTTTCATACACCATATCCCTATTCATATCCCTAAAACATATATCAGTCATACATATTGCTAAATCATAGGGTTTTCATAGACCTAGGTTTTAATTTACATATATTCCATTCCCTCCAGTTTCCTAAGCTAGTCATCTCATCTCTAACTCCCTTCATCTCATTCCATTTACCCTAGAGTTTCCAAAACCTTCAAATTCAAAATGTCTGAAGAGGAGGAAAAAGGTGTCAGTGAGGAGAAAATACCAAAGAGAAGTGACCACAAAGGAGGAAAAATCAATATATATGAACCACTAACCATAAAGGATCCCATGGCTTCTCCTCTCACTGTGTCATGTTTTAAACATGTTGGTTGCTTTTAGTTGTGTGAGAAAGTGCAGCAGATTCAGTTTCACCCTTTGTTGGAAATGTTGTTCATCACCAATATTCATGATAGGTAGGTCACTCTTGCTGGGGTCACTTTTACCATGTCCACCAATGCCATCTCAGCTGCTACAAGAATCCCTAATGTGGGAGAGAAATTGTTTAAACAAGGAAACTTTGATATGAGCTATTATGAACCATATCTCAAACCTAGATACAAGGATGACAAGAAGACCATTTTCCCCTTGTCACATCTTCTTGACTGGTATATCCCTATGATGAAAATAATCATGAAATACTTCACCTATGAAGGGAGGTTTTATCGACTCTATTCATATCATATCCGGCTCCTCATGCACTTCACTAGAGTCAGAATGCTTCACATACCCTACTAGCTCTCTCTCATCATTAACAAGATGGTGTAAATTGTACAAAAGAGGGATTATAATCATCAAATGTAGAGTCTTTTTCACCATTCCCTCATCATGATATTTTTCATGCAATATCTTGAGCAAAATAACATCCCATGGGACACATTCATTGCAAATGAATTTTTCACTACCCCACCTAGTTAGCATGAGTATATTATCCCTTCATCATCTCATCCTCCCATATCCACTTCTCCATCTCAGCCTACTGCTCATATTTCATCATCGAGTCAGATCCATTCACCTCATGTTGATCCTACCTCTTCACCTTTCCATAACCTTTCACCATCATCACATCATGATATTGAGCCATCAAGCAGTGAGAAGGACATTGAGGAAACTTGGGCTAATGTGACTAATATTGAGCCATTTTCCAAGACCTATATGAGAGGCCACATACATGTTTTTTCTTCACTTGGAGTGAAAGGTTCCATGCGTTATTCATTAGAAAAACAGGTGGACAAGGGCAAGGGAAAGGCTAAAGAGCCAATCATTGATGAGCAGGAGGATAAATATGAAACAGAGTAGGAGTTTCAGTTGATTGACCTTGATGAGGAGGATGAGGAAAAAATCATGAGTGCAAAAATTAGAGGAAAATAGGCAAATATTAGTGAACTTCAAACTAATCTTGACTGAGCACAGTATGTGATTGATTTTCTTGAGCAGAAAAATCAACGGCTGAAAACCAAGCAAATCATCAATGAGGTAAGGACCATCAAAGCAGAAAGAGAGGCAGAAAAGACCAAGGCCTTGTTGGAGGAGACCTTGGATAGATATGGTGAGATTGATGATGAGGAGGATCAACGTCCAAGATGGAAACCAAAGACTAGAGGGCTGAAAAGATCTCTAGCCCTTGAGAGACAGAAAGAAGCTGAGTTGGCAGAGCAGCTTACTCCAAGTGAGTTGCTTGCCTTGGAGATTAGCAGGGATAGAGAGTCATGGATTGATAGAGCCAATTTGAATCTGGAGAGATTTCTAAAGAATGCCAAAAAGGACAATGATATTTAGAGAAAAATGGCAAAGCGCTATGCCACGAGGAAAAAAATTGCAAGGGCCAAGCTCAAAAGAGCCCATGCAAAAATTCAAGCTTTGACCGAGCAAAAGGAGAAGAAGAGGCTAGACATACTTGCTGAGGTGTCTCTTCATGCTTCAAACACTTGATCAACAAGTAACCTTACAATCTTGGCAATTTTTTGGCACATTTGGCACTTTAGTGCATTTTTTGGGTTTTGAGCAATCTTGGCACACATAAATTTTGGAAAACGCGCAGCACCACTGGCGCTGCGCTCTTTTTTGGGGCTTCAAAATGAAAAATGGCCACCACCATAATGTTAAAAATGATGAGGACATAAACCCTAGAAATTTTCAGAAAATTTGGAGGAGAAATTGTCCCTCAAAAGTGCAAAAAACCACCAAATTTTCATGCTTTTGCCTCTTTTTTGACCTTGGCGGTGCACATTTACCAATATTGGGAGATTCAATTTTTGATAGGGCATATGGGCACCATTTTGGAAAATGGAGGCATATTTGGAAACCAGACTCAGATATCTTTCCAATGAGCTATCTTGGAGCTTATTTGGACACTAGGACGGCCTCCACAAGTTGCTTGCAAATGAGGCTATTTTTCCTGTCATGGCATTGCGCGTTTGCCAGGAAAATTATATTTTCACCATCTTCAGCAAATTCTGACTTTTTGACTTTCTACTTAGGAAAATGAAGACATTGCTGATGTAAAAGGTCAAGATAAACATAAATGTCATGTTTTTATTATTATCTAGAGTAGATACATTAGGTAAGTCCTCTAGAGGTAAAATGAATTAGTTTCCTCTCTTTTAGAGGCAAATTGTTGGGTCTTCCTAGTCTTCAGTTACTTGTTTGGGAGTAGGTGAAATTGATCCCTATCTCATGGATTCGACTCCCTGAGGCTAGGAAGAGTGGTTTTTAGGTCTATATTATGTATTTCCTTAGTGATTGTAATTGTTGGACTCACTTGGAGCTTTGGCATCTCAAGAGACATATTTTTGTTTCAGTTTTGGCCTGGACATTAATCAAATTTGCAACTATTTTTATGGGATCCATGTGGTATTGTGTTTAGTTTCATTTTCTTCTTTGTGCTCATATGTTAGAATGTTTTGTTACTTCAACCATCATTTCATTGCTATTTAATGCATGTTTTCAAGTTAGATGAACATAATCCATAATTGTATGCTCTGTTTTGGGTAAACATTCATAATTTGTAATTTCTTCAGTTTAGAAAGAAACCATGAATTCACCATGATCTTTCTAGCTCCTCACCTATCTTAAACCATCCCATCATCAAAACCATAAAGTGCTAAACATTGTACCTACCTTGCCCCATAGAACACCCTACAAATTTGACCTAATTTCCTTTCCCTATCTGTTTGACTCCTCTTGATCCAGAAAAACCCTACACAATCAAAATAAAAAAAACATGAGCTATTATACCTAGCCTAATATATTCTTTCCTTATTCATTTTGGTTGTGATATATATGGAGAGAGCCCTATCCTAGCCTATTAGGGCTAACTACTTGGCTAAGCATGGTTTGATGTTACTTCAGAATTGCCTTCTTCAGCCTGAGGTTCAATCCGAGTGACAAAATTTTGGTGACTCCACTGGGGAAGAAAAGTGAGATCAGATCAACCCTAGTAAGTTTTCATTGACATTCTTAAACTTGTGCATGATAAGTTTAGATTTTATTCAAAGGTTGAATTGAAAATTTGTAAAGTGCACATTTGTTTTTTTAAATTGGACATACTGGCTTCCCGAAGATACACTAGATCCAATCATGATCTGAATCCTCCCACCATTGTTAGTGATACTCAAAACATAGAAAGAAAAGCTAAAGTTGTTGTTGAGACATCTAGTTCAGCTGGAAATAAATCAAAGAGAAGTTCCATTACTAGAGCTAATTCATTCCCTGGAAAGTTAGAAAAATTGCAAGATATTGAATTTGATATAAATTTTGAACAAAGCTTATTACAAAGTAAATATTTGAGTTGGATTGATGAAACGGTTGTTTATTCCTCCATTTCCTTTCATAGTCCTGTTGAATATCTATTTTCACATTCACAATCAGGTTCACAATCAGGGTCACAACTTTTACAAGTTCTTAAAGATCTGTAGAGCTATTCTTCACAAGTTAATGCTTGGGTAACAAACAGACCTTAGATCTCATATTCTTCTACCATCACTTCATCCACTGTTCAAAGTGCTCAATGAGTGACCAATATTCTCTTGACTACAGCCAACACCCAAATCCCAGTTATAAACCTTGTTATAAATCCTCCACCTCCAGTCATCATGGCTGAAAGATATGCCCCCCTTTTTCTCCCTTAGAACCCTGGTGTTATGCCCCAATATTACCAAACTAAAATCCCTTTGTTTGACAATACTCAACCTCTGATAACCCAAAATCATGTAGATAAGATGAATGAATTCTTTGATATTCATGAAATTGGTATTAAGGATGTGAAGATGAGGTTGTTTGCACAGAGTCTGGGAGGGGAAGTGAGAAAATGGTTCAAAGCTCTACCAATAGCCACTATTGATACTTTAGAATTTTTTCATCATTAGTTTGTAGAAAGATGGGAAGAAAAGAAAAATCCCCTTCAAATTCTGTCCGAATATGAAAAAATCAAAAGAAATGTTTGTGAGACTGTGCAATATTATTGTGTGAGATTTAATGCAGTGTACAATGCTCTTCTTGCACATATCAAACCATCGGAAGTTTTGTCTTTATTCAAATTTCCAGATGGATTTGATACTAATATGGCATATTAGTTGCGTGAACGTGATCGTAAAACTTTAGCTGATATGAAAAAGAATGTTGTAAGTGTGGAAGTGAATTTGTTGGCCAAAAGGGCAAGGATGAGATCTGAAAAGAGAGTGACCATCAAGGAGGAGACATCTACTTCTGATGAAAAAATGGATTCATTACTCCGAACTATGGAAATAATGGTTGAACGATTGTCTATCTCAGATAGATCTGAACCAGAGATCTAGAACCCAAATTTCATAGGGCAGCAACAACCTCAGTTTAGAATCAAGAAAAGAGAGCAGAAAGCACCTGACCAAGAAACACAACAACAACAACAGATTCAAACCCCGTTGCAGCAAAATTATGTTTAAGGAGTTGAAGAGGAAGAAGATGAAGATCTGGTCGTTGAAACAAATGATTTCTTTACAACAGATGGCTTGCCCATGTTCCTGACTGAAGATGAAGAGTATACTGAAAATTTGGATTCTCCAAAAGATGAGGACTATTTCTTGGCAAATAATGATGACTTGGAAATTGAATCAGATGATTACTAGGGTGGGTATGTGAATGATTTGAGTGCACAACAGAAACAATATTCTTTAAGGAGTAGAGATGTACCTGTAAATCCTATTCATAAAGGAAAGAGGTCTAGTCAAAGAATGATCTTCCGAATAATCAGAGAAAGGGTAAAGAGCATGCAGATGAGAATCATGGAAACATCAACCAACCATCAACAAGGTTAGCTACTAAAGAGAAAGAAACACAGAAAAAGGATAATGTAACAAAGGACAAAACTGATAGAAGAGAGACGGTTGTCAAAGAGGTAGATAAAGTCACAACTTTTAATTTAGAAAATGAAATAACTAAATTGAAAGTGTCCATTCCTTTGATAGAATTAGTAAAGAATAGTCATTATAAACATTAGGTGTCTAAAATGTTGCTAGCTAATCATTTCTCCGATATGGTTAACGTTCAGGATGACCACCCTGAGCTCATTTTTGGTCCAGATATAGATGGTCAGTTAGAAGAGAGTGAAGTTCCCCCCTTTCATTTAAGCCTTAGAATACATGAGTACATACTTCATAATGCTATGCTTGATTCCAGGGCTTCTCACAATTTGATGCCTAAGGCTATTATGGAAAAGATCGGCATGGATATTACCCAACCTTATCATGATTTGTATTCATTTGATTCTGGTAGAGTTCGCTGCATTGGTCTCATTAAGTATTTAGTAGTTTCCTTAGACCAAATTCTAGCCAAGAATGTTTTGATGGGTGTGGTGGTGGCTAACATACCGCCTCGGTTCGACATGTTGCTGTCCAAATCATGGGGAGCTAAACTCAAAGGTACTTTACAACTTGACTTCTCTTATGCTACTATTCCTGTTTTCAAGAAATTGAGAAAATTGTATTGGGAAAATAAAATGAAGTATATGATAACTAGTAAAGAGAAGCCCATAAATCATCCAATACAAATCGTACATATAGATCTAGAATCTTTTATTCTATATAATGATGGTGATTTGAATGATGTAAATAATCAGCTAGTAGTGGTAGAGGATGTACCTGAAGTTTCAGAGAGTTTTAGAGCAGTTCTTGATAATGAAAAAAAATGGTAACTCCTTCCGAATAACCTTCAGAAGAACATAAATCACTACAGATAATAAAAATGGAGTGACTGTCCAAAGTAAATTAGAACCAATAGTTAAGTTTCAACATCTAGAAGATGAAGATGGACTTTGGAGCATAGATTTAGACGATGCTTTGGGTAAAGAAGGTGCAGGTATTGGTATTTGGATCCGAAGTCCTGTTGGTAAGTCGGGTGGAATTTGAAGCAATGTTAGAGAATTTTCTTATAAATTGGCTTTTGATTGTTCTAACAACAAAGCAAAGTATGAATAATTGATCAAAGGTCTCAAAATTTTCAAGAAGCTTGGTGCAAAAAGGATTTCTGTTTATGGTGATTCTGAGCTTGTCATAAAGTAGGTGAAAGGAGAATATCAAGAAAAACATCCACGAATGAGAGCTTATAGGAATGCAGTCTTGGATATCTTAAAAAAATTTCCTGAATATACATTAACAGCGATACAGTAGATTCACAGATTCGCTTGCTACAGTAGCTAGTAATCTCAAAATTCCTATGAAGTCCAGTAATAAATTTTAAATCTATGTCAAGAAAAGACCTAGTGTTACTGATAACTTAAGGTATTGGAAAGTTTTTTGGGATGACAAAGAAATTAGTATTTTTTTGTAGAATGAAGGGAAATTCAAAGATTCTTTTATTGATGATGTTTGTGATGCTGATGATCAAAACATAGAAGATAATCATATGAATATTTTGTAGCTGAAAGATAATATTATTCCTAGAGGTCTTATAACTTTAGAAGAACTTTTTGATCAGGATGATGTGGCTATAAAACCAAGATTAAGTCCTACAGAAAAGGGTGTGGAAGATGTGAGCATCAGAACAAAAGATAAGCCCAAGATGGTTAAGCTGTCTAAGACATTATCTCTCGAGGCAAAAGATAAGTACATCAAATTGTTATTTGAATTTTCTGATATTTTTGCATGGGATAATGTAGATTTGAAGGTCTATGAAAAGAATATCATTCAACACACTATTCCCATCAAGCTAGATCAAAAACCCTTCAAGCAGAGGTTAAGAAGGATAAATCCAAGACTGCTGCCATCCATCAAGAAAGAGGTAAATTGATTGTATAAATATGGTATCATTGTTCCAGTTAGGTTTTCTAATTGGATTTCAAATTTGGTTCCGGTAAGGAAAAAGACCGAGGAGATAAGGTTGTGCATTGATTTCTGGAATTTGAATAAAGTGTCTTTAAAAGATAATTACCCCCTTTCCAAGATGGACCATGTTCTGCAAAAAGTAGTTGGAGCATCATGGATGTCGCTGCTTGATGGTTATTCAGGTTATAATTAGAATTTGGTACATGAAGAAGACCAAGGTAAAGTGCTTTCACAACATCGTGGGGAACCTTTCAGTATGTCAAAATGCCATTTGGACTCAAGAATGCAGGGGCTACTTTTCAACGGGTGATGGATATAGCCTTTGTTAATGATAAAGATGTTTTCTTAGTGGTGCATTTAGATGATTTGACAGTATTTTATGGTTCTGATGATCAGCCTTTATATCATCTGAGAATTGTTTTTTAGAAATTCAGGGAGTTTGAAATTTCTCTGAATCCGAAAAAGAGTATTTTTTCCATGAAGGAAGGCAAACTTCTCAGTCATATAATTTCCAAGGATGGAATTCGCATTTATCCTTCTAGAGTAAAAACAAATCAGCAAAAATATTTTCCACGTAATAAAAAGGAGATACAAGCTTTCAATGGTAAAATGAACTTCTTATGCATATTTTTCCTAATTTGGCTGAGAATTTGCGTGAAATGACTAATATGTTGAAAAAGGAAAACAGTGTAAAATGGACCACTGATGCTATGAAGTGCTTCAACTTAGTAAAGCTTTCTTTAACCACAACCCCTGTTTTGGTTAGTCCATATTATACTAGTGATTTCATAATATTTTCATTTGCATCTGAGCACACCTGGGCTACGGTTTTGATGCAAAAGAAAGATCAGGTTGAGCAGCCCATTAATTTCTTTAGTCGAGCCATTAGAGATGCTGCTCTTCACTATAATATTATTATGAAACAAGATTTAGCCCTAATCAAAGCCTTGAATGATTTCCAAATCTATATTCTACATTCACATACTATAGCTTATGTTCCAAATGCAAAAATAAAATAAGTTCTCACACACACTGATCCGGAAGGAAGGAGAGGTAAATGGATAACAAAAATGCTAGAGTATGATCTTGAAATTAGGCCTACCAAGCTAATCAAGGGACAGGGGTTATCCAAACTAATGGTTGAGTCCAATTTTCATGCTCTAGACATAAACCTCATTGTAGAAATGTCAGATGATGAAGAAGATGGTGCTCTAATACATGTATCAGAAATGTTTCTCACTTCACCATGGTATTCAGATATAGTGTATGTTCTTCAACACCTATGTCCTCCTCCTGGAATGTCAAAAAGCAAGGGTAGGCATTTGAAATCAAAATCTACTAAATACTGCATTCTAGGTAGTGCCCTTTATTGGAAAGATCCAAGAGGTGTTCATTTGAATTGTTTGGTCGAAGATGAAGCTAAGAAGGTAATGGATGACTTCCATAGGGGATATTGTGGAGCCCGATTTTTTTGGAAAACAACAGCTAACAAAGTGTTGAGAGCAAGGTACTATTGGCCAACTTTATTTTCATATTTGTACAAAACTGTCACAAACTGTCATGAATGTCAAGATTTTCAGGGAAAAAGGAAACTCCTTCCACTTCTGCAGAAGCCTATATTAGTAAATGCTCCTTTTCAACAGTGGGGACTTGATTTTATTGGGAAAATTCATCCCACATAATCAACACAACATAGATGGATTCTAACGACCACTGACTACTTCACCAAGTGGATCGAGGCTATTCCTACAAGGAAAGCTACGAAAACGGTAATTATTTATTTTTTAGCATCCAATATTTTGTCTTGTTTTGGTTGTCCTCACAAGATTATTATATATAATGTTGCAGCATTCAAGTCAAAGAAGATGATTGAGTTTTTTCACAACTATAATATCAGGTTGGACCATTCCAGAACATATTATGCACAAGGCAATGGACTAGTTGAGTCCTCTAATAAATCCTTGGTTAATATCATTAAGAAAATGTTACAGGAGAACAAGAAAAATTGGCATAGAAAGCTTACCAATGCTCTGTGGGTAGACCGAGTGAGCACTAAGAAGTCTATAGGTATGTCACCCTTTGAATTGGTTTATGGTACAGATACAGTGTTTCCTACATCACTTGTAGTCCCGGTTATGAGATTATTGCGGGAAGCAGGCAGTGAGGAAAATGATTTTCAACGTCGAATCAATCAAATGATTCACCTTCAACAAACAAGAGAGGAAGTTTCTCAAATTACTTCTAAACTTTAGGAGAAAATAAAAAATATTTATGATTACAAAACCAAGGGAGATAAGTTTCAGCTGGAGCATGTAGTGCTATGGTGGGATGCAATAAATGGAGAGAAAGGAAAGCACGAAAAGTTTGAAAATATTTGGAAAGGACCCTATAAGATCTTAGCTTATCGAGGAAAAATTTCCTATTTGCTAAAAGAGTTGAATGTACAAGAATGTTCAGGAGGACTAGTCAATGGTAGGCTCTTGAAACATTATTATTTCTAATGCAACTTCTGAGAGAATGTTTCAATTTCATTGTAAATAACAGTTAATATTTTCTACAAGGTTTGGAGTAGAAAATCATCTAGGCTTGGGGCCCGAAGTGAAGGCTATAAAGTTTCTTGAATTTCTGTTGATTTAAAAGTTTTGAGTCAGTTTTGAGTTAGTGTCAGAGTTAGTTTTTGAGTCAGTTCTCAGTCACTTTGAATGGTTTTTGAGTCATTTTTATAGTCTGCAGTCTTTTAAATTGTTTGGTCGTATTTCCCCAATGGTTAGGAACTTGTTCTACGGTGTTCTTGACACCTCCAAGGAGGTTCCATCCTCAATAAGGCCAATTTTAGTGTCAGTATTTTCATACTTCCACCAGGGATCAAAACACATTTTGCATGTGCATCTTAGGTGTCTCACTTTGAAAATTTTTCCATCATTCCATTAGGTCATGATATAAAATGGTTCCACTGGTGGTTTTCCTTGTCAATAAGCTTCATTCCCCCTTATAAGATCATAGTGGCCAAATCATTCTCATGTCTCCTTGAGCATAGAAACACCTATGGAAATGCTCTTTTCACTTGGAAGTCTTTTAAGTAAAATCTCATTCATGAAAGTCAAGTCAGGTCAAAAGCAGTCCCATTAGGTCATTAGGTTTTATATTTATCAAGGCCACTCCTTTATTTTAGATGAGTTCAGCACATATATAAGAGGGACTAAATAATATTGTCATGATGTAATTATCACATTTTCAGAGTTCTAATTTTTTAAATCAAAATGTAATTTTGATATCAAATTCAATATGTAATTTATTTTGGTTTTTCCAAATGTAATTTTATGTTCTCATATGTAATAAATTCAATCCCAAGTTGTCAAATGAAATCATGTCCATCCTAAGTGGAACAAAGAAAGCCAAACTCCATGTTTGATCAACCTATAATGCCAAAATTTAGAAAGTCAAAGAGTATTAGTGCCAAAGGAAAATTGAACATTAGAAAAGTGGGTGATTGAAATTAAATTCAAATCCACTATGCTATAAATCCTTTCAAAACACTTCAAATAAAGTCATTGTGTCTATTCAGACTTCAAGAGTTTCCAACAAAGGAGAAATTTTAGGTTTTTTGAGAATTTTGGGTCAAAATTCAGTGGCGCTGCGCATTTGTTCCTTGGGGCTGCATGTTTGACTTCATGCTGCGCATTTGCCCAGCTGCGCTACGCATTTTTCCAATACCTCATGAGAAATTTACACTGGCACTATCAATTTGTAGAGTGGCGCTACATGTTTGTCTTGGTGCTGCACGTTTGTCCAGAGCACTGCGCGTTTGCACAATGAGGGTTTTAAAGAGTTTCATCACCTCCATCAAGCTCAAATCTTTACACAAACTTATCCAAGGGGCTTTAAATCATTAAGTGGACCTTAAATCACCTCTCTTATCATATATTTGGTGTTGCATTAAATATTTGAAGTGTTTGTTGCCTATGAAACACTAGTTTCCATTTCCTTCTCATTTTCATACACCATATCCCTATTCATATCCCTGAAACATATATCATTCATACATATTGTTAAATCCTAGGGTTTTCATAGACCTAGGTTTTAATTTACATACATTCCATTCCCTCCAGTTTCCTAAGCTAGTCATCTCATCTCTCACTCCCTTCATCTCATTCCATTTACCCTAGAGTTTCCAAAACCTTCAAATTCAAAATGTCTGAAGAGGAGGAAAAAGGTGTCAGTGAGGAGAAAATACCAAAGAGAAGTGACCACAAAGGAGGAAAAATCAATAGATATGACCCACTAACCATAAAGGAGCCCATGGCTTCTCCTCTCACTGTGTCATGTTTTAAACATGTTGGTTGCTTTGAGTTTTGTGAGAAAGTGTAGCAGATTCAGTTTCACCCTTTGTTGACAAGGTTGTTCATCACCAATCTTCATGATAGGCAGGTCAGTATTGCTAGGGTCACTTTTACCATATCCACAAATTCCATTTCAGCTGTTATAGGAATCCCTAATGTGGGAGAGAACTATTTTAAACAAGGAAACTTTGATATAAGCTATTATGAACCATATCTCAAACCTAGATACAAGGATGACAAGAAGACCATTTTCCCCTTCCCACATCTTCTTGACCGGTATATACCTATGATGAAGATAATCATGAAATACTTCACCTATGAAGGGAGGTTTTCTCTACTCTATTAATATCAAATCTGGTTCCTCATGCACTTCACTAGAGTTAGAATGCTTCACATACCCTACTATCTCTCTCGCATCATTGAAAAGATGGCATATATTGTACAAAAGAGGGATTATAATCATCAAATGTAGAGTCTTTTTCACCATTCCCTCATCAAGATGATTGTCATGCATCAGCTTCAGCAAAAGAACATCCCATGGGACACATTAATTGCAAATAAAGTTTTCACTACCCCTCCTAGTCAGCATGAGCAGAGTATCCCTTCAGCATGTCATCCTCCCATATCCACTTCTCCATCTCAGCCTGCTACTCATACATCATCACCGAGTTAGATCCATTCACATCATGTTGATCCTACCTCTTCACCTTTCCATAGCCTTTCACCATCATCACATCATGATACCAAGGCATCAAGCAGTGAGAAGGACATTGAGGAAACTTGGGCTAATGTGATTGATATTGAGCCATTTTCTAAGACCTATAAGAGAGGCCACAGAGATGTGTTTTCTTCAATTGGATTGAAATATGCCATGCCATATTCATCAGAAAAACAGGTGGAAAAGGGCAAGGAAAAAGCTAAAGAGCCAATAATTGATGAGCAGGAGGATAAACATGAAATAGAGCGGGAATTTCAGCCGATTGACCTTGATGAGGAGGATGAGGACAGAATCATGAGTGCAACAATCAGATTCAAAGAGGCAAATATTATTTAAATTCAAACTAATCTTGACAGAGAACAATAAGTGATTGATTTTCTTGAGTGAGAAAATCAACAGCTGAAAAACAAGAAAATCATCACTGACATAAGGACCATAAAAGCACATAGAGAGGTAGAAAAGGCCAAGGCCATGTTGGAGGAGACCTTGGATAGATATGGTGAGATTTATGATGAGGAGGATCAACCTCTAAGATAGAAACCAAAGACTAGAGGGTGGAAAAGATCTCTAGCTCTTGAGAGACAGAAAGAAGCTGAGTTGGCATAGCAGCTTACTCCAAGTGAGCTACTTGCCTTAGAGATTAGCAAGGATAGAGAGTCATTACATGATAGAGATAATTTGCATCTAGAGATTTTTCTAGAGAAGGCCAAAAAGGACAATGATATTCAGAGAAAAATGGCAAAGCACTATGCCATGAGGAACAAAATTGCAAGGGCCAAGCTCAAAAGAGCCCATGCAAAAATTCAAGCTTTGATCAAGAAAAATGTGAAGGAGAGGCTAGACATACTTGATGAGGTTGTTGATATTCAACAAGATGATGAGCTTAGTGAAAAGAGTCGCCTTCACTAAGTGGGCCTGCAGGCTATTTTTGGTGCAATTCTATTTTTTGACTGTCTATTTTTAGACATGGTGATCATATCTCAGAAGTTGCAGGATGATATTTGTGGATGGTTGATAAAGTTGGAAAAATAGATGAAATTATATTTTTATAATATTGGGTGAAGTCTATTTATATATCTTCGATCTAAAAATAGAAGTTTTGATTATTATTAGCTCTTAATAATAATTTGACAATAAACAACAACTTATTCTCTTGGAGCACTTAATTTGAGTGCACAGATTTGGAAAATCAGTGGGCTGAAGTAATTACATAATTCCTAGGGTTTAATAGTGGTTCATGCATGGATGACTTAGTTAGAACTGAAGTGGAAAAGTTATGATAGAGTTGGAAGAGTAGTTCATGGAGTTGTATTTAGTTTAACTCAGTTAGACTCAGTTGAGCTAGTTGTATCTAGTCTAGTTGAATGATAGTGAGAGTGGATACAATTAATTATTTAATTGATTCACAAATAATAACTCATTAATCAACTGAACAATACAGTAGTTAACTACAGTGCATGTCAGTTCCAGTGGAGACCCGGTGGAGAGATAGGTGAAAGGGAAAGATGGACTATCTGTTGTGACTATAGTGATGCATTGATTGCACCACACACACATTGGAGCTGCCAATGAGGATTGCACAGTCAAGGCAAGGGTAATTCAAATTCATTTAGAGCTATTCTTCAGTAGGGATTGCGCAGTGGAGGCAAGCTAGCAGGAGGGCAAAGATCGTTGCATGGATTTGCATATTTCTTCTATGTTAGTGTGTGACGATTGATTGTACTGAGAGCTTGATGTACTAATATTTGTATGAGATTATTACATGATCTCCATGATACATAATATATGATAGTTGGGATTATCAGATTCAGGCTTTCCCGTTAAACAACTATGTTATGTGCGATTGTTTTTATTTATGCTTCACATGTGTTTGTAATTAATTTTCGGCAAAATATTAACAGTGGAATGATTCTGTATTTTGCAAGAAGTTAAATATTGTGAGATCTGGGGAATATGGATGTATGCATGCTTAGTGTATACTAATTTCTACATGGTATCAGAGTAGTGTTAATTCTTGAAGATTACAATTGTAAATAATTTTTGAGTTTGTGCTAGTGGACAATTCGAATTTGCTACAGAAGATTCTTGGTGCAGAAGTTGAGTATACATTGAAATGTATTTCAATGGGCTGCGATTGGAGTATTCCCTTGATGGGAACTCGAATTACATAGCCTGGAAGGATAGGATGGAGGAGGTGCTAGAGGATAATGGACTGAAGGAGTTCATCGATAGCGATTTTCCTAAGTCAGGATCTAGCAATGCTGCACTACTTGACGCATGGCAAAAGAAGGTAGAAAAGACAAGAATAATTATGTTGGAAGATGTGAAGGACCATATTGTGTCTAGCCTTCATGGGAAAGCCACTCCATTCTTAATGTGGAAGGCTTTGACAGATTTGTTCCAAAGCAAAAGAAACCAGAGGAAGTTGGCACTTAAAGACAAGCTCAAAAAAATAAAATTGGAGAAGGGTGACAATATTCCAAAATATCTCACGAAGTTTGTCCACTATAGGGATGAACTGGGAAGTGTGGGGATTACTGTTGATGATGAAGAATTGGTGATATTGGATCTCCTTGGGATTTTGAAGATTTGGCATAGCTACAAAGACTCTATCAACGGATGGGAGAAACTGCGGGGATGGGAGCGACTTTGGTCAGATTTTGCGCAGGAGGAGATAAGGCAGGGTACTAGGGATGGCTCTTCATCAAAGAATGAGGATGAAGAGAATTGCGCTTTGGCTTCCAAAGAAGGGAAGGGGAAGGGGAAGAAATTTCCTTCAAAATCCGATGCTAAAGGCAAGAAGCAAAATTTGTCCAAAGTGAAGTGTTTTCACTATCACGAACATGGGCATTTCGCCACTAACTGCACACAGAAGAAGAAGAACAAGAAGGCTGCTAGAGCTACAACCGAAGAGGCCTTAGCCTTACAATTTGAACTTGATTTCTCTTTGATCGCATGCTTGGTTTCAATTTGTATGGGATCAATGTGGTATCTTGATAGTGATTTGTCTTTCCATATGACGAGAGACAAGGAGTTGTTTAGTGACTCAAAGGAGAAGGACCTCCAGATGCATATAGAGATGGGTGACGATGGTTGGTACAGTGTGACTGGCATTGGTGCCATTACCTTTGAGAGGGAGTCTAGTAATCCATTGTTGTTGAAGGATGTTATGCATGTTCCAAGTCTGAAGAAGAACTCAGTCTCGGTTGCAATGTTCGAAGACAAAGGTTATGGTGTTGTTTTTAGTGAGGGAAAAGCCTTCCTTTGACATAAAACAATGGGTCAAACCAAGAAGATAGGGGTTAGAATTAAGAATCTCTACAAGCTGGAGGTATATGGCTGCACTAAAATGGTGGGCAAAGCAGAAGTAGTGGTGAGCCGGGATGAGGGCGAATTATGGCAGAAGAGATTGGGCCATCTTCACCATGGTGCTTTGAAGATTTTGAACTTCCCAAGGGTACTCTTGTGCAGTAAGATCAGTGAAAGGGATGTACTATGGGTAAGTTTGTGAATACCACCTTTCATGAGAAGGAGAACTGTGCTTCGATGATCTTGGAGAGAATTCACACAGACGTGTGTGGACCTTTCTCGGTTGCTTCAACAGCAAAAAACAGGTATTATGCTATATTTTTTTCTGACTATTCTCGTATATGTTGAATCTTCTTCATGCAAAATAAGAGCGAAACATTATTAAAGTTCTATGAGTTCAAAGAATTTATGGAGAAGGAGTTGGGGAAGCAAGTAAAAGCTCTATGGAGCGATAATGGTGGTGAATACATCTCGGGTGAATTCAAAGACTTCTGTAGCAAAGAAGGAATTCGAAGAGAACTCATAGGGCCTCATAACCCACAACAAAATGGGGTCATGGAGAGGAATAATAGAATGATTTTGGGTGCTACATGAGCAATGCTGCATGACCAGGGCCTACGGATGCACTTGTGGGTCGAAGCATGCAACACTACAGTTTATGTGCAAAACCGTTGTCCTCATAGAGTACTTGGCATGAGTACACCTGAAGAAGATTTTACTGGTAAGAAGCCTGATATTTCTCATTTGAATATTTTTGGCTCATATGTTTACATTCATGTGACAAAGGACACCAGGAAGAAGCTGGAGTCGACTGCAGAAGTTGGGATATTTGTGGGGTACACAGAAACACCCCATAATTATCATGTGTATTTTACAAACAGCTGGATGACTGTGGTGCGAGAGGATATAAAATTCAATGAGGTGAAAGGCATGAAGTTGTCACTTGAGAGAGAGGTACACTTGCATGCAGAGGAGGAACTTTTTGTCCCCAAAGATGAGCCTCTAGATGTGGGTCAGCCATAGGAGGAGATTAGTGGAGTGGAGGAGTCCACTCATGTAGAACTAAACATCAGACAAGGCAAAAAGCGTACCACATAAGCTGAGAGATTGAAGCTTGATGCGGCACAGAATGTAGGAGTCCCTACATCACAGCGCAGATAGAGACAGTCACCTGACCGATTTACTGGATACATGGCTCTTATGAGCAAGTGTATCATGACAGAGCCATATTATTTTGATGAAGCAGTGTAGGAGCCCACATGGGTAGATGCCATGGTGGAGGAGTATGACTCCATTGTCAGAAACAATTCTTGGGAGATTGTTCCAAGGCCGGTGGGAAAATTAGTTGTAGGATCAAGATGGATATACAAGGTAAAGCAAACTACTGATGGGACTTAAAGTATAACATTTCGGTCACATCAGGGATTTATTATAATAGCCCCACCTGTCACACAGTATTATTCCATACAGACCATCCTTGATCTCTCAGTGCAGATGCGTTAGCACATTCATCAGGAGGAGATTCATGGAGTGGAGGAGTCCACTCATGTAGAACCAAACATCAGACAAGCAGGAAGCGTACCACATAAGCTGAGAGATTGAAGCTTGATGCGGTACAGAATGTAGGAGTCCCTACATCATAGCGCAGATAGAGATAGTCACCTGACCGATTTACTGGATGCATGGCTATTATGAGCAAGTGTATCGTGACAGAGCCATATTATTTTGAAGAAGCAGTGTAGGAGCCCACGTGGGTAGATTCCATGGTGGAGGAGTATGACTCCATTGTCAGAAATAGTTCTTGGGAGATTGTTCCAAGGCCGGTGGGAAAATCAGTTGTAGGATCAAGATGGATCTATAAGGTAAAGCAAGCTGCTGATGGGAGTGTCAATAAGTATAAGGCAATATTTGTTTCCCAAGGTTTCTCACAGATCAAGGGGATTTATTATGAAGAAACCTTTGCACCTGTCACACGGTATTCTTCCATACGGTCCATCCTTGCTCTCTCAGTGCAAATGGGTTGGCACATTCATCAGATGGATGTGAAGACTATGTTCCTTAATCGGATCATTGAGGAAGAGGTGTACATTGATCAACCTGAAGGATTTGAGATCTTCAAAAGCGAGTCGCATGTGTGTAGGCTCAAAAGAGTGATGTATGGGCTGAAGCAAGCACCTCGTGCTTGGTACACTTGGATCGACAGATATTTCACTGGACTTGGCTTCACCAAGAGTGAGGTAGATGCAAACCTATACCAAATTGTGGTGGAGGGTAAGCTTTTAATCATTGTTCTTTATGTTGATGATTTAATACTAACGGGTGATGAGTAGTTGATACACTCATGAAAGGTAGATATTGCAAAGGAGTTTGAGATGAAGGATTTGGGCGTCCTTCATTATTTCCTTGGATTGGAAATATGGCAGCAGGAAGGTGAACTATTTGTGTCTCAAGGCAAGTATGCACGGGAGATACTGGAGAAGTTTCACATGCAAGGCTGCAAGCCTATCGACACTCCTCTTCCAAGAAATTGGAGGAAAGAGGATGCTACATCGGCAGAGGTAGTGGATGCCACTATTTATTGACAATTGGTGGGTTCGCTCATGTATTTAGTTAATACAAGACCGAACGTATGCTATGCGGTTAACCAACTTTCACAAGCGATGGTTAAGCCTACCAAGCTCTTTTGGAAGGCAGGCAAGCATGTCTTGAGGTATCTTAGGGGCACATATGAGTATGGTTTATGGTACAGACAGACGGATGAGGTGAAGTTGCATGGCTTCACGGATGCAGATTGGGCAGGCAACCAACAGACAGAAAGAGCACATCAGTAGGGATTTTTAGTATCAGATCTATGAGAGTTTCTTGGTACAACAGGAAACAAATATTCTTGGCACTCAGTTCAATGGAAGCATAATACATGGCAGCAAGTCAAGCTGCATGTGAGGCTATTTGGATGAGGAAGATCCTGGTTGGTTTGCTCGGTTCACATTTAGATCCTATAGTGATACATTGTGATAATCAAAGCTGCATTAAACTCTCGATTAATCCTGTGTTTCATGATAGATATAAACATATTGATATCCAGTATCATCATATCAGAGATTGTGTGTAGCGGAAGATCATGTTGCTTCATTACATTCTTACGGAAGATCAAGATGCAGATATTCTGACGAAGGCACTCACCAGGAGAAAATTCAAATACCATAGAGGCAAGATAGGGGTGAAATATAATCCCTATCTTGTTGAGAGGAAGTGTTGATATTCAACAAGATGATGATCTTAGTGAAAAGAATCGCCTTCACTAAGTGGGCCTGCAGGCTATTTTGGCGCAAGTCTATTTTTAGACTATGTCTATTTTTAGACATGGTGATCATATTTGAAGTCATAGGATGCTATTTGTGGATGGTCGTTAAGTCAGAGGCATGATGAAATTATATTTCTTAGAATATTGGGCATTCTATTTATGGTATCACGATCTAAAAACAGAAGTACACAACATATGCCATTTTAACAATAACTGCCAATAAACAACAACTTGCTCTCTGAGCATGACAAGGTACGATTTCCACCGAAGAAGGTCAAGGGAATTACGCAATTTAGAAGGTTTACATCGGTGGTTCAAGCATGAGGACTCATTAGAAGTGAAATGGCAAGGTTATAACATGGAAGAAGAGTAGTTTCATGGAGTTGTATTTAGTTTAACCTGGGGCAGGGACTCAAATTTTTTCTGAGCTAGTTGTATAAATTAACCAAATGACATTAGTGAGTGGATTGAATTAATTAAGTTAATTAATTTCGTACAAATAATAACTCATTAATCAACTGAAAAATAAAACAGTTAACTACAGTGCATGTCATTTCCAGTGGAGACCCAGTGGAGAGATAGGTGAAAGGGCAAGATGGACTATCTGTTGTGACTATAGTGATGCATTGATTGCACCACACACACATTGGAGTTGCCAATGAGGATTGCATAGTGAAGGCAAGGATAATTCGAACTCATTCAGAGCTATTCTTCAGCAGGGATTGCGCAGTGGAGGCAGGCTAGCAGGAGGGCAAAGATCGGTGCATGGATTTGCAAATTTCTTCTATGTTAGTGTGTCACGACGATTGATTGTACTGAGAGCTTGATGTACTAAGCTTTGTATGAGATTGTTACATGATCTCCATGATACATAATATATGATATTTGGGGTTTTCATCTTTAGGATTTTCCATTAAACAACTGTGTTATGTGCAATTGTTTTTATTTACGCTTCACATGTGTTTGTAATTAATTTTCAACAAAATATTAACAGTGGAATGATTCTGTATTTTGCAAGAAGTTAAATATTGTGAGATCAGGGGAATCTGGATGTATGCATTTTTAGTGTATACTAATTTATATAGAGGTGTCTCCTAATGCCTCAAACACTTGATCAGCAAGAAACCTTAGAATTTTGGCAATTTTTTGGCACATTTGGCACTATAGTGGATTTTTGGGGTTTTATGAAATTTTGGCAGACAAAAATTTTGCCAAATGTGTAGCGCCACTGGCGCTGTGCTATTTTTTTGGGGTTCCAAATGGAAAATGCTCACTGCAATAATGTTTATAGTGATGAGGACATCAACCCTAGAAAGTTTCAGAAATTTTGGAGCAGAAATGGTTCCTCGAAAGTGCAAAAAAGCACCAAATTTTCATGTTTTTGCCTCCTTTTTGACCTTGGCACTGTGCGTTTACCACTCTTGGTAGATTCACTTTTCGAAAAGGAAGATGGGAACCATTTTGGAAAATGAAGGCATATTTAGAAACTAGAGTCAGAGATATTTCCAATGAGATATCTTGGATTTGATGTGGACATCGGGAAGGCCTCCAAAAACTGCTTGAAAAATAGGCTATTTTTCCTATCATGGCGCTGCGTGTTTGCCAGGAAAATTGCATTTTCACCATCTTTAGAAAATTTTGACTTTTTGACTTTCTACTTGGGGAAATGAAGAAATTACTGATGTAAAAGGTCAATATAGATGTAAATGTCATGTTTTTATTATTATCTAGGGTAGATACATTAGGTAAGTCCTCTAGAGGTCAAATGAATTAGTTTCCTCTCTTTTAGAGGCAAATTGTTGGGTCTTCCTAGTCTTCAGTTTCTTGTTTGGGATTAGATGAAATAGATCCCTATCCCATGGATTTTGTTGAGGTTCCTGTGATTGGCATATTTGGCAATACCAAATGACAAGACAACATCAAACCACTTCGGGATCTCAGGATCTAACCCTCCTAGATCTAGAGAGGGATCTCTCTATGAAGGTAAAGAAATGTATATCTTTGATGTTCAATTTAAGGTATCAGGCTAGTTATAGGGCACAAGGGTTTTTGATTTGTTTTTTTGGCTGGGAAACATGAAAGAAGGTTTCAATGTAAGGTAAACGAACGAGTAGGAAGGCTTTTTGGAAATGGGGAGATAATTCAAAGAGAGTACAAGTCCATTGGGCAATGGGGTCATAAAAGGGTTTACTTGCAATTCAAATATCCAAGGCTTCCAAAGGGCTAGTCATCTAAAACAGAGGATCTCTTAAGATAATAGTATGGGATGAAACAACAAGGAAATGAATGGGAATTACAAGGAAAACCTTCCAAGGTGACCACTTTGAAGTAAGTCAAGGGACAAGGCATACCTTATATCTCTATGATCAAAAATCCTGATGAGGCTAACTCCGAAGACAACAATCCAGCAATCCTCCTGACTACTTTCAAAGAGTAGAAAACACTTAAGTTCAAAGATAGAGTGAATTCTAATATCAAATAAAGACTTTTAACCTTCTCTACTTTTGGAATTCAACTCAAAGGGATCTTAGAAAGGCTAACTATCGGAAAGGGCTAAACATTAAATCTCCCTAGGGGATAGGGCTAAACATTAAATCTCCCTATTCTCCTATTCCTTCAGCTGAACCAAACAAGAACATATAAGAAACAAACTATAAATTCATACATAAATAAGCATGGACAAACCACCTTCTATACTGGTTAAATTATATTGAATCTGTTCTAAGATACACAAGTAGCAAAAAACATAAAAGATAAGAAAGTGCAGGAAGCATTAGGGTACTTGCAGCAGTATATCCTAAGCTAAAACTACTGTTTCTTATCAGAGAAAATGAGACATGATGTAAAACAGAGGGAAAATAATAACAAAGAAGGGACACATCACCACTGATTTAGATCAGGATCTGATGAACTTGCTTGTCATATTAGTAGAGCAAAAACAGTCACATAAATTCTTGTCCAATAGCTTGATATCATCCAGAAATCATCTCCCAGCCTATTTACAACTACTACTCACGGAACTCTAACTCAGCAAAACAACTTACAATCAGTGATTTTCCAACAACCAACCAACATTTTCAATGTGTTTCTCCTAGGTTCTTATAGGTGACTGAGTGATAATAGCGGTAGATAGGATTTAAATGATTCATTAAAACAGAGGGAGAAATGTCTTCGAAGCCCATTCTATTTAATATCTTTACATTAACTTTCAGTACCCTTTAGTAGATTTAGAAGCCTTGTCAGGTTGACAATAACTTCTAGGGTGTTTTCTTCAAGTACTTTCCTAGCTGAGATGTCTTGTTTACACTCTGAGACAAGTAAGGTGAAGATTTTTCTTTCAGGTCTTCCATGCCTTATAACTAATGCACTGACAGTTCTTAGGACTTTCTGTTAGAATAATAACTGCTCTGGGGCTTAATGAGGAATGGAGTAGGCTGTGTGAATTGGTCCTTCTTGGGGAAAAGAACGTTCTGTTGATATCAGATCACTAATGCTTTGAATTACTGGTATGAATTGTTTATATATATGATCTGAGCATTATTAAGTTTCCTTCATTGTCCTTAGCTGCGGATTGGATACTTAAATCTTCAATATCATGCACTAATCCTTCTAATCTTCTTCTGATACTCTTTAGAATTCTACTGGCCTATGTTTGTGAATATACAAGTTACAGAGGCACTGGAGGGTTTATGTTAGGGTCAATAACCCCGATCTTCAATAAAACGTGCTTTTAAACCTTCTCAGTGATTTATTCCTCTGCGATCTTTGGCTCTGTGATAGTCTTTCTGTGCTATATGTCACCATGACTGTGACTGTGGAGACAGTGTAAATTCATCACACTTTGAACCCTGCAAAACATGATAAACACATTATCAAAAACCTGCAGGAGTGGGAATCACTGCTTTAGAGGCTCGTGAGGGTGGAGGAGCAGTGAGTAAAAATGTGGATGCACCGGAAAAATGGGAGGAAAACCTTAGCAGAGCAGATAACCAGGTGCAAATGGAGGTTTGGGCATGACGGTGAACATGAGTTGTTGGATTAGGACAATCAACGCTCGGGATTACTTGGTGAAACATTTTGGGAGTAAGTTGGGTGGAACATGAATGGGGGCGAGATTAAATTAGGACCATCTGATCTTAGAGATCGACGGCTGGGATTGAAAATGAAAGTGACGCTGCGGAGGGCAGTGGTATGGCAGAAAAATGGGGGTGGTTTTTGCAAAATAAAATTGGGGGAGGTGTTTTTGCAGAAAAAAATGTGATTCCATACAGTGTCTGACACGTGTCCCTTCCAATACTGCCCATATCACAAAAAAATTTATCGTTAACCTTTGGGCGCCGTTCAGGATATGCCACCTGCGCGCGCACATCGGATCGTGAGGCTCCGCATCCAACGATGCACGAGTGCGATGAGGATAAGCAGAAGCACGTCGGGTGTAGTGGGCCTACGATGATATCACTATGTTTCTTTGTCGTTGCAGAAAGGGTGATAGGTCATATTTTTCTTACGATGTGGAGTCTTGATCGCCGTTGGATGTTTTTTGGATGGAGGTTAGATTAACCAACCTATCTGAGGCGAATGAGGAAAAGGTAAGGCAGGCGTGCATGATGGGGTCATATAGGTTGCTGATCGCGCACCGACCCATCACATATTTATTTTAACCTTAACATCGAGGAATGAAAAAATAAAAAGGAAATAAAGTTTCGGAAAGGGTTTTTAGGCCTTTAAGCGCTCGATTGTATTAGGTTATATGAGATGGGGGTTAAAGGATACAAGCCCACGAATACGCAGGTAAAGGTAAGGATTCAGTGGCAAAACAGGGTTTTTAAAGCCAAATAAGGGTTCCGGTAGAGGGAAGAAAGGGTTTTTAAACCAAATAAAGGTAAGATATGAGGTTTAAAGAGGGTTAGGATGATTTAGAGGTTAAAATGAAGCTCTTTTATCGATGAAATTGGAGAGTGAAATGGAGAGGTGAAATAATGGAAAATGGAGCCTTATGAACAATTTTTCCTTTGGTAAACAGTAGGGCTTATTAATGGAAACAACAGTGAAGATTATCTGAAGGATAGAAAACACATGAAGGCTTCAAGAATGATAGATTTACAAAGGAAATGTTTCTCTTGAAGGCTCAGAAAAAAATTTAGCAACCTGTTTGCTTTGAAAAATTACTATAGGCGGCTAACAGTGGCTCCACATGGGGATGGCATCTTCTTGAAGGTGTCAATAATCTCAGATATAATCTTTGGAAGTATGCTAGAGCCTCGTCCTTGACCATATTTTTCTATTTTGATCAGCTATTATATACATGATGTGCATTATATCAGCAGAATACATTTTCCCAAACAACTACCTACCCATCCTACTGTCCTAACATTTTTTCTTCAAGGTGCAATTAGACTTGCAGACCTTCTTCATCATTATTTTTTGTTGAAAGAAAGAAATAATATAATTCTACCCTTATTCCTCCATGAGACCAGTTTAAACAGTTGGACTCATAGCTTCTCTACCTAAACTAATATCTACTAGGATTAAACTGTTTGGTAGATTTTCATTCTCTATATTCTAAAACAACAATTGAAATATAGTCAAACCAGTATTAGACTGTCCGATTTGTTGTGGGTCCATGGCATAAATACAAGCTGCACATGAACTAAAACCTGCAGAATTTTAAGAAACCAAAATTTGAAGGCTAAAGATCTGAAATTCAAAATCGTTCTTCCTTCTTGTTGTGACTCAGATTTTGAGCTTTTTAGAGTCACCTTTCTTTCTTCATTTCAGCTCTGATTTTGACCTTGTTAGAGCTGTCTTCTTCTTCTTTGCTGGTTCAAGTTTTGAGAATGTTAGAATGAGCCTTTCCCTTTCCTCTGGCTCAGGTTTTGATCTAATTTGAGCCATTCTTTTTAGAACTTCATAAGTTCAAGATTTGAGCTTGTCTAAACCTTTCCTTTCTATTTTTTTTGTATATATATATATATATTAAATTTTTCTTTTAAAATGAAATCAAACACTAACTAAATGCTCACAGGCTGAGCTTTATTGAGATTCCTACCTACCCTAATCTAATTTGAAAATCTCTGATGCTCTATATGATACAATAGTGCCAGCGCATCCAATTCAGTAGTAACAAAAATGAGGAAGAAATCTGACTGCTTGTTGGAGAAAAACATGGTGTATCTTGAAAATGGATCTTCAAAACCAAAGCCACCATAGGTGGTGACAACCTTTGATGTATTGGGCTCTTGCAAGGTATCCATGCTTGTGAATTCAGGCCAGTTAGGGCCTCCATATATTCTTCCATAGGATCAACAAGAATCTGATGCGGATTTTCTTCTTCTGGGCCTCCCATGACTGATTTGTCTTCTGCATCACAGACAGCTTGGTTCACTACATCCCTAGTGTAGTTCAGGGAAGCACCATCATCCTTTTCCTGTACATAAAAAGGCAGGGAAATTTCTCTTTGTTTTGGGGGAGGGAGACTTTCCAAAAATGCTCTGGGGTCTCTGAATTGATATGATTATTCTTGTGAGTTCAAAACTTCAATTTCAGCTTCATATCTTTCAACCACCAATTCTAGAAATTTTTTCTTAAGCTCAAGTTTATCATTGAATTTTGAGTTGAGGAGGATAACCTTTGGAAGGTCTTCACATTTAATTTCTGCCAGTATTCTTGATATTCCATAATGAAACTCTACTATGGGACTTGGCTGCATTTTTGCAAATTTCTTAGAGTCTTCCATTGGTGGTGGGATTTGGTCTGCCACCATGTTGAGTTTTATACCAAAGAAAAAGAAAAGTTAGCCGGATATGAAATTGTTTAGGGGAAAATAGATTTAAAAAAGGAAACTAATACTCAAAATTTCCTTTAGTATGGATGATGTTGTGATGAAACTGGTCTCCCAGTGGAGTCTTGTGAAATAGAGATAATCAACAGGCCTATTGATCTCTGGTGGAGTCTTTTGGTCATTAAGGAACTGTGGAGTCGCCAGGTGGAGGTTTTAAAATTTTTTGAAGCAGGCTGCTGTCCACCATCAACAATCTATACCAAATCGAGGCTAATTGGTCTTCTTCCCCAGCAGAGTCGCCATTATGTTGGGGTTCCTATGATTTGGCAGATTTGGTAATACCAAATGACAAGACAACATCAAACCACTTCGAGATCTCAGGATCTAGCCCTCCTAGATCCAGAGAGGGATCTCTCTATCAAGGTAAATAAATGTATATCTTTTATGTTCAATTTAAGGTATTAGGCTAGTTATAGGGCACAAGGGTTTTTGATTTGTTTGTTTGGTTGGGAAACATGAAAGAAGGTTTCAATGTAAGGTAAAGGAACGAGTAGGAAGGCTTTTCGACAATGTGGAGATAATTCAAAGAGAGTACATGTCCATTGGGCAAAGGGTTCATAAAAGGGTTTACTTGCAATTCAAATATATAAGGCTTCCAAAGGGCTAGTCATCTAAAACAGAGGATCTCTTAAGATGATAGTATGGGATGAAACAATAAGGAAATGAATGGGAATGACAAGAAAAACTTCCAAGGTGACCACTTCGGAGTAAGTCAAGGGACAGGGCATACCTTATACCTCTATGATCAAAAATCCTGATGAGGCTAACTCCGAAGACAAAAATCTAGTAGTCCTCCTGACTACTTTCAGACAGTAGAAAACACTTAAGTTCAAACACAGAGTGAAGTCTAAGATTAGAGAAAGAATTTTAACCTTCTTTGCTTTTAGCATTCAACTCAAAGGGATCTTAGAAAGGCTAACTGTCAGAAAGGGAACCTAGGGGAAAGGGCTAAACATTAAATCTCCCTATTCTCCTATTATTTCGGTTGAACCAAACAAGAACATCTAAGAAAGAAACTCTAAATTCATACATCAGTAAGCATGGACAAACAAACTTCTAAGATACACAAGTAGCAGAAAACATAAAAGATAAGAAAGTGCAGGAAGGAATAGGGTACTTGCAACAGTATATCCTAAGATAAAATTATTGTTTCTTATGAGAGAAAATGAGACATGATGTATAATAGAGGGAAAACAATAACAAAGAAGGGACACATCACCACTGATTTAGATCAGGATTCGATGAACTTTCTTGTCATATTAGTATAGCAAAACCAGTCACATACATTCTTTTCCAATAGCTTGATACATCCAGAAATCATCTCCCAGCCTATCTACAACTACTACTCACATAACTCTAACTCAGTAAAACAACTTACAATCAATAATTTTCCAACAACCAACCAACATTTTCAATGTGTTTCTCCTGGGTTCTTATAGGTGAATGAGTGATAGTAGCGATAGATAGGATTTAAATGATTCATTAAAACAGAGGGAGAAATGTCTTTGAAGCCCATTTTGTTTAATATATTTAATTAACTTTCAGTACCCTTCAGTCGATTTAGAAGACTTGTCAGGATGACAATAACTTCTAGGGTGTGTTCTTGAAGTACTTTCTTGGCTGAGATGTCTTGTTTACACTCTGAGGCAAGTAAGGTGAAGATTTTTCTTTTAGGTCTTCCATGCCTTATAACTAACGCATTGACAATTCTCAGGACTTTCTGTCAGAATAATAACTACTCTGGGGCTCAATCAGGAATGGAGTAGGCCATGTGAATTGGTCCTTCTTAGGGAAAATAACATTCTGCTAATATCAGATCACTGATGATTTGAATTACTGGTATGACTTGTTTATATTTATGATCTGAGCTTTAATGAGTTTCCTTCATTGTCCTTAGATGTGGATTGGATACTTAAATCTTAAATATCATGCACTAATCCTTCTAATCTTCTTCTGATACTCTTTAGACTTCTGCTGGTCTATGTTTGTGAATATACAGGTTACAGAGGCGCTGGAGGTTTTATGTTAGGTCAATAACCCTGATCTTCAATAAAATGTGCTTTTAAACCTTCTAAGTGATTTCTTCCTCTGCGACCTTTGGCTCTGTGATTTTCTTTCTGTGCTATATGTCACCATGACTGTGACTATGGAGACAGTGTAAATTCATCACCCTTTGAACCCTGCAAAACACAATAAACACGTTATAAAAAGCCTGCGGGAGTGGGAATGACTGCTTCAGAGGCTCGTGAGGGTGGAGGAGTAGTAAGTAAAAATGTGGATGCAGCGGAAAAATGGGAGGAAAACCTTGGCAGAGCAGCTAACCAGGTGTAAATGGAGGTTTGGGCGTGACAGTGAATAGGAGCCGTTGGATTAGGACAATCAACGCTCGGGATTACTCGGTGAAACATTTCGAGAGTAAGTTAGGTGGAACATGAATGGGGGCGAGATTAAATCAGGACCATCTGATCTCAGAGATTGATGGCTGGGATTGAAAATGAAAGTGACGCTGCGGAGGGAAGTGGTATGGCAGAAAACCGGGGGTGTTTTTCGCAAAATAAAATTGGGGGAGGTGGTTTTGCAGAAAAAAATGTGTTTCCATATAGCGTCTAACGTGTGTCCCTTCCAATACCACCCATATTGCAAATTTTTTTATCGTTAACCTTTGGGTGCCAAAATTTTGCAATATGCCACCACAACCATTGGGTTGGAGGCTCCAAATCCAATGATGTGGAATGAGCACGATGAGGGATAAGAAGCATGGTCGGGTAAAGTAGTGGGGCCTACGATGACATTATTGCTTTGTTGCGTAGCGGATAGGCGTTGGTTTATCGGATTAAGTCCCGATCGTCGAATCTTTTTGATGGGCAGTTAGGATTAAAAGCGGGATTGGATATATGGATGGAGGAAAAGGTAAGGCAGGATGGATGGGCAGAAGGATGGGGCCCAATGGTCGTTGATCCACAGAGATCAACGGTCCATATTTATTTTAGCCTTAATGTCAGGGAATGAAAAAATAAAAATGAAATAAGGTTTCAGAAAGGGTTTTTAGGCCTTTAAGCACCCGATTACGGGGCTTAGGTTATATGAGACGGGGGGCTAAAGGATATAAGCCCTTGGGGGCTTAATAACTTATAACGTAAAAAGATTGTTTTTAAGGCCAAAACAGGGTTTTTAAAGCCAAATAAGGGTTCCAATAGAGGGAAGAAAGGGTTTTTATACTATATAAAGGTAAGATATGAGGTTTAAAGAGGGTTAGGATGATTTAGAGGTTAAAATTAAGGTCTTTTATTGATGAAATTGGAGAGTGAAATGTAGAGGTGAAATGATGGAAAATGGAGCCTTATGAACAATCTTTCCTTTGGTAAACAATAGGGCTTATTAATGGAAAAAATAGTGAAGATTCTCTGAAGGATAGAAAACACATGAAGGCTTCAAGAATGATAGATTTACAAAGGAAATGTTTCTCTTGAAGGCTCAGAAACATATTTAGCCACCTGTTTGCTTTGACAAATTATTATAGGTGGCTAACAGATTCGACTCCCTGAGGCTAAGAAGAGTGGTTTTGAGGTCTATATGATGTATTTCCTCGGTGATTGTAATGGTTGGACTCACTTGGAACTTTTGTTTCTTAGGAGACATATTTTTGTATCAGTTTTGGCTTGGACATTAATCAAATTTGCAGCTATTTTTATGGGATCCATGTGGTATTGTGTTTAGTTTTAGTAACTTCTTTGCGCTCATATGTTATAATGTTTTGTTACTTCATCCATCATTTCATTGCGGTTGAATTAATGTTTTCAAGTTAGATGAACATAATCCATAATTGTATGCTCTGTTTTGGGTAGACATTCATAATTTGTAATTTCTTCAGTTTAGAAAGAACCCATGAATTCACCGTGCTCTTTCTATCTCCTCACCTGTCTTAAACCATCCCATCATCAAAACCATAAAGTGCTAAACATTTTACCTACCTTGCCCCATAGAACACCCTACAAATTTGACTTAATTTCCTTGCCCTAGCTATTTGACTCCTCCCGATCCAACAAAACCCTACGCAATCAAAATAAAAAAAAACCCTAAGCTACTATATCTAGCTTAATATCTTCTTTCCTTAGTCATTTTGGTTGTGATCTATACAGAGAGAGCTCTCTCCTGGCGTAGTAGGGCTAGCTACTTGCCTAAATGTGGTTTGAGGTTACCTCAGAATTGCCTTCTTCAGCCTGAGGTTCAATCCGAGTGATAACAAATTCCAAACCCATTAATGTTCAACTATGCTCAGTTCCTTTCTGATGCAATCCATGATCAGTTCTCAAAATTTAAAACAGAAGGGGTATTCAAATACACCTATGTGTTGGTGTACATGTTTACGTGTTTTCAATCCAGCAAGTTCGAATTCGACATGATAAAGCAAGGTGAATACTCTCAATCCAGATCTATCATCTTTTTGAAAATTCTATTGAGAAAGGAGCACAAAGAATACTCATACAAGATCTTTGTAGAACTATTTGTTCATCCAGAAATCAGTGCATTCAGTAGCACCAAAGAGCCTAGGGTTAGTGAGGAAATCAAGAAAGTGATGGAGTTGACATAGCAGATTAGAACAATAGACTGGTATCTCTACCAGAACTACACTGAGATCAGGGTTTATGGTAGTGAATTGGCCCCCTATAAACTACCCAAAATACCTCTCCATGAGCATATTTTGCCTTGAGTATATCAGAAAAATGATAGATGTCGATGACGTGCATTTTTTTTGGCCAAGAAGAAGTCAAAATTTAGGATCAAATCTAAAATCGGCCCATTCATCTGCAACAGTAGGGCAGCGGGACAAGAGGATAATAAAATAATGAAAGATTTGTGTTAGAAAATTAAATATTACAGAGCAATGCAACACATAAAATAAGTAAACAGGCACACAGCCACATAAAACTGTAGAGACAGAGACATGGAGCCCACCCAAATTGGGCTACGTCCACCTCAACAAATTCTTCCTTTCTCTATTATCCTAAAATGAAGAGACAAACTCCACAACATCCACTGCATATCTCATGTTCCTTTCTCATCCCCATGTTTCCTACGTGAATACCTCCATGCTGTCATACGCTGTCATTGGCACGTGCCCTCATAAAAGAGGGGTCGCTCTTCTAGGAAAAAAAAAAAAAAACCTCAAATCCAACATAATCTCTACCGTCGATCATCCCGCCTAATGAAGGTCAGATGATCTGGAATGCTATTTATACTTTCTATAAAGGCACCCATATCTATTTTTGGCTTTGTGCGTTGTCTCCCCGAAACTCGCTTTGGGACCATCGGCTCCCTAGATTTCTGCAAATTACGGGGTCAGCTCCCCTGACCCCAGGCGGCCCCCCCGCGCGTGCAAGGGGGAGGGGTGTACAATTTTCCTGGGGTATACATCCAGCTAAAACAAGGATCTCTGAATCGGGAAGAAAATCAGGCTCCACACCCAACAATCTCCCACTTGGAGAGTGATTGTAGCAACTCCACCGCTACTTCATTTGCTGGAAAATGACTCCTCTTTGGACCTGGTTGTTCCTCATATTCATCATCATCCTTGAAGACCAATTGAAACTGAGCACATTTTTAGTTTCTCCCTGGTTACAACTTTTGTAAGCATATCTACAGGATTTTGGCTAGTGTGTATATTTTCTAGCTTCAACTCTCCATCTTCCAATACTAACCGTATGAAATGGTACTTGAGATGTATGTGTTTGGTCCTGGAATGAAATGTTGATTTCTTTGCAAGATGAATGGCACTTTGGCTATCACTGTATAACGTGCCCATATCATGCTTCTTACCCAATTCACCCATAAGCCTTTGTAACCAAATCATTTATTTACTAGCCTCTGTAGCAGCAACATACTCTGCTTCTGTTGTTGAAAGTGCAACAACACTTTGGATTTTTGAAACCCAACTGACAGTTGTTCCACCTACAGTAAATACAGATCCTGTAGTGCTCCTCCTGTTATCTCTGTCACCTGCCATATCTGCATCAACATATCCCTGTAGAGCAATGTTTCAACCACCAAAGCATAATGCTTGATTTTTGGTACCTCTCAAATATCTGAGAATCCATTTTACTGCCATCCAATGTTCTTTTCCTGGATTATTCATGTACCTTCTTACAACTCCCACTGCATGTGCAATATCAGGCCTTGTGAAGACCATTGCATACATTAAGCTTCCAACTGCTGATGCATATGGAACTTTAGACATATAATCCATGTCTTCTTGGGTCTTTGGGCACATCTCCTTACTAAGTTTGAAATGGCTAGCAAAAGGTGTACTAACTGGTTTTGCATTCTGCATATTAAATCTTTTCAACACCTTTCTATGTACTCATTCTGAGACAGTGTTAATTTGCGATTTTTCCTGTCTCTAGTTATCCTCATACCAAGGATTTGTTTTGCAGCTCCCAAATCCTTCATTGCAAATGAATTTGCCAATTTTCTTTTGAGCACATTTATTTCCTACATGTTAGACCCCGCAACAAGCATGTCATCTACATACAATAACAATATAATATAGCTTCCATCATTTTTCCTTTTTAGATAAACACAATGATCAGAGTGACATCTAGTATAACCTTGTTCATACATAAACTTGTCAAATTTTAGATACCACTGCCTTGGAGCCTGTTTTAAGCCATACAAGCTCTTCTTTAACCTGCACACCAATTTTTCTTTCCCTTTGACCTCATATCCTTTTGGTTGTTGCATGTATATCTCTTCCTCCAAATCTCCATGGAGAAATGTTGTCTTTACATCTAACTGTTCAAGATGTAAATCTTCCGCTGCTACAAGACTTAAAATAGTTCTGATTGAATTCATCTTAACAACATGAGAAAATATTTCATCAAAATCAATACCTTTCTTCTGTGCAAACCCCTTCACTACAAGTCTAGCATTTTACCTCTGTTTTCCTCCATCTTCTTCCTTCAGCTTGTAAAGCCATTTCTTCTGCAATGTAGTTTTACCTGCAGGCAACCTAACTAAGTCCCAAGTCTGGTTATGCATTAAGGAGTCCATCTCTTCTTCCATGGCTAGCTCCCACTTCTTCTTGCTTTCAACCTGCATTGCTTCTTCATAACATTCAGGTTCACCAGAATCAGTCAGTAATAAATAATATAATGAAGGAGAGTATCGTTCAGGGGGTCTACTTATCCTTGTAGATCTTATAACACCACTTTCAGGTGTTTGAGGTTCCTGTTGCTGTTATGGTGGTTGTTGCTGCTGTGGTTGTTGATTATTATGATTTTCAGGCACCTTTACTTTTTCAGTTATCTCATCAAGAACTGCGTATTCCTTGCTTTCTTTTTCCTGTTTCTTTTCCTGCAACTGATTCTTATACAAGACCTTTTCATTGAATATTACATCTCTGCTCCTAATGATTTTGTTATTTTCATAATCATATAAGCGATAACCAAAATAATTAGCACCATATCCAATAAAGGTACATGTATTTTATTTTACCTCAAGTTTTTTTCTATTTTCTTTATTAATATGGACAAAGGCCTCACAACCAAATGGCTTTAAAAAGGAGTAGTTTACCTTTTTACCTATCCATGCTTCCTCTCGAATACCACCATCCAAGGAACTTGAAGGCCCTCTGTTTATTAGATAAACAACAATATCTACAACATCTGCCCAAAACTATAAAGGGAATCTTGCATGCAATCTCATACACCTTGCACGCTCCATGATTGTTCTGTTCATCCTTTCTGACACACCATTTTCTTGTGGTGTTCTTGGAACTGTCTTCTCTCTACGAATTCCATGCTCTGAACAGTACCTATCAAACTATTTGCTGCAATATTCACCTCCATTGTCTAATCTGAGACACTTCAACTTCTTTCCTGTCTCAATCTCAACCAAAGCTTTCCATTTCTTGAAAGTATCAAATACATCAGATTTATTTTGAATACAATAAATCCAAGTTTTTCTAGTTGCATCATCAATAAATGTAACATAATAGTGAGAGCCACCGAGAGATGATACCTGAGCAGGTCCCCATACATCTGTATGCACAAGCTCCAATTTTTCGCTCTTCTTTTCTTTCCCAACTCTGAGAAATCTGACTCTCTTTTGTTTTCCATAAATGCAATTCTCACAGAAATCCAAATCAACATTCTTCAAACTTGGCAACAAATTTCTTGAGTGAAGAATCTTCATCCCCTTCTCACTCATATGTCCGAGCCTATGATGCCATAACGCTGCATATGCTCCTTTGGAAGTTAAAGCATTAACAGAGTTAAAAATACCATTGCATAAATACAATGTACCAACCTTTTCACCTTTTGCTATTACCAGGGCTCCTTTAGCAACCTTCCAAGTTTTATCCTTGAAAGTTGTAACACAACCTTCACTACCTAACTGCCCTGTTGAAATCAGATTTTTCTTTAGATCTGGAACATGCCTTACCTCCTTTAGTAGCCATTTCTTTCCATTCTATTGTTTTACAAGAACCTTACCCATTCCAACAATTTTACAGGGTTTATCATCACCCAAACGAACTTGTCCAAAATCTCCTTGAACATAGTCATGAAAATATTTCTTATCAGGTGTGGCATGGAATGAAGCCCCTGAATCTACAACCCAAGAATCAATAACATTTTCGAAAGAAAGAATCAAAGCATATTGTAACACATCACCTGTCACATTTGCTTCATGATTATTTTCTTGTTGTGCATCTCCTTCTTTTCCCTTCCGAGATCTACAGTCTTTCTTTAGGTGTCCACTCTTTCCGCATTTCCAGCACACTATCCTCGATCTAGACTTGGATCTGCCTTTCCTTGATTTACTGCGATATCCCGAGCTCTTTCCTCTTTCCATTCTTCTTCCCCTAGAATCTGCACTCAAAGCATTACCCAATGTCTCACCAGAGCTTTTCCGTCGCATTTCCTTGCTAAGGATAGCACCGAAAACATCATCAAACTTTAAAGTACTAGATCCAGAGACAGAGTTAATAATGGCCATTACTAAACCATTCCAACTCTCTGGCAATGAGAACTTAACTGACTGGTAACTGTATTAAAATCATTTAAATGGTCTGCAATAGATCCACCTTCCGACAGCTTCATATTAAATAGTCGTTTAATAAGAAATACCTTGTTTTAGGCCGAGGGTTTTTCATATAGTTTCACCAACATCTGCATCAAACCATATGTTGTTGTTTCCTTAAAAATATTGAAGGTGACTGATGCCGCAAGGCACAATCGTACTGTTCCGAGTGCCTTTCTATCGAGAATGTTCCATTCCACGTCTGTCATGGTTGCCGACTTCTTTGATTTTCCGCTCAATGGTAGGTACAGTTCTTTCTGATACAGATAATCTTCCATCTACATCTTCCACAGCGGGAAGTTTTGGCCGTTAAATTTCTCGACCCTAAACTTAGCATCTTCTGCCATTGCTCCCACTCGAACCATGAACCCTTCTTTCTTGCGAATTTATCAGCCAAATATACCTTCGGCTCTGATACCAGTTGTTAGAAAATTAAATATTATAGAGAAATGAAACACATAAAATATGTGGAAAATACAAGCAAACAAAACACATAAAACTAGAGAGACAGAGATATATGTGGTTCACCTAGTTTGGGCTACGTCCACCCCGAACAGCCAGTCCTTCCTTTCTATTATCCAACAAAAATCAAGTGACAAAACCTATAGCAGATCCACTGTAATATACTCTGTTCTCTCTCACAATATCCCTATATGTTTCCCACTCAGAGAATACGCATACAATATGCAGCCGCAATACAATACCCTCATAAAAGTGAGGGGTTGCCTTCTAGGGTGAAAAAACCTAAACTAAACATAACTTCTACCGTTAGATCATCTGCCTAATGCACGACCCAGATCGAGTAGAAATTACTATACTTTTACCAGGAAATTTTACATCTATTTTTGGCTTTGGGGGCGCTGCCCCCGAAACCCCCGCCGGAGGACCGCTGGCCCCCGGACCCCCCTAGACCCCGTGGAGGGGACAAGTCCCCCCCGCGTGTAAGGGTGTACAATTTTCCTGGGGTATACATCCAACTAAAACAAGAATCTTTGAATTAGGAAGAAAATCAGGCTCCACACCCAACAAGTTGAAATTCACACACAGTTTCACCTGGTCCTATGATGCAATGGGGATCATCTCCAAGAAGAGGGTGGAAAACAAGTACACACCCTACACTCATACCCACAGGCTAGAGACAGAGAAGTACATGAACCAAGAAGAATGGGTGGCAGACACACTCCAGGAGGCTAAAGAGCAAGTCATCTCTACTTCAGGAATCCAAACACCAACTTCACAAGAGAGAAAAGCAATAGGAGTTCAAGATGACAAAGGAAAGGAGCCTGAAAAGGAAATAGGAAGTAAGAGGACCAGGGAGGATCCAAAAAACATGGATATCGATTCCTCCACTAAGTATTTCAAAATGAAACATAGGAAGAGAGCTAGGATCAACATGGGCACTGACCAAGGAAATGAGGAAAACCAACAAATTGTCATCACAATTGGGGTGAGAAGGTTTTTCAATAGGATTGAGCCATTCAACATAAGAGGTTTTCCTTCCTTGTTTGTTATCAATTATAAATTGATGCCCAGAACTAATTATGTAAAGAGGTTGATTGGTATATCTGAGGACACGTCCAAGCTCAAAAATCTGAAGAACACCATGACCAGGAAAAAAATCAATGAAGTCATCTGAAATGATGTCTTCATACAGCAGGAGGTGAAGCACATTTTTTAGCTGAAGCCAAAATTCATAAAGTACACTGAGGCTAATGAAGTCTATAGGAAGCTAAACAGGACCAAGATCTCGACTCCTAAGAGTTGGGAAAATCTATGTAGGCTCCAGGAAGGATTATGACTTAGTTCAGTGATAGAGCTGGCAGCTCAATGAATTTTCTTTATCATCACATCCAGTGTATCAAATCCACTAGCATAGCAGACTACCACAGGGTTAGATAACAACTCTGAAAGGACGTCGAGCACCCACCAGGAGGGCTGTTACAATGAAGGGACACTTCCACTTCTAATTCAGACATTTGGCCAGAAACAGTCACAATGTGTCCATGCATGAGACATGCAGGCCCATTTCCAGTTACTATTATGGTAAACGAATCAATTTCCCTTCTATAACGACAAGCCGGTGCAAATAGTTTAAATCCAAGTTTTCATCCTATAAGAGGGGTTGGACCTTGGTTTTGTAAGCACTTTTCATTGCAAGTATTTGTACTTTCAAGATGGAGCATCAATAAAGAGATCATTCTGCAAGATTTGTGTGTTGTGTGTCCTGGTGATGTTTTCCTTATTCATGTTTAATGTTTTCCCATTGTAATCTCTGTGTGTTTCATTTATAATTCTATTTGTAAAGAAGGAAGGTTGGATTAAGATTTTCTATTTCAGAGTACCTTAAATTTGGCAGTATTTACAATTTCAATTTTTTCTTCTGATGTATGGTTTAAGAATTCTTAATTTCTCTTAAATCATTACTAAAAACACTTTTCTCCATCCCATAATTCCACATAGCTATTAACATCAGTATTCACAGCTATCTTGCCTTGCATTTGCTCTTGGATTTGATGCGTACACCCATCCTATTTTGACTCCATAGCCCAATGGAAATTGTTTAGAAGAGACCCCTTCTATTCAACCTGTTGGGCATCAGATTTGTATACTTTCTTCTCTCATTTTTACCCTACCTTTCTATCTCTTTGTGCCATTAATCATCTTAAAAGCATGAGGTAAAACCCTTCTTCCTATCTTTTATGGGATATTTGATTAATGATGTACTCGTCATGGAGGTTTTACCTTTTTATGTATTAACTCCTATATTTCTTCAGATTTGGCTACAACAGGTGCGTCATGGCTGCAAGATAGGGCACAGGCCATCATTTTCCAGCACCTTCCTTATTTTTTGCTACAACATAAATGCCATGGATGTCTCAGTGTTATCTTTGGGTTCTTACGGTTTCTTGTTGGGCGATCCGGCTGTAGTTGTAACAATGGAGTTGTTGGGAGAAATTGGGGGATCTCAGGACTATGGTATAAAGAAGACTACAGACTGTGGATTGAGATACCCTTACAAATATATAGATCTTGTAATTAATCTTCTTATTATTAATCGAATACACAATATCTCGATGTTTCTCCTGTAATATTTGAGTTTCCGCAGCCCTGATCCAAGAGTTGGGCCCACTCTTGTGATCAGGTGTTGCGTTCTTCTTTATTTTCTTTCAGTATTGTGTTTTGTGTGACTCTTTAATTGCTGTTACAGTTACATTAATTTCTGTGGATGCTTTTTATTTCTGTAGTTTATTTATTGTTGTTACAATGGTATTTGTGTTATAGCTTAAACCTGTGATTCACAGCAGACCATGTGCTTGTATCTGCATATACTTTGTCGTTAGTCCTGAAATAACTAACACGCTTGGGTTGATAATTTATGTGGAAAAAGGATTGAATCTTGTTCATATTCAGACACCAACATTTTGGCACCGTTGCCAGGGAAGGCTAACAGGTGCAAGAACAGGACCTGCAGTAGATCTCAGATTTGATCTCTCGTCTTGAGCTGGGAATCTATTGCCCAACTTCAAGTCCTGAGTGTAAGTGCCTTGTATTTTCTTTTTACTTTATTTCTTTCTTGTTTCTTGTATTATTTTGTTCTCTATAAAAATTAAAACCTCGTCTTGAGGAAGGTATTTTGTAAAACCTTGCCCTAAGTCCTAGGCGTAGTCCAATTTTTCTTTCTTTCCTGATTTTATTTTATTTCCTATTTTTCTTTCTAGGGGCCAATTTCTCGTCCTGGGGAGGGTATGTTATTACTCTGCTCCAGGTCCTGAACTCTGATTTATTTTCTTTTGTTATTTCTTTTTATTTCCTATGAATCTCTTCTCTCATCCCTGGGAGGAAGTTATCTGTCCTACTTCGGGTCCTGACCTAATGATTGATTTTTTTTAATGAAACCTTTCTACAATTTGTATGAACAAAGATACGAACAAGAGGGGTAGAGGAAGGCCCCCAAAGAAAGAGAAGGATTTGGGGAGGAAGACGTATATTTAGGAAATTACTAAAAAATCTAGGTCTGAGGCATCATCCCGTGCTGCTGCTAGGGTTAGGGTTCAGACGAGGTCCGAAAGGTAGTCTATGGAACAACCAGCGCCATCCACGATACCAGAAGATGTTTGTTTAACAACATAATATTTAATAAACAGGGTACCAGTGGAATATAAACCCTTATCAACAGTAGAGGATGAATAAGTGACAAGTAAGGGATCAGAAGAATTGAGCAACTCTAACTAGGAAGAAGAACCTCAAAAATGGTTTTCGTCCCCAAGAGACCAAGGCATCATCATGAGAATTCATGTTGCTGAATTAAGAGACTTTGATATGGTAAAGGAATTTTTGAAGGAATCTGAGTTACTAAGGGACTAAGGCAGTGCGGTGCGACCACCTTTGGTTGAATCACTCTAGATACCAGTTGCAAAATCGACCAAAATTCCAAGTGAGTATTAGAAGATATTTATGGCACCTGTAAGTTCCTCCATTGATTTTCCTATAGGAAATATTAGAGGCGATGCACCAATGAGACCCATACCTTTGACAGCCTTGCCTAGTTTTCATGGGATCTCTTCGGAGGACCCTGATACATTCCTTTTTAATTTGATATTTTTTGTCGAGGATACGACTATATGACTGATGCTCAGAAATTGAAAATATTCCCTGCTACCATAAAGGGGACAGCCCTAAGATGGTTTATGGGTTTAGGGGGAAGCACAATTACTTCATGGGACGAAATGAAGAAAGTCTTCTTCGAAAAATACCAAGAATACTGTAAGTCTCGTGACATCAAGGAGGAAATATTTAAATTTTCAGAGAAGCAAGATGAAAATATGGATGACTATGTAGAATGATTTATATACATACTGCGAAGGTCTGTACATAGTGACTTGGATAAGGACATTCTAAAGATCATTCTTCTCAGAGCACTCAGAGAAGAATCTCTGCAACTCCAGAATATAATTGGTAAAGTAGATATCTCAAAAGAAAACTTCGAAAATATCTGTGATTATTGTATCAAATGTTCAAGGGGGGCTGCAAGAAGTGGACAGGGTATTCGGTCGTTAAATACCTCCAGTGGAGGGGTCACAAAAGCAGAGATTGGGAATCTATTAGATAATCTGAGGACCGATATCCTGAGTATGCTATCAGCCCAAATGGACACTCTATAGGCAAAACAGAAGCGGATGGAGCTAGAAAAAACCATGGCCATATTCTACTCTCAGTGTAGGAAGAAATACCCTTTAAAGGAATGCTCGCTGAACAGGGTGGAAGCCTGCGTAATATACAAACAGACTCACGTGACCAGTGCATTTCCTTCCTTACCTAGGCTAAAAGCGGTTTTCCAAGGAGCAAGCGAGGAAAGCACAGTGGACCAACTATATTTCATGGGATAGAAGAAGCCATGGAAACCTCGACCACCAATGGTGAATCCAGGCATGTTTCAGGACCCATCCCAGTATTTTCATAATTTTAGTATGGGTCCCCAATCTGCACCATTTTCATCCATGTGGCCTCAATACCAGTATCCCCCTTGGTATCAATGGGTTCCTCAAGCCAGTCTGAATCCTTCATGGAATCAGACTTGGTGTGGATCCCATCCCACTGGACAATTTCCTCAGCCTATGCCTCAGCAACAACTTCATTTTCCTTCTAATCTGCCCCCAGGAAACCCAACCATTAGACCTCAGCTTCCTCTCCAGCCCAACCTAAATCCAAATAACAAAGGGGTTCAACAAATAGACACACTGAACCTTCCATCCTACATCATTTCTACCGCAGGGCTCAATGAGATAAATCTACGGTCTGGCCGGGTAGTAAATGCACCTACTTCACCCATTATCACAAAACAACTTGATGGTGAAGATACAGAACCAGAACAAAGAACAGTGAGGGAGAATGTAGATCAAAACATAATAAACCAGACACCTCCCCAAGTTGTTCCTAATCAAGGTCATTTACATTTCCCCCATATCCTGAAAGATTGACCTTGAGCAAACCAAACCCTCAAGAAGAATTTTATTTTCTGTGGGAACTACATAATATTTTTGTTAAAATACCTCTTTTACAGGCTATGAGGGATGTACCTATTTATTCAAATATTTTGAAAGAATACTGCTCAAAGAAATCGGGTAGAAAACCTAAGGATCCATTAACTATGCATGTAATGGGTAGAATATCTGATATCATGTTAGGAAAGATCATTCCTGTAAAATATGGGGATCCTAGGAACCCGATTCTAACAATACAAATTAACTGGATTGAAATCCCAAATGTACTGGTGGATTTGGGAGCAGCCATTAACATTATCAATGCTAAAAAAATGAATACATGAGGACTTGGAAACATTAAATCAACCCCTACTATCCTAGAACTTGCAAATAGATCTACAATTAAACCAGTAGGGAAATTAGAGGATGTGATCATTTCAGTAGACTCATGGCATTACCCTGTGGAGCTCCTTATATTGCAGACTCGATATTTGGTATGTGGTCACCGATTGATCCTACGAAGACCCTGGTTGGCAATTGCAGATGCCTATATAGGATGTCGGTCTGGACATATGATCATATCAAATGGGAAAATTACGAAGGACCTCAAGCTTTATTCTCCTGCAAATCCAAGCCAATCTAAGAAATCATTAACCAGTCAAAAACCTCTACCTACAGAAGAGCCTGAACTTGACAATGAAGATGTTAGACCAGTTCTTATTATTGGCTAGGCCCTTCGATTTAAAAAAGAGATGGAAGATGATGCCATTAACGCTTTCATTAATGATTCCAGTTTGGTTCCTGATCGAACTCAATATATTCTAGAATCTTCTATGAGTTGTGAGACATAGGAAAACATTGAACCAGAAGATGACATAGAAGACATTCCTATGAATCCATTCCATGATAGTACTCCAATCAAGATTGAACCAGGGAAAACACTTAATATCAACCCGAACCTGTCTGAATCCCAGATCAAACAACTTTTGAAAGTCCTTCAAGAACATCAGGGATCTTTTGCCTGGGATTATACCGACATGAAGGGTATCCATACTGGCCTATGCACTCATCATATTTACATTAAGGAAGATTGCCGCCCTATAAGACAGCCTCAACGGAGGATGAATCCTGCTCTCAAAAATATTTTTAAAGAAGAACTACAAAAATTGTTGGATGTAGGATTCATTTATCCCATCTTAGATAGCTAATGGGTATCCCCACTAGTTATCATTCCCAAAAAGAATGGTAAATGGTGGATCTGTGTAGATTACAAAGAATTAAATAAGGCAACAAAACAAGACCATTTTCCTTTGCTATTCATTGACCAAGTCCTGGACACCTTGGCTGGAAAGTAGTTCTTTTCCTTCCTAGATGGATTCAGCGGATATAACTAGATCCAGATAGCCCCGGAAGACCAGGATAAGACAACTTTCACATGCCCATGGGGAAACTTTGCATATAGGGTCCTTCCATTTGGCCTGTGTAATGCTCCTGCTACCTTCAGTTGGGCCGCTAGTTTGTCATTATTATTATCACTTTTTAACACCTATTTCATCCATTTCTACCATTCTTTATCATGTCATTTATCATGGTTTATCATATAATTCCATTTTATAATTATTTATGCTCTTATGGATAAATATTATTTCTTCTCCTTTATTTTTAATAAATTGATTATTATTATGCATGATTTTACCAATGATAGTTTATTAATAAATTTGTTGTAACATAACTCAACATTTTAGCCTCCAAGATATTTTCCAGATTGCATATTTGATCTCCAGCTCATCATTAAATATTCCAACTCAGAAATTCATTGGAATAAGAAGTGAAAATTTTGCATTGGACGTTTTGGGAAAATGGAGAAGAATCTGGAAAATCTGAAACATGGGTTTTGTCCAAAATGGATCGAAGTAATTTTAAATGAGCAGTTTTCCCAAATTCGGTTCGTATTAAGAGAAACAAAAGGTTCTCTGAAGACAATTTTCTCAGATTCGTTGTTGCAGTTTTTTTCCAAATTATCTCCGTTGCAATACCAAATTCGAACTGTTCTTGTTGAATGTTGATGGAAAGATATTTTAGATGATATCTTGCTAATCAATTTTTTGTGAACAATCCAATTTTTTTATGGGAATCATTTTGTAATCATATTTGTTGTAACTTCTCTCTGCTCTCTGTGTATTTAAATGAAAAACAGAGATCAAAGAAGGGGATTATTATGTGATTGTTAGATTAGAGATAGATAGGATAGGATAGGAGGAGAGGGGATAATGGATAGATTTAGCTTTTCACAGGGGACCTCAATCGTAATTTCAATATACATAATGTTATTCTGAAGGAGATCATATTGTAATGACAAGTGAATTTGATGATTAATATATAACTTGCATTGTTTTTCATCTAGATATTCTGAAGTAACTAGGTAGTATTCGTTGGTGGCTAGGGCCCGATCTCTGGCGGATCTTACTGCTATTCCTTATTTGATAATTTTCCATTTCCCATTGAATTAATTATCAGTCATTAGGGGAATTTTGAGGTCTAAAATGGGCCTCCTAAGAAAAATGTACAACCAAAATAAAATTTATAAGAACTAATAGGATTCAAGATGATGATGTCAACCATGGGGGATGATTCACCATTTTTTAAGTAAAATGGTAAAAATATTAAAAAATAATAAAACTACTTTTTCAACTCGTATTTTCAACTTATCTCCCAAAATTTTTACTCAAATTTCGAGTGGGAGTACTCTTTGGATGCAAAATTTAATTCCTCATCCCAAGAGTACCCATGTTGCATACTTTTGATGGAACCTGCTATGCGAAAAATGAGAAATACATGAAAAAACGTGCTTGCAATCACGCTTTTCATGTATTTATCATTTTTCGTGTATCAGGGTCCATAGAAAGTATGCAACATGGGTACTCATTGGATGAGAAATTAATTTTTTCATCCAATGAGTACTCCCACTCAAAATGTGAGTAAAAAATTTGGGAGATAAGTTGAAAAAGTAGTTTTTTATTTTTTCCCTCTAAATTTTGATGGTGTCATCAAATCTTATTTTATTATTTCCACTATTATTTTATAATTTCCTTAGGAGGCCCATTTTAGACCTCAAAATTCCCCTAATGTAAGACATTGGTTCTTGTTGATTATGATAAGAATATGATTAGGATAGATCCAGCTGAAAGAGCTCGGTTATTACTAATGTGCTCTCGGTTGGTGTTATTCTCAATTGAATTCCTTGCTTAAGATTGGATTATGGTTTTGCTTGAGATAAGTCTTGATGCTTAGATGTATTATTTCCTTTAAAAGTTGCAGCTTGAGATTTATGATTGCATCCATTTACTCTTGTATTGAATTTAATAGATTATCTTAAATAATTACTCTCTAGGTTTATAGCTTGCACATATTGTGTACACTCTTGAAACAAAAAGACTTACCCAGGTTGATACTTAATGTGAGGCAATTAGGAGTTTTAAAAGACACATTTTAGCACCCAAAATTTTGGCACCATTGCCGGGGAGAGTGCTACCATTTCACAGAGAGTAATGTATGTTTTATATTTGTTGCTGGGAAAGAATTGGGTATTAAAAATGGAAGGTAAGAACCTACGTAACGAGCAAGTAAAGTGCTTGCTCCTCTGCCCAATTTTCAGTGCAATTGCATAGAAATTGAAGTAGGAATTTTAGAGGTAGAATTTTTGAAAAAAAATCTTGTAATTCCACTCGAGTGGTGATGTAAGCACCACCCATTTCACTAACCAATTGACAGGAATATTTGAAGGAGTATCCTCAAAGAAACACATGAATAACATCTTCTATTATGGTAGAAATGGCTCACATTGCAACTTTTTAATTCCTTATCAAAGATCTAAGAGGAGTGACACAAATGCACATAATTCGCCCATCGTCTCTACCAAATTTTCATGGTTTGAAAAATGAAGATCTAGATACATTCTTGTTTGTTTGAAATACTTTGTAGAGGATATGATTATTGTACTAATGATCAAATATTGAAAGTGTTTCCTCTTACTCTAAAAGGAGAAGCTTTCTGATGGTTCATGAACCTTGGTGGGAATTGCATCCAAACTTGGGAGGACATGAAGAACGTATTCTTGAAGAAGTACCAAGACTATTGCAAGGCCGATGAAGATATTTTCAATATGATACAAGGGGAAGATGAAAGCTTGGAGGACTATGTGGAGCGATTTCGATACAACCTTCAAAAATCAAAGCACAAGTATTTGGAAAAAGAGATCTTAAAAACACTCCTACTCAAAGGAATCAAAGATGAATTTTTAGAACTCTTAAATCTGATAGGAAAAGGCGATGTTTTTCAGTTATCATATCATGATGTTTGTGAATTATGCATAAGGTATTCAGGAGGATTCTCCAAGGCCGGTAAGAATTCTAGAGAAGCTTCTTATTTCTTTTCCAAATCTACTACAAGAAGAGGAGACATAAGAGCTGGAATCAATGTTTTATTTGAAAATTTTAAATATGATTTTATTAGCTCTCTAAATTAACAATTGGATGTTTTACAGGTTTAGAAAAATCAAGAAATTGAAGAAGTGTTTTTCCCTCATTTCCAAAAGAAACATCCCATAGATACTCACTCTTCCTTATCTAGGATGGAAGTAGCATATCAAAGAGATGGGGAAGTTGCAACAATGTCAAAACCATGGAAATCGTGGCCTACATGTATGCTTCAAAACACTTCCCCTGCATTTTCTTACTTGTATAATCCATTATGGAATACTCATGTGTTAGGGCAGCAATGTCAATCTTGATATAACCCCCACCAATCTTGTCTACAAGTTTGGCATGGTTCATCTTATGATTGCATGACTACTCTCCCTCATCTTGTAGCACAAAAACATCCTCCATATTCTCCACCAGCTCTTCCACAACATCTTTCTTGCCTATCAAAATCATCCACTCAACCCAATCAACTACATCATGAAAATGCTTCATTCCCTACACAATTTCCTACTCAACTCATTCCACACCCTCACCATAATAAACCAGTAAAACATGCTTACAGTGTTGAACTACAAAATTTACCCACCCTTCCCACCCATTCTATCTCACATGCACCATTGGAGAAAACTTATACTGAGATTCAGAATGTATCAAATCCAAAAATTTGTAGAGGTTATGAAAGAAAATGAGGTTTCTTCTAGCATGCATCAACAAGCCGTTTTAAACACTCAAGAACTTCATGATATGATGGCTATGGGAAATCAAGAAAGTAAGGGATAAATTGAAGATTGGTTTCACTCCATTTGTTTGCGGCATCACTCCATACTTCAACAATTTTTGGCACTTTCTTTTCAAGGGAAGTTGGCTTCTCATACCCTACTATTTATTAACATGCATTTTCCAAATTTGGGTATGTACATACTGGAGGCCTTATTTCGAAAATGGCTCCACTGGAAGTACACTTATACGTAATAATATTCAATTTTCAAAGAAGAGTAGGTTAGTGTAGAAAATAAATAAATAAGAACATAAATAAATACATTTTTATTATTATGCATAAATAATTGTTATTGTTGCAACACGCTGTGGAAATCAACATCGGTGATAAATATTTTAATTTATTTGTGTATGTAGATGTATTATATTGAAAATAATAGTTCTAAAAACATTCATATTCATTTTTATCACCAATATGGAAAAATTGCTTGAATATCATATTTTTTTGGCTTGCGGGCTTGATGAAATTTCTGAAAATAGAGTCGGGACAATCATGTTTTGAGGGACCAAAAGTGAATATTTTAAAAACTTGTTTCTATCCTAAGTAGCTCTTGATGTATAATTTCCAGCCCAATTTGAATCACCCATTTGGATTTGAAACGAAAAATTTATAACCAAAACATTGACAGGGCATCTAGTAGGTAGTTCAAGAACAGAGTTGGGACAGTGAGTTTTTGGAGGCCTAAATGACTATATTTTTAAAACATGTTTCTATGGTATACTCCTATATGAATCTAGTTTACAAGGAAATTTTAATCACTTGATTTAAATATCATATGAGAAATATATGACCCAAATATTGACTGTCTATCCTAAATCAACACTCCTAAAACTCTATTTTTCCAGCTGTTCATTAAAGTATTTGACCCATCAATTCTTATTTTCTTCAAAACTTGTTTATATTGGAGATAAATAAATGAATCTACTTTCATTTCCAATTTGAATCAGCTTAATCCATCATCAAATGAAAAAATTATGCTTAATATATCCATTGTTGGTCTAAGATGGGTAATCGAAAATGACTTCGTTATGCAGGTTGTTCTAAGTAAAATGGACATACCATTGAATCTTTAAAAAATTTGTTCCTACTGGTAATATATATTTGAATTAGCTCTCATTTGGATTTTTAATCACTCAAATTGGATGAAAAACAAAGAATTTATTATTAAAACACTGCAGGTTAGCATGATTGGCCACTGCTCTCCCGCAGGTAATAAATTAATTTTACTTTGTCCATGGATTTGTTTTACAGAGTAACTACTTGTTAGTTTTTTTGCATATTTCTTGGATTAGGGGAGCTCGATCACCTCTATTTCTCCATGATTTAATTTTTTATTGTAAGTAGACACTCGTTTTTTTAGAGGTCTTAGGAGAATAAAGAAGGTCAATTTATGGACGAATGATTCTTGAAAGAAATTTTAATGAAACAAGGGCATTTCATCCAATTCATTATCTAATGGATTCATAATAGAAAAGATGAAGAATTGATTCCCATTCGAAGATTCATGTCACTGCTGCCAAAACATTTTTCCAAGAGATCATTTCTTTTTCCATTGACAGATTGATATTCCCTTAGGAATAACATCATAGCTGTTGTAACTTAATTTATTTATTTATATCCTATTTTTAAATAAAGTGTTGTTTATTTTCTGATTTCTCTTATGTTTTTGTGTTTCAGGTGTTGCTTCCTTCAAATTGTAGTTTCCGCTCCATTGGCGATTGAACAATGAGGACCCCAGCATGCAAGTTTTAGCTGCAGAAGATAATCCTTCGGTAGCTTCATCTTTGTAAACATTCATTTATTTTGTAAACTATAAATAGGATTGTTGATTCAATTTTTTTTTCTGCCTATTTTGCTGTCCCATATTCGGAACAACACTTTTTGGTTTTTTTGTTCCATCTTCAGAACAACACGTTTTGATTTTGTTGTTCCATCTTTGGAACAACACTTTTTGGTTTTGTTGTTCCATCTTCGAAACAACGCTTTTTAGTTTTGTTGTTCCATCTTCAGAACAAAACTTTTTGGTTTTGTTGTTCCATCTTCGGAACAACACTTTTTGGTTTTGTTGTTCCATCTTCGGAACAACACTTTTTGATTCAGAACAACAGTTTTTGGTTTTGTTGTTCCATCTTCGGAACAACACTTTTTTGGTTTTTCTGTTCCATCTTTGGAACAACACTTTTTGATTTTGCTGTTCCATCTCCGGAACAACACTTTTTGGTTTTGATGTTCCATCTTCGGAACAACACTTTTTGGTTTTGTTGTTCCATCTTTGGAACAACATTCTTTTTTGTTTTTTTTTTTCTAACTTTGGAACAACACTTTTTGTTGTGTATTGTTCAAACTTTTGAACAACACCTTTTTCTCTTAGCGTGACTTGCTATTCCCACTTTTGAACAGTTGTTGTTCCATCTTTGAAACAACATTTTTGCTTCTTCTAAGTTTTGTGTTTTGTGAATAGCACTTCTTTCCTCTTGTGGGATTATTCCTAGCTCATCTCAGCCCCATGTTTCTGATTCCATTTCATGACATAAAGTACAATACTTCTATGAGGACAAGAATTATGGATTCTATTGAAGCATGTGAATATCATTAACATTATTATCTTTAACAGGACAAATTCTATATGAGAGATTCTTTTTAAGAAAAGGGACACAATTATTTATATACTACTTTACTGCATCGTTTTCTGTTGTACATGATACTGATTGATCATCTTAATACTATGCTGGTTCCACCCTTCCTGGCTGTAATCTTCAATGTCTATAATAAATGAGATTATGGGTATATTTTTTTTCTATTGACATTTTCAACTTCTTCCACCATCCCTACTCTTAAGGAGTACCGTGCCTCCCTCTTTTTATCATAAAACTGTGTAATCACAACAAAATTTTGTTTGCATATGGAGCATAGGGGGTCTCATTACGAGCCAACCTACAATGTTCATAAGGCTGTAACAAAGTGACATTCCCATTATGTCCACCACACCAGGGTTATGATCCATTGGATAGCCAAAAAATCCTTAGAACAGGAGGTCTCATCATGAGCCGGCCTGATCACTTTTGCTACATCCCAGTGAATGGAAGTGTGGTTATATAGTTACCACATCAGCACACTGATCTCTTCTGTAGAACAGCACTGGAACTCTCCATTTATAAATTATGGATCCTGGCTCATACGGGTTAAAAAGAAACCATGCCGAGGCTGTGGATGCCTACTGGCAGTAGAGGCTCTTCTTATGGTATTGAATTTATATATTATCGTCAATTATTACTATAATACCCTTTTCTTATTCATTTTTTATCAAAGAAGTTATTTCCTTAATATTTCCCTGTTTTGAACCTTTACGCATGAGAAATTGTTTTCCGATCAATCACATCATTTTCGGCTAGAATACTATCAGAAAAGAATCTTTTTGGCATATTGCTGTACTTTTATTTTTCGCATAACTTATCATCTATCCAAAGTGTCCTATCTCTTATTCATAACTATCTATACACACTCTGCTCTCATTATAACCATACCTCTTGTCATCCTATCATTGATATGTGTACTCTGCTTCATTTACTGTCGTATTGATCATTCCCTTGCCTTGCCATCAGCACAACACCTTTCATATGCTTTATGGTCATGGAATCTCTTTTCCAATTGGAGGGGGGAATGTATGCATTATGGGATAACATGCGATATAATTACTGAACTCTGCCATAACTTGATGATTTGACAAAATATTAGTACTGCATTTATACAAAATTTTTTCTGATTAAAATTTTTTCATGCATCTTATTTGTTGTTATTCAAAACTCAAACTGTGGATTCAAGAAATTTGCATGCAAAATAGTGACTTATTACAGGAGAACAACAAGTATGGGGGGGGAATTCTATTCGCAGCAAGGACACACTATTGCCCCTAACAATAGAGGCTTGTGCAACTCGCGAATGGGCACAATTGTTCAGACATGATGTGCTTGCATGGCTTCCACATTTTGCATCACTTTCAGTATCCACTCAGCCTACATTAGCTTCAACAAATGCTAGTCCATGCATTTCATTCCACATTTTTTTTAGATGTGAAACTTGAGGTAAAATATCATACTTTTCTGATTTATTACGAATTTAGGAGAATTTCATGCAAAATCAATTGAGAATTATTTATCATCATTCATTCCACATCTTTACCACTTCCCATTCTTCAAAAAAAAAATCTTTCAGTTTGGGAGAGTGTTCCTTTCATTTATTTATTTATTATGACCATCTTATTCATTCTCAACACCTCCCTTCTTCCATGTTGTTTTACACCCAACATAGATTTCAACAGATTGTAGCAACCACCTCTATTTGTTTTCTAGCATTGCATGAGGGTATGCTAATTCTTCAGTTTCGGGGAGGCATTGCTACACATGATGGATGTTTTCTACTTTCTTTCTCATTTAAGGCATACAATTTCATTTTTATACAGTGCAGAAATTGATTTTCATATATCTTTAAAACTATGAATTGAATTCTTGTGATTTCTAGATAACAAAGAGGTATCATTAAAATACACAAACACAGATAATCTCATGCTAAATTAGTTCATAAAATTTCGAAAATCATGCACTATCACCTACAACCCTTTTTTTTATATCTAATGATCCGTGCATCAAAGCGATCTGATTTTTGGATCAAAGAAGCATTAATATAGTAGAAATCTAGTTTTGAGAAAATGGTTAATGAAGTTTGTTGTTACTTATATCATATTTTGCTGCAACTTCATATACATATAGTTGAACGTCAAATTAAAAAAATTTACGTATTCATCAAGATTGCTAAAATTGAATATTCATTATTTGAGGAAGAATTCATTTGTTCCATCCATTTCATGAGTTGGGATGAACCATTTTTGTATTATTGCTTGGTTAATAAAGAGGCTTTGGGTTGCATGAGAACATGCGATATATTCAGTTTGGGGGTATGTTGGGCCACTAGTTTGTCATTATTATTATCATGTTTAACACCTATTTCATCCATTTCTACCATTCTTTATCACATCATTTATCATGGTTTATCATATAATTCCATTTTATAATTATTTATGCTCTTATGGATAAATATTATTTCTTCTCCTTTGTTTTTAATAAATTGATGATTATTATGCATGATTTTACCAATGATGGTTTATTAATAAATTTGTTGTAACATCACTTTCCATTTTAGTCTCCAAGATATTTTCTAGATTGTAGATTTGATCTCTAGCTCATCATTAGATATTCCAACTTAGAAATTCGCTGGAATAATAAGTGAGAATTTTTCATTGGACATTTTGGGAATATGGAGAAGAATCTGGAAAATCCGAAACATGGGTTTTGTCCAGAATGGACCAAATTAATTGTATGATGATCAATTCTCCAAAATTTGGTTCGTATTAAGAGAAACAGAAGGTTCTCTGAAGATGATTTTCTTAGATTCATTGTTGTAGTCGTTTTCCAAATTATCTCAGTTGAAATACCAAATTCGACCTGTTCCTGTTGAATGTTGATGGAAAGATATTTCAGAAATGACCTTGCTGATCAATTTGTTGTGAACAATCCAATTTTGTTATGGGAATCATTTTTTAATCATCTCTGTTGTAACTTCTCTATGCTCTCTGTGTATTTAAATGAAAAATAGAGATCAAAGAGGGGGATTATTATGGGATTATTAGATTAGAGATAGATAGGATAGGATAGGAGGAGACGGGATAATGGAGAGATTAAGCTTTTCACAGGGGACCTCAATTGTAATTTCAATATACATAATGTTATTCTGAAGGAGATCATATTGTAATGACAAGTGAATTTGATGATTAATATATAACTTGCATTATTGTTCATCCGGATATTCTAAAGTAGCTCGGCAGTATTCGTTGGTGGCTAGGGCCCGGTCTCTCGCAGATATTACTACTATTCCTTGTTTGATACTTTTCCATTTCCCATTGAATTAATTATCAGTTAAGACATTGATTCCCGTTGATTACGATAAGAGTATGATTAGGATAGATCTAGTTGAAAGAGCTCGATTATTACTACTGTGCTCTTGTTTGGTGTTATTCTCAATTAAATTGCTTGCTTAAGATTGGATTATGGTTTTGCTCGAGATTAAGTCTTGATGCTTAGATGTATTATTTCCTTTAAATTTTTCAGCTTGAGATTTATGATTGCATTTGTTTACTATTGTAATGAATTTAGTAGATTATCTTAAATCATTACTCTCTAGGTTTATAGCTTGCACATATTGTGTACACTCTTGAAACAAAAAGAATTTCCCAGGTTGATAATTAATGTGAGGCAATTAGGAGTTTTAAAAGACACCTTTTAGCACCCAACACCTTCCAGAGGGCAATCTTGGGAATTTTTTCTGATTTGGTCGATGATAGTGTTGAAATCTATATGTATGATTTTACTCCATATGGGAATTCATTTGAGGAGGGATTAGCAAATTTGGAGAAGGTACTCAAAAGATGTAAACAAACCCATGTATCATTGAGTACAATCAAATGCCATATGATGAGGGAAGAAGGAGTAGTACTGGGACATTTGCTCTCAGCTGTTGGAATTAAAGGTTATCGAGCTAAAGTAGAGGTAATATTACATTTTCCAGTACCCAAAACACCCACACAGGTATGTAGATTTCTTGGTTGTGCTGGTTATTATAGGCGCTTTATATAAAATTTTTTTAAAATAACACATCCATTGTTTCAATTGCTAACAAAAGATGCAGAATTTTTGTGGACCAAAGATTGCGAGATAGCTTTCACGAAAATTAAAGGGCTGGTGTGCATGACCCCAATCCTTCAAGGACTTGATTAGGCATTACCATTTCACATACATACTAATGCTTCTCAGACAGCAATAGGGGTTGTTTTAGGACAGCACGTAGACAAAACACCATATGCAATTTATTATGTCAGCAAGAATCTAATTCCTGTTTAACTAAATTATACGATGACAGAAAAATAATTCTTAGCTGTCATTTATGCCATAAATAAGTTTCGACACTACATCACCAGGTATTCTACTATTGTCCATATTGATCATGCAGCAATCAGGTATTTGATGACTAAACCCATTACTCCTGGCCGTGTGACGAGATGGTTACTATTGCTTCAAGAATTTGATATTACAATAGTACACAAGCCAAGAAAAGATAATGTAGTAGTTGATCTCCTATCTAGAATGGATAACAATGATGAATGCACACCAATAGAAGACAGTTTCCCTGATGAACATATTTTTGTAGTCTCTACTAAGCCTTCGTGGTATGCAGATATTGCTAACTATCTTGCTATAGGGAAAGTGACTCGTCATTTGTCATAAAGGGAACAATGAAAGATTATTCATCATAGTGCCCGATATTCTTGGATGGCAGGGTACCTTTTTCATATAGGAGCAGATAAGCAGATCCGGCGCTGTGTGTCTGAAGATGATATCTACGAAATATTGAAAGCTTCCCATGTTGGCCCTTGTGGAGGGAAATTTTTAGACAAAAGAACATGCCATAAGGTGCTACGAATGGGATATTACTAGCCTTCCATTCTTCGTGATGCTCAGAATTATGTCAAGAGGTGTGATAGTTGCCAACATATGGGGTAGCCCAGTAAAGCAGATGAAATGCCTTTGTAGGCACAACTAGTTCTCAAAACTTTCAAGAAATGGGCTATTGACATCACTGGATCCTTTAACCCACCCTCCCAGCAGAAAGTCCACATCTTGGTCTGTACTGATTATGTTACTAAGTGGGTGGAAGCCAAAGCAGTTGCAAAAGCAACAGAGCAGGTAGTCTCAAATTTTCTATTTGAAGAAATTTTTTCTCGGTACGGTACTCCAAGAGAGGTTGTTTCAGATGGAGGAGCATAATTCACATCACTAAAGATAGCAAAGCTTATGCAAAAATAAGGGGTCAAGCACAGAGTGACATCTCCATACCATCCCCAGGTGAATGGACAAGTGGAAAGCACAAATAAGACATTAGAAAATATTTTGAAAAAAACTGTGGCATACCATCGTCGAGATTGGGCTCAGAAACTTCCAGAGGCTCTATGGGCATATAGAACAACATGGCGGAATACAGTCAGGATTTCACCATTCGAGTTGGTTTATGGGAAATCTCCATTGTTTCCAATTGAATTTGAAATAAGCACACTCATAACAGCCCTGAAAGTTGGTTTAGATCTATCAGATGCCCAGAAGCGCTGACTAGCTTAGCTTAATTAACTTGATGAAATACGTTCAATGGTTTTCCAACGAACTACTACTATTCAGCAGCAGAGAACGAAATGGCATGATAATTTTATTAGAAACAAGGTGTTTCAAAGTCGAGATTGGGCACTACTTTACGACTTTTTTTTTAAGGATTTTAAGGGAAATATTTGCACTCGATGGATGGGACCTTATGAGGTGAATGTTGTATTTGATAATGGAACAGTCAGGCTAGTCACAATTGACAATACACATACCTCCTTTATAGTCAATGGACATCGCTTGAGACTATATCACCGGTCGACCTCTAAGGATGCTTTTATTAAACAACTCTCTGAGAAATCTGGTTTGAAGGTTATTAGTGTAGAGAATCTTTCCTCTGCACCCTTGTAATATATATATATAGATAAAAAAAAAAAAAAAAAGAATTTTGTTCTATTTTCTTGTCTTTTTGCAGGAGCTACGACTAAGGAGTAAAAATCAAGGAATGTTCATGTTACTGTTACTCAGTTATTGTTACTTGGTTGCTGCTACTCCGATGCTACTACACCATATGTTGTTACTCGGTTGCTTCTACTCATGTTGTTGTTACTTGGTTGCTGCTACTCCGATGCTACTACACTGGATGCTATTACTCGGTTGCTGCTACTCATGTTGATGTTACTTGGTTGCTGCTACTTCGATGCTGCTACACCAGATGCTATTACTCGGTTGCTGCTACTCATGTTGTTGTTACTTGGTTGCTGCTACTCTGATGCTGCTACACCGAATGTTGTTACTCGGTTGCTGCTACTCATGTTGCAGTTACTTGGTTGCTACTACTCCAATGCTGCTACACTGGATGTTGTTACTTGGGTGCTGCTACTCGTGATGTTGTTACACCGATGTTGTTACATCGATGTTGTCACACCAATGTTGTTACACCGGATGCTGTTACACCAATGATGTTACACCGATGTTGTTACACTGATGCTGTTACACCATCCCATCATCCAGGTAGGTCGTAAGGTATGCCTCCACGTGACTTGTACTAATTTAATTAAATATCCCATGTGAAGACTTCAATGTCGCGGACGTAAAAAATTTAAGTCGCAGGGGGGTGGGGGGTGTCGTCATGCCAAGGACGATGTAATAATTACCCCATAAGTAAAGAATGACATCTCGCACATGGTACACCTTACGAATCACATCAATATGTGGTACCATCATTTAATCCTATTGGGATTCACAAAATTTCTCATCTATCCTGTATGAGTAATTATTTTCGAGAATTACCAATCGTATTTACCGTTACCACCTGTCCACTTTCACTATGTTGTTCCTCCAAATCCAGTATCCACCACCTTGCCCAACGGTCTGCTGCTACAGAAAGTGCTGCTACAAGTCTCCACAGTATGGGTGGGTTGGCTGTGTAGCATGAGCCTAAGAACACAGTTTCAGTTCGCAGCAATCAAAAGGTTTGGAAAATTTTTGTCAACGCAGGTTTGGATGTCTACTTTGACAGATTGCATGGATTCGATGCAGGTATCAAAATGGAATTTACACTCAATTTAGAGGAGAATCATTCGTGGGTTAGAGGTCTGGAAATTCCTATTATAGAGGAAGTAATTGCAGAGGTTAGCGGGCTGATACAGTAGGGGCAGTAATGGTTTTCTCGAAAGGTTTCTCTCCCGGAGTTTCCTGAATTGTTTTTGCAGGAAGGAGAAAGTGTAGTTCAATTGGGCAGGGGATATGAGCACAGAACTGTACCGTATCCTTGGAACGAAGTTGCAGGTTTCGTAATTAAATACATTACCTGTGAGGGTCGGGCCTCAGCTCTGTTCAAATATCACTTTAAAATTCTAATGCACCTCCGATTTCCACAGAATCATGAGCATGCCCTAAACATGCCATTCTTTCTATTAAAACAACTGCAGCATATGGCACAGGCTGCTCGGCGCTCCCGCTGGATGATGGCAGTACTTTCTAACCATGGACTGGTGCGATTATTGGTCCTGCATGTAATAGGCAGGCTGCATGTTTCTTAGGTGGAATTCTGTGAATCCTCAGAAGAAGCGGTAGCAGCTATGGTTGTTGCTAGAGAAGAAGACCTAGCCTCTCCGACTAGTCAAATGGAATAAGAACCTTTAGAGGAAATCAATCAAGAGGAACCCGAGGAAATGGAAACAAAGATTGATCAGGAAGAACCTAAGGAAGAGGAGATGATGATTGATCAGGAGGAACCTGAAGAAATGAGTACGGAGGAAGCAATCGACAATGAAGATGAGGCTGTCACACAAGAACCATCCCCACTGGAAAAAGCCAAAGAAGAGGAAATAAGAATGGAAGAGTTGATTAGCGACACAGATGAGGCTGCCACACAAGAACCAAATTCACTCAAGGAACCCACAGAGGAAGGGATTATGGACATTATGCAGGAAATTGATAATGTGATACAGTCGGCAACCATCGCCAATGAAGAACAAAAGGATGGAATTGTGGACAGAGAAATGACAAGTGATGATGTTTCGCAAGAAACAACATCACTTGCTTTGATTAAAATGGATGTTGATACAGTTGGGGGTGCTACACAAGAACCACCCCCAATTCGGCCAGAACAGGAGGATTCGACCCGCAGAATTGATGTTGGACCTCAAGAATTGGTACCAACTGTGAAAACGAAGGTGATTTCTGGGGAAAAAGAGGAAAAAGAAGGAATGAATCGGGTGGTCGATACTGTTCCACAAGAATCATTATCGACCCATGAAGAAGAAGTGATAAGAAAAGGGCTGGAGGAAAGAAGAGAATTGAGCCACAGAATCAATGCTGATCCACAAGAACTAGCATCGACTCTGGTTGAGGTATTAATGCATGAAGTCCCGGTCTAGCCCGGGAATGATGATGAAGGGTCTGTTCCCTGTTCTCCGTTCCAATCCATGATGCCCGAAGGGGAAAGATGATTTCGTTCGCCTAAATGGTTAGTGGAAGAAGTTGTTGTTCCTCTGGTATTAAAATTTGTTGACATGGCCAAGGTTGGCCTAGATACCATTGAACTGGAACAATTGGAGGTTCACCAGGAAGAAATATTTCCTGTAGAAATATCAGAACATAGAAGGGTCAATGAATTTTACAGCTAAATAACAGAAGTTTCCAGAATAAATGTAGAAGAAGAAAGACCTATGGGTTGGGAACCCGACCAAGAGGGTTTGACGAAAGAATCAGGAGAAGATGCCGACAACATTCTACTGCCTTATGAGCCTGTTGTAGGTCTAGAACTTGAATTCGTTGTTAAACAGGAATGGTTAAAACAATGCGAGAAAAGAAGGTTACCTCTCAAAAAGAGGTACCAGCAGCAATTAAGTGAAACCATAAGACTGAAAAGATAAGTTCGGAGTTTGAAGAAGCAAGTTTCACATTTAAAAAGGAAGGTAAACATCCACAAATGGATTTCAATAAAGCTGAAGGTTGAAGTCTCCACGGAGGCTACCCAGATCGGCCTAATTGGAGAATTTTTTGAAGGTCGGGAATTCGTATTGGCCGCCAAAATTCAAAAATGGCAGTTTGCAGTGACCGACCACAAGAAAGAAACAGCTAGGGTTTGAGAACAGGCTACTAGATTCATTGCAGGGTACATAGATCAATTATACAAGGCTCGGCTGAAGCAGGTCAAACAGAAGGCTAGGATAGAAGAGTTGGAAGAACAGGTTCAACTGCTAAAGACAGATAAGGAGAAGATGTTCTCCCTAGCACAGTAGGTAATGGCCTGTAGACCTCCTACACATAGCTATGCCTTATTCCTTCATGAAAAATCTCTTTTATTTTGTCTTGAAAGTATTTATAAGGAGTTTTGGTATGAAATTGAGGACCCTATTCAATTTCTCCGTATTTTAAAAATTCATGATGTTATAGGACAACATTTAATGTGTGAGCTCTACATGCAAGGGTATTATTTAAGGCATGATCAGTCCTTTAACCACGTTCTATTCGTGGGGGACATCCATTTAAGGGCTTTCACCTTCTATACCATCAATCAGATTAAATGGAGAAAGGCCTGGGATACATTTGAAGAAAATCAAGCTGGAAAGCCATTAATGGTAAGAAGAGAGCATGTTCAGTCCAGGAACATTTACAATAAACATTATACCTTTCTACAGATTGAGGGCCAAAAGGAACATATGACAGAAAATTAGAAGTGGTGTGCTGACCTGTGTGTCGGCCAGATTATGAAAATTCGCCAGGAATCCCTTGACAGTTGTCAGAAAATATGGATGTTTTCCTCTTCAGTGGTGAGGGGGAGGGAACCATTTGGGGCACCTAAATTTGCACCTGCCTTAAAAGGAATGCCATGTTATGTGGCATGTATTCATACCTATGGAGTTAGATGGATGGTACTAAGATTTCAATTTCCCCTTTTATGGTTGCCAGCTAAACAGTATACTCCTACTTATAACGTTGAACCAGACGGGTGGAAAGACGTTGTTTTGACAGAAGGATATAAGCCACCAATAATAGAGATGGCAGTAGAACATGACCTCACAAAACTTCATGTCGATCACAGTCAGTCCAATATGAACCTGAGGAGACCATGAGCTGCATGAGGACATGCACATAGATCAGTTGGGGGGAGATGTTGGGCACCGGATTTCTATACTTTCTTCTCTCATTTTTTCCCTACCTTTCTATCTCTTTGTACCATTAATCATCTTAAAAGCATGAGGTAAAACCCTTCTTCCTATATTTTATGGGATATTTTATTAATGATGTACTCATCATGGAGGTTTTACCTTTTTATGTATTAACTCCTATATTTCTTCAGATTTGGCTACAACAGGTGCATCACGACCGTAAGACAGGGCACATGCCATCATTTTCCAGCTCCTCCCTTATTTACTGCTATAGTGTAACTGCCATGGATGTATCAGCGTTATCTTTTGGTTCTTATGGTTTCTTTCTAGGAAATCTGGTTGCCATTGTAACAATGTGTATTTTTGTAACAATGGAGTTGTTGGGAGAAATTGGGGGATCTCAGGACTATGGTATAAAGAAGCCTACGGGCTGCGAATCGAGATACCCTTATAGATATACAAATCTTGTAATTAATATTCTTATTATTAATCGAATACAAAGTAGCTCGTTGTTTCTCCTATAATATTTGAGTTTTTGCAGCCCTGATTCAAGAGTTGGGCCCACTCTTGTGATCAGGTGCTACGTTCTTCTTTCTTTTCTTTCAGTATTGTGTTTTGGGTGACTCTTTAATTGTTGCTACAGTTACATTAATTGATGCAGATGCTTTTTATTTCTGTAGTTTATTTATTGCTGTTACAATGGTATTCATGTTATAGCTTAGACCTATGATTCACAGTAGATCATGTGCTTATATCTGCATATACTTTGTCGTTAGTCTTGAAATAACTAACGCCCTCAGGTTGATAATTTATGTGGAAAAAGGAATGAATCTTGTTCATATCCGGACACCAACACAACCAAGAACAATCAAACAAAAAAACCTTATAATTAGTTTAAATAGCCTAATATCAGCAAACTTAAACAAATCTAAATCTAATAGAGAAATCCCTCTCTGTGTCTATGAGGGCTAGATCCTAGGATCCAAGCGGTTTTGATGTTGTGCTTTATACTTTAGTCTTTCCAATCTTCTAAATTATAGAGTGATAACAAGTTCTTTTTTCCAAATTTTTGCGAGTCATTGCTAACCAGTACCTCTTTATTTTTTAACAAGCTTGAGGAGGGTAACATATGCTTGATCTATAATTCGACCCTTCAGGTGAATCCATCATTATTTAATGATTTAACAAGTCTAGCGATAATGAAATTCAATCTTGCCATGATCGACAAGTCGATCGCTATTTTATGTTTTAACAATTCTAACGACAGTGAAAACTTGATCCTTTTTCATGTTTAGAGATTTTGAAAAAGAGGACAAAGAGATAACTCCATGAGTCATTTTTCGTAAATTTGTCGCTTAGGTTTGAAAAAGTGTAAAATGATACCTGAGAAAACCTCTTAGCCATGCTCGACTAGGTTTCCCTTTTTCGTAAATAATCTATCTCTGTCCGAAAAAGGGTTAAACTTATACTAAGTAGATGTCGTTTCATTTACTTTCACGAGCTTGAAAAGACAAGTGCTTGATAATATTTTCACATTATCGGAGTCTGAAAAGAGCTAAAATAAGACTCTAGGGGGTTCCTTTTTCGAAATTATCAAATATAAAAAAAGAGATAAAATTTTGCTTTAATTCCTTTCTCATTTTTATCAAAGCTCCAAAAAAATAGGATAAGAGTGTGCTTTTTCTGAATTTCAATTTAATTTACCAGCATGAAAAGATGGAAAGAACTCGGCATTTTCATGTGTTTTACAAGCTTGAAAGATAGTAAAATAAACTCTGCATTTGCATGAGATTAACGAGTCTTGAAAATAATAACCAAAATTTACTCGAAATAGTTTTGAATTCCCCCTGCAAGAGCACATGTCGAATACCCCGTACAAGAGCACATGCCCCCAAGCTTCTTTTCATTCACCTAAGTAGACTACTAGTTACTAGTAGTTGGATTGAATTAAGGCTCATTTACGAGTTGGATTGAATTAAGGCTCATTTACGAGATCAAATGTAAGACTCATCTTAATTAGGAGAGGATTTGTTACATTTTTTAATGAGTTTGAAACAGGAAAAGAACTATTCTCATGGAACCTTGTTTCATTTAACGAGTTTCACACAAGAAAAGGAACTATGCTCAGGAATCTGTTTCATTTATCGAGGTTGACACAGTAAAAGAACTATCCCCAAAAATCTGTTTCATTTATCGAGGTTGACACAATAAAGGAACTATCCTCAAGAATATGTTTCATTTATCGAGGTTGACATAGTAAAAGAACTATATTCAAGAATCTGTTTCATTTATCGAGGTTGACACAATAAAGGAATTATCCTCAAGGGAACCTATTTCATTTTTTAACGAGGTTGACACAGTAAAATAACTATCCTCATAACCTGTTTCATTTTTTAACTAGATTGACATAGTAAAAGAACTATCCTCATTGTGTAGTCAGACCAGTGAGTGTGCATTGGAAAAGATGTAGTGTAACGGAGTCATCATTTAAAAAGTTTGATGAGCACCAAAAATTATAAGTCATAACATGCGTTGACAGGTCTTCTCTAGGGTTTCCATTAAATTTTGGAATGTCAAAGAGTAAATTGGAATGTGACATGGTAAAGATCGAAGGAGTAGCAACAGTAAATGTTGTCGCAACTGTAACAGATGGTACAACTGGAGATGTTGACTCAGCCATGGTAAAACGACTCAATGTATACCCTACAAGATCTATGGAAAATTGTATTGAAACAGGATCAATAGAAGCAGTATAAGTCAATTGAGGAATACACTCGTAAAGATAAAGCCCTGGTCCAAAATGGGTTGCAGTTGAAGGGTGAGTTTCTTGCTGAGGTTCTTCCTCAATCGAAATCAAACCAGGTGGAAGGATTTTGCCGTTAGGCCCAAGATATATTTCAAGTGGTTGACTGCATGATATATAGCTCAATGGCTACGATCGACTTAGGAGCGACTGATACAGGAACAACTCCCGGTTGTTCTACTTTGGGATCTAGATGTTCCCGTAAAAGAATGATGGGATTTGGATCAACTACCAGTTGAAAAATATCGGGTTCGAGAGGTATGGTCTCACTGATTGGATGGAGCGTGTCCACAGGTAGCTGTGAGGACTCCATTTCGATGACAGTGGATGAACCAAGGTGTGTAGAAATGACTCGAGATGACTTTGGTATATGTGATGAAGATGATGCACCAGAGGTACTAATGGTACTCGTTTTGGTGGAACGAGGTCGCCTTCGCCGACCAGAAATGGATTCTGGTGGTAAAGGTGGTTTAAGTGCTATTCTATGTGAACGATGGGGAAAGGGATGTTCTTCTTCCATGATGACTGATTGATTTTATTACAAAAAAGATTAAAAAATAAAAGGGTGATTCTAGGCAAAAGGTTTACTAAGTAATTGTGAACTGCAAAATATCTCCTGGTGAAGCAAGAAGTAGGGGCAGACAATCTCCCCAAATGTTGTGTTTGTTGTATCACAAGTTACAAGGTGGCTGACTTGGTCGCCTATGGATGGTAAGAAACCTAAATTTGTCCTCCCAAATATAATCAAAGGTACATGGAGGCCCAAGTCCATATTAGCATTATCTAATGCGAAAGCACACAGTGAGAGCACCCCCTTATACTTTTTGTACTAGAACACCACCCGAAATACCCGAAGGTACATGGACGAGCTCTGATATAATTATGTACATGGATTGGGATTTCACGCTCGGAATGTGTCGTAGACAATTTAGCGACAAGTGCTATGTTTAACAATGTCGGAACTCATCTCTAGCCTAGACCTTCCAAATGTTATCGTTAATGTTACAATGCTTTCTTAGGTTGATTGATGTAAATTTTATGTTGATATTGTTTAAAAGTTTGCCTTTGAGGTTCACTGCGTGATGTAATAGGAAATTCATAAAAATGCAAACTAAATGATAAGAAAACTTTTCAATTTAGCTTTTTCAATGAAAATCATAGCTACTAAGGGGAAAGAGCAATCAGTTTTTGAGCATACAACAAAGAGCATAGACTAAATGCAGATTTCCCTAACTTGTTCCTATGCCACACACACAATTCTCTAGATGCACATGCATGTTTTTCTTTTCAGCTCCCTTTAATGTGAATGAGAGTAAGGAAACTAAATGCACAAATCAATCAAACAAATGTTTTCTTTTGAGAAACAAGGAATGAAACAACAATTTCTCTTGGGAAAATGAAGAATGAAACTACAATTTTCCTACAGGAAATGAGGAATGAAACAAAAATTTCCTTTTCGAAAACAAAATTGATCTAGTGAAAAAAATAACTACTTTGAATCTAATTTTCTAATGATAAAGAAAACAACTAATAAAAAATTGAACAAATTACTTTTCAAAGGAGGAAGAACAAGAAAGTTTACTAGTCTCTAAGAGAAATCAAACATCTGAGAATACAGCAGAAAATTGGCTGAAACTAAAAGCAATGAAAATTTTTGATGAAATTTGGCTATCCAAGGGGACAACACAGACTCTAAGGGGAGATAGTGCGTTGTAGAACACCCCTGAATGTAACAAAGTGCACTACAGTGCACTGTACCTTAACCAACAGTGCATTGGGCGCAACTAAGTTTGGGAAACAAGCATCTAAACACACTTATAATGAAATTTGTTCATGCAAATGACTGATAAAATAAAGTAAATGCTACTAATGATGGTAAATAGAGGTATAAACACCAATAATGATGGGATTCTCCCCAGTGGAGTCACCAATTTGTTATACAGAATTTTAATCTACGAATAAACTATATTCCCTGAGTGTGGTGTTCCTTCACTCAGAACTACAGAAGAAAGACACTATTTTATCTAAGACAAATAGATATATAGAAAGGGAAAGAAGCCTACATGTGATACTTTTTCTCTCCTTCTCCTTTTTTCACGGTTGTCATTGCTCTCAATCCAACTCAAGCCGCTAGATCGATTCTTGCAATCAAAGAAAAAAAACAACAAACAACATACAATATACAAGTATCTACTTATCTTAACCAAATCAAACCAATTAGATATGAGAATACATACATCATCAAGAATACATTTCACAAGATATAGACATATGTATGAGAAAATGAATAGATATCTTTATTAAGAAAGTAGGAATAGAATATTACAACCAATAGATTGATTTGTCGTCAACCTGCTCCAACTTCATTCCAGCCTCATCACATCCAGCATCATCTCAGTAGCATATCAGTACTTCCAATCTCTTATCAAATGAGAATCCAATAGCATGAATTTTTACAAAATTATTCCTCCCTAGCACTTAGATGAGTGCTCAATTTATAAGGAAACTGAAGCTAGTTTCTCATTAAATGACTTTCTAATAATAGGTAATACATGTTTCCAAGTTTAGAGGTGGTGGATGGACACTTGTATTCGAATTATGACACATATGGACTCTTCTAGAAGACACTGGCCATGTGGATATTCCTGGAATAATGATGATTTTGCTCCTAGGTGACCAACACACCCTTGAGTGTCAAGAAGTGCACTGTAGTGCACCCTTGCATGGAGGTACTAGCAATGCAACACACTTAGTCCCTTGTAGAGGAGCGTTGGTGATTTAGTTTATCATAAAATATGTAATTCAAACCTTGGAAATCTCACAATTGAAGCCATAAAAGGAATGTATTCAGTTAGGGCATATAACAACTGAAATTAAGGGGATGATAGACCCTATTCATTGGTCCAGGGAGATGATGTCCAATTTGACCAGGTCTTGCGGGATGATGCCCAAATCGACCTATAACATGGATATTGTGCATAGATTGAAGTAGATTATAGGTACATGTGTTGTTCTAGGTATAGGTACAGGTGTTGTTACAGGTACAGGTATAGGTGATGTTATAGGTACTGGTATAGGTATAGGTACCGGTACATGTGCAGGTGTATAGGATTTGGACTACCATCCCAAAGCATATGGATTGGATATATTTAGAGACATGATATATATACTAGATAACATTGAGCTAAAGAAGGTGATATTGAAGGAGTTTCATGTGAAACCATATTTGAGTCACCTAGGCTACCAGAAAACATTGAATACAGTGAATATTTTACTATTAATCAAATCTAAAGAAATATGTGGCAAATTTTGTAGCCAGATGCTTGGATTTTCATATGGTTAAGGCATAATGTAAACATCCAGGTGGAATGCTACAATCGATTGCAATTCCAAAGTGGAAATGGGAGTTCACTTCCATGGACTTCATCATACATTTACAGAGGACAGTTAGACAAAATAATTCCATCATGGTTGTGGTGGACATGTTGACGAAGGTTGCACATTGATGTAGCACATGATTTTATCAGATACATAGTTATATTGCATGGTATTACGAGGAATATTGTCTCTATTACATGTCACTTTGTCACCATGACATTTGACGGCTAGTGTGGATCTATCACCATCCATACTCATGCTTTCTTAGAAGTCAAAAATTTATATTCCTTAACCAAATCTTGCAAACTGGGAAAATATCTCTTAAAAAATTTTAAATATGGTCTGGGAACCTTTTGCAGTCACTTCCTGTGCATGTGTGGATATTACTAAGCTTCCTTGTGGACTTGTGTAGTTTGTTTCCCATTAAAACTTGAGCAGCTCATTTAAAGTAAAGTAAAGGCGAAAAGTAACTTATAAAAGCATAGTTGGGTGCATATTCTTCCAACTAAAAGCCTCTGAGTCATGCTATTTCGAGGTAAATCCATCCAATTGTGGAGCTTATCCCCTTGGATCAAGGAAACATAATACCCTCATTTTTGGATCACACCCCTCTACTAGTGGATCTAAAACCTCCTCAGTTTCTCCTATAAATTGAGTTGAAACTTCAGGGTTCGGGGGGTTCACTTATGATAATCTTATGCATGTCATTTTAGAGTGGAAAGCTTGTTAAACTAAGGAGGAAGATTGGGAAGCCCTATGAGAGGAATCTATATGACATCAAGGGTTGGTTGTAATATTTCTCTTTTCATTCCTGAATAATACATTTGGCTACTTTTTCTCATTGTATTGTTTTTAGATTCATTAAAACAATTACAATTCTTAATCTCCTTTATGATTAAGTTAAGCTAGTATTTGGATTATTACATACTAAAGATGCTTTTTATTCTTTGCATGTTTGTGGTTGCAGGTTTCTTCTTAGCATTGAATGAATTATTCGGGACAGAAGGCAATATCTTCAACAAACATCTCATTGAAATGTAAAAGCATTATCCTCTCTTTTCTAGTTTTGAAAATTTGAATGCTAATAGCTTAGGGAAAGAGATATTCTTATGTCTGTTTGTTTCTAGTTATCTGTTGGGATACTAAGGAGATCACTCTTTTCCGCAAGAGATATTTATCCATAAATCGAATTGTCGACTCTACTAAGGAATGGCATAGTTTTTCTCGATTATTTTTGGTTTAGCTCTCTGATTTTTCTAGTTTGACTATGACTGAGTGTTGTTGGGTTTATGAAATTTTATATCTTATGAATCAAAATGCCTTGTTTTTATTTTTTTTTGAATTTTATTTCCCCTACGTGGTTTTGTTTCATAAATAGAGTGCAGGTTTGTGCAAGTTCTTAGTTTAATACAGTGTGCATGGGCACTAGTTTTCACTGACTACTTGCGCACCCCATGAGAATTTTTGAAAAATGAATTTTCTCTCTCCCAGAGTCTGATAATTAATTTTTAGATGTTCAAACTGACTTATACCAACCCTCAGAGTCTATTTGTGAACTCATCTTAATTACCTTAGTGTATTTTTTGAGAAATAATCCCTTTTTCATTTTCAGGTAAGGTTTGCGTTGATTTGTTGAATTTCTCTATTTGGAAAGATGGATTGACTACCTAGATCATTGTTTTTCTATCATTCCCCTCTGGACCTACAAGGTGTCTTGTTAGTCTTGCTTGTTTGAGTGATTATTTTTTCTCATTTTCAAAGGAAAAATTCTAGATAAGTGAAGTAGGATTTGTCTCATAAAAGTAGTCTTTTATGAAATTACTTCTGCTTGTTAAAGTGAAAAAACGAGTTATTTTGATATCATCTAGAAGAAATCATGAAGTGCACTTATAGGTATCATTAGTTGGATCATAAGTTAAGAGCTTTCAATTTTGATTTTTTTTTTTTTTTTAGGTCTTTGCAGTTGTTTTTTATTTTGAAGAATTGAAAGATTTTTTTCTCATGGAATTGTATATTTTGGCTTTCAATCAATGAAAATTTTCATTACAAAGTGATATTGGTCATGCTTCAAAATGAAATTTTTTTCTTAATGAAAAAGGAATGTTATGGGATGTTTTAGGAAATTTTCACTTCTTTGAGTTCAAAAAATCCCTCTACTTTCCCTTAACTAGGAACTCATTGAAATGAAGAATTGCATATTCATTGTTGATGCATTTAGAGTAATTTGTTACGTCGGGTCTTCTCAAAAAATAGAATTATCTATCATAATACATCTCGGATTTTGATGTTAACACACTATTTCAAATAGAATAAGATCAACTAGAAATTTCTGAATTAGTCATAGTCGAATCTATCATTGGTGAGTTTTCATATACTTATATCACTGAACCAGAAAAATCTGAATCTGAGTCTAATTCCACTTCATCTGAATCACCTTCAAATGAGATATCCCCTACTCCTGGTCATCCTAGTTCACCTCGAGTAAAGCTTCTCATCACTGAGAATATTCCTCATGGCCTTTTTAGCATTGAAGAAATCACTGACGAAGAAGAAGAAGTTGAAATTCCCTCTCGTCGAGTATATTTCGATTTAAGGTATAGTGAACTAGTCTACCCTTTAGATTTTCCTTTCACTCTTTTTCAACCAGATTCTTAGTATCTTCAATTTACAAATTTTTTACATTCTTTTGGCTACAAACATCCACAACACTAAATTCTATTTTACTCTTTACCCAAGTATAGTACATCTAACATGGTTTCTGAAATAATGTCTACTGATTCAATCACGTTTTCATCTTCTCTAGAAATTTTTTTGTATGGTGTTCCTTCTGTTACTGCTAGGTACTAGTCGCTTTCTGGAAATTTTTCAGGAGCATCTCCTTCCTTTGAAGCTTCTACTATGTCAACTGGATTTTTTTATTCTACCACCCAAGATTTGACTACGGAGCATATTTATATGTTTTCCGGGAATACGCCTCAAGTTAGCTCATCAAGTGGATATATTTCACCTGCGGAGCAACAACCTCTTCAAGGGAAACAACTTGTTCAAGGTCAACATCCTCTTCAAGGGCAGTAGTTTTTTTCTAGGAGGACAACCTTATACTAGAACCTATCGAACTATTGCAGGGTAGCCTATTCCTAGTAATTATTAAACTTATGGTCCAATGCCTCAAACTGCTTATGGTCAACCCTATGTGTTATAGGTAAATTTGGGAATCATCCCCCATGACCTGGTCAAAATAGAAATTATCCCCAGGACCAATGAAATAGGGTCTATCATCCCCTTATATTTCAATTTCTATAGCCCTAAGAGAATAAAATTTCATTCATGGCTTCTATTAAGATATTTCCATGGTTTAAATTATATGTTATATCACTTATTGACTCACCAATGCAGCCTCTAAAGGGACTAACTATGTTGCAGTGCAAAATCCTCCATTCAAGGGTGCACTGCAGTTCACTTCCCAACATTCAAGAGTGTGTTGGTGACTTGGGAGAGGAATTCTCATTGTTCTAGGAATCTCCACATGGTTAGTGCCTTCTAGAAGAGACCATATGTGTCAAAATTCGAATCCAAGTTTCCATCTAACACCTCTGAACTTGGAAACATGTCTTGCCTATTATTAGAAAGCCACTCATTTAGAAACTACCATCAATTTCCCTATAATTTGAGCACTAATTCTAGTGCTAGGGAAGGAATAATTTTGGTAAACTTAGGTTGCTGGATTCTCATGTGATAGGAGAGTGAAAATATCAATATGTTGCTTCTATGATGTTGGATGTGATGATGTTGGAATGAAGCTAGAGCTGGTTGGAAACAAATGGATCCATTGGTTGTAACCTCCCCATTCAACTATTTAATAAATATTATTGTTCATTTTCCCAAACATATGTCTCTATTTATTGTGCAATGGATTCTTGAATGATGTATGTATTTCATATCTAATCGATTTGATTGAGTAAGATAAGTAGATATCTACAAATTTCATGTTGTTTTTTGTTCTTTGTTTGTGTTTGTGGGAATTGATCTGGCGTTTTGAGTTGGATTAAGAGTGACGGAAACATCGAAATAAGGAGAAGGAGAAGTGATTGAATCAAAAGTAGGCTCCTCTACCATTCTGTATATCTACTTGTTTTAGAGAAAGTGATAGTAATTCTTTCCTCTATTGTTCTAAGTGGCTAGCACCACACTTAGGAAATTTGGTTTATCCGTAGATCACAATTCCGCATAACAAATTGGTGATTCCAATAGGGAGTATGCTATCATTCCTAGTGTTTTTTCCTCTATTTATCCTCATCAGTAGCATCTAATTTCAGCTATTAGACATTTGAATGAAACAATTGCATTAGAAGCGTGTTCTTCTTCTTGGTTTTTTAATCCCTGATGCACTCAATGCAATGTTGGTCAAGACACAGTGTACTGTAGTGCACTGTCTCCCAACCAACCAAATTCCATATAAATTTTTCATTGCTATCATTCTTAGCCACTTGTTTTCTATATTCTCATATGTTTGATACCTTTTAGATACTAGTAAACTTTCATGATTCTTCCTCCTTTGAAAAGTAAATTTGTTCAATGTCTCTTTAGTGTTTTTCTTTATAACTGGAAAATCAAATTTAAAGTATTTTATTTTTGCATTAGATCAATTTTTTTTTTCGAAAATTAAATTGTTGTTTCATTCCTCGTTTCCTGTAGGAAAAATTGTAGTTCCATTCCTAATTTTTCCTAAAAGATAAATTATTGTTTCATTCCTTGTTTCTCAAAGAAGAAAAAGCTTGTTTTATTGATTTATGCATATAGTTTCCTTTCTTGCATTCACATTAAAGAAGCTGAAAAGAAAAAAAATGCATGCCAATATAGTGAATAGTGTGTTTCATAGGAAAAATTTAGGAAAGCTACATTTTAGTTTGTGTTCTTTGTTGTTTTCTCAAAAACTGATTGCTCTTTCCCTTAGTAGCGAGGATTTTCATTGAAAAAGCTAAATTGAAAAGTTTTCTTATCATTTAGTTTCCATTTTTAGGAATTTCCATCACATCACATGGTGAACCTCAAAGACAAAATTTTAAACAATATCGACATAAAATTTACATCCATTTAACTAATAAAGCATTGGAACATTAACGATAACATCTAGAAGGTCTAAGCTAGAGACGTGTTCCGACGTCGTTAAACATAGAATTTTTCGTTAACTTGTCTGTGATACATTCTGAGTGTGATACCTCACTCTAGGTACATAAGTATATCAGAGCTCTTCCACGTACCATCAGGTATATAGGGCAGTTTTCTACTACGAAAAAGTATAAGGGGGTGCTCTCACTGTGCGGTTTCGCATTAGACAACACTAATATATACTTGGGCCTCTACATACCTTCGAGTATATTTGGGAGGAAAACCTTAGGTTGCTATCCATCCATAGGGAACCAAGTTGGCCACCTTGTAACTTGTGATACACCGAACATAGCATTTAGGGAGATTGTCAGCCCATACTTCTTGGTTTGCCAGGAGGTATTCTGCAGTTCATAATTACTTGGTAAACCTTTTGCCTAGAATTACCCTTTTATTTTGTTTATTTTTTTTTGGTCATAAAATAAATCAGTCATTGTCAAGGAAGAGAATCCCTTTCCCTATTTTTCGTGTAGAGTAACACTTAATCCACCTTTACCACCAGAAGCCATTTCTGGTTAGCGAAGGCGACATCGTTCTACCGAAACTAGTACTATCAGTACCTCTAGTGTGACATCATCCACACATATACCAAATTCATTTCGAGTTTTTTATAAAAATCATCTTTCATATATTGTTGTTGAGACGGAGTCCTCACAGCTAGTTGTGGTTACGATCCATCCAATCACTGAGACCATACCTCCCGAACCCGACGTTGTTTAACAAGAAGTTAATATGGATCCTGTCGTTCTTTTACCAGAACATCTGAATCCAAAAGTAAAAAAATCGAAAGTTGTTCTCGTATCAGTCGCCCCACAATATATTGTAGCCATTGATTCTCCCAAATCATGCATTCAACCACCTAAAATATACTTCAGGCCTGAAGGTGAAATCCTCCCACTTGGTCTGAATACAATTGAAGAAATATCACAAGACGAAACACCTTCACCTCCAACCCATTTTGGATCAGAGATTTATCTTTATGAGACTTTTCCTCAATCACCTCACCTTCGCCAATTATTTCCTCTATTGTTCTAAGTGACTAGCACCACACTTAGGGAATTTGGTTTATCTGTAGATCACAATTACACATAACAAATTGGTGATTCCACTGGGGAGTATCCTATCATTCCTGGTGTTTTTCCTCTTTTTACCCTCATCAGTAGCATATAATTTTAGTTATTAGAGATTTCAATGAAGTAATTGCATTAGAAGTGTGTTCTGCTTCTTGGTTTTTTAATCTCTGCTGTGCTTAACACATTGTTGGTCAAGACACAGTCACTGTAGTGCACTGTCTCCCAACCAACCAAATTCCATATAAATTTGTCATTGCTATCATTCTCAGCCACTTGTTTTCTATATTCTCTTATGTTTGATACCTCTTAGAGACCAGTAACCTTTCCTAATTCGTCCTCCTTTGAAAAGTAAATTTGTTCAATGTCTCTTTAGTATTTTTCTTTATCACTCGCAAATCAAATATAAAGTATTTTATTTCTACATTAGATCAATTTTTTTTTCGAAAAAATAAATTGTTGTTTCATTCCTCGTTTCCTGTAGGAAAAATTGTAGTTCCATTCTTAGTTTTTCCTAAAAGAGAAATTATTGTTTCATTCCTCGTTTCTAAAATAAGAAAACACTTGTTTTAATGATTTATGCATATATTTTCCTTTCTTTCATTCACATTAAAGAAGCTGAAAAGAAAAGGAATGCATGTGCATATAGTGAATTATGTGTTGCATACGAAAAAGTTAGGAAAGCTGCATTTTAGTTTGTTCTCTTTTTTGTTTTCTCAAAAACTAATTGCTCTTTCCCTTAGTAGCTAGGATTTTCATTGAAAAAGCTAAATTAAAAAGTTTTCTTATCGTTTAGTTTTCATTTTTAGGAATTTCCATCACATCACATGGTGAACCTCAAAGAAAAAATTTTAAACTATATTTGGGAGGAAAACCTTAGGTACATAAGTATATCAGAGCTCTTCCACGTACCTTCGGGTATATAGGGCAGTTTTCTACTACGAAAAGTATAAGGGGGTGCTCTCACTGTGCGGTTTCGCATTAGACAACACTAATACAGACTTGGGCCTCTACATACCTTCGAGTATATTTGGGAGGAAAACCTTAGGTTGCTATCCATCCATAGGTAACCAATTCGGCTGCCTTTTAACTTGTGATACGCCAAACATAACATTTAGGGAGATTTCCTGCCCATACTTCTTGGTTTGCCAGGAGGTATTCTGCAGTTCAAAATTACTTGGTAAATATTTTACCTAGAATTACCCTTTTATTTTGTTTATTTGTTTTTGGTCATAAAATAAATCAGTCATCGTGGAAGAAGAACATCCCTTTCCCCATCGTTCGTATAGAATAATACTTAAGCCACCTTTACCACTGGAAGCCATTTCTGGTCAGCGAAGGCGACATCGTTCTACCGAAGCTAGTACTATAAGTAACTCTGGTGTGACATCATACACACATATACCAAAGTCATATTGAGTTTTTTTCTACAAATCCTATTTCATCTATTATTGTTGAGACAGAGTTCTCACAACTAGTTGTGGTCACGATCCATCCGATCAGTGAGACCATACCTCCCGAACCCGAGATTGTTTAAATGGAAGTTGATCTAGATCTTGTCATTATTTTAACAGAACATCTGAATCCCGAAGTCGAAAAACTAGAAGTTTTTCTTGTATTGATCACCCCAAAATCTATTGTAGCCATTGAGTATCCCATATCACTCAGTCAACCATCTAAAATATACTTGGGCCCGAAGGCGAAATCCTTCCACCTAGTCTAATTTTGATTGAGGAAGTACCAGAAGACGATATGCCTTCACCTCCAACCCATTTTGGATCAGAGATTTATCTTTATGAGAGTTTTCCTCAATCATCTCAAACTGCTTTCTTTGATCCTGTGTCAATTCGAGTTCTCGTAGATCTTGTAGGGTATACATTTGGTCGTATAACCTTGCCTAAGTCAACATATTTGGCTATACCATATATTCCAGATGCAACAACACCTACTCTTGCTACCCCTTTGACGTTTACTACATCACTAGAGTCACATCTATATGGTGGCCCTTCCGTCCCACCTGGTTACCAATCTTTATCTAGAACCTTCTCTAGTGCATCCTCAAACCCATGGACTTCATCAATGTCATCATCTGGTATTCTATCTAGTACATATCTAATGAGTATTGAACAACTTGATCCTTTATATACATCTTCAATGCAATTTCAAGCTGGTCCAGCTGGTTATATTCCATCCAGTACAATCTCAACTGGGCTCCTGACATTTGGAGAAAAATATATTCCATCTTATTATAATCCTCATGTTGGGGGGAAACCTATGGTCACCCATTTTGATAGTTTGGTCATCATAATGTCGAAATGAATGTTTGTCAGTGGAAACCCACTCTACCCATCCAATCACAAATGGTTGTGCAATCATATCAACCGGTTCAACCTGTTGCTCCTACATCTACTCCACTTGTTAATACATCCTTATGCTTGTTATAGGCTCAAAGTGTTGTACGTCAACCATCTTAGGCGGGTCCTTCAACCAAATACCCTCAAGTAATTGGCCCTCAGACTCCAACTCCTTCGGCTGGTTTACAACAACCAACTGTTTCCAGAATTATTTATTCACAAGATGGATTACCATATTATGGGATGTCACAACAACAACCAGGTTATACCTATTCACAACCAAATCCAATCTATTCTAGTTTGGGTTATAATATTGGTGGACAGACACCTTGGTAGCCACAAGAACAAATGCAACAAACTTCATTTCAACAAGTAGCGTACCCGGGTTTTGGTCAATAGAATCCTCAAGTGCTTACCTATAAAAAAAAACCCTATCTGGGTTACCAACAATAGATTCCTTATGATTGTGCTCAAAGGCCTATTTCCCAAGAAATTATATCATACCCTCACTATGATCAACCCGACTTAAATCGACAGTTTCCCTTTCTTGCAACTTTATAATTACTTGATTTAAATCGTCTTACAAATGATCCAATCAGCTATGATCTTGGTGGTTGGTGATACCTCATAAATTTCCCTCAGATATTCTTAAGTTCAATGGAAACCTTGGAGAAGACCCATCGATGCATGTTATGACTTATCATTTTTGGTGTTCATCCGAATCCTTAAATGATGACTCCATTTGAGTTACCAAGGGATTCATTTGATAATTTCATTGCCCTAGCTACCGTCTTTTTGACCCACTTCCAGTTACCCATACGATATGAAATTGGAACTGAACTCTTGAATAATTTTAAATATACTAATGCTACTCACATTTTTTATCATATTCATGAGTGGCATCGTCGTCGTAGAATGGTCAAGAAATTTGTTCCTGATAAGCTCCTTGTTGAGTGGTTCATTAAGTCCTTGTTACCATCTATAACTGAGGATATGGCTAAGGGTGGCGTCGTCACTGAGGAGTAGGTCATTTCTCGTGCCAAGTACTTATATTTGATTTATACTTTGTCTGGCATGCTCTACGATAAAATTCCCAATGCAACGCAATCTAATTTTATTGTTCCTCCTTCATATAAGCACTCTCATGACGGTGATGGTATGATTGGTACTGCAAGTACACATCACTCTACTGCATCTAATCCTACACCTTCTTTAGAAATTCATGACGTGTCATCTGACAAAGGCAAAAGTGACAAGAAACTCGGAATTAAGAAAAAGGGAAAATCAAAGAAAAATCAAAGTTCCACCCCGCAGGAAGGATCATTTGATCAAAAAACTGGAAATCAAAAACCTCGTTACCCTTGCATAATCTATAAATTTGAGGAGCACTTTGTTAGATACTTTCCTCACCACGTCAAAGTCTCAAAATTGATTAAGACCTCATATGCATCCGCTATGTTGACAGATCCATTTCCGAATCTAGACACAAATTTGGTTGCTACAGATCCAACTTCTAGTTCCCAAGTGCTTATGCTATTTGTTACGAAGCCAAAAATTGATGTTCTAGTGTTAACACGTAATAAATATTAATGTAGTTAGGCTACTAGTCAAAATAATATCTCGACCACGAATCCATTTACAGAATATATTCCGCCAACTTCTATTCATGAGTTAACAATAAAGCCACCAAAAGGAGTCATCCATAAATCGACATTCAATCCTCGAGCCCGAACTGCTCAAAAGTATAATATAGTTGAAGAATTGGTTCAATCCCCTTCAATTATGTCGACGCTTGTGGTACTTCAAAATTTTCCCTCTCAGAAGCAGGCTTTTTTTTTGGAAATTGGTGGAATTGATTCGACATATTCCAATCTTATAGCCTTTAATCATACGGGCTATGTGCCACAATTACCAGTATAATTGGAATTTTCCATCCAAGTAAATGTTCTCAATCACCTCATTCATCATATTATTATTGATGAGGGAGAATTTACATGCATTATGTCTCTAAACTGTTGGAAGTCACTTGGCTCCACTATAGGAAAAAATGACATTGGTGAGGGGCGAAAAATGTCACCATAAGCTCATTGGTGAGGGTCAAAAGAGCCTTCGTCACCAAAGGTGGAATCACTAAAATTATAGGTGTTGTGGTGACATTCAAGGTCCATCACCAATAATGATTTATAATGACGGATAGTGACCGTCACCATTTCAAATGAGCAATGGTGACAGAAAAACGCCTCCGTCACCAAAGGTGGCATCACCGAAAGTATGTGTTGTGGTGACATTCAAGGTCTGTGTCATGCATATTGAATATAGTTACAAATAGTGACCATCACCATTTCATATGAACAACAACGATTTTTGGTGATGGACCTTTCATGGTTGTCACTATTGGTACATATATATGGCGACGTTTGATGACTGTCACCAATTCATATTTGGTCAGGGTAAAAAAATTTCATGATAATCTCATTGGTGACATCAAGGTCTCTTATGAATAATGACTATAATGACAAACACTGACCCTCACCATTTCATATCAACAACAAAGATTTATGGTGATGGACCTTTCATGGTCATCACTATTGATGCATATATATGGTGTTGCTAATTGACCGTCACCATTTCATATTTTGGTTAGGGTTGAAAAATGTCACCATAAGCTCATTGGTGATGGTCAAAAGAGCATTCATCACCAAAAAATGATCATTTCCATTACCTATGAATATCAGGGCACGATGGAATCGAACCACCAACCTCCTTGTAAATAAGGTGCTCTTCGATTGAGCTAGCACCCTTTAAAGAATTAGAATTTAAACTAGCAATTTCCCCTAAAGGTGAAAAGATACACCAAAGGAATAAAATATCTAAGAGGATCAAAAGTTTCTATAAATAATATGTTCAATATACATAAAAAAAATATAATAAATTAATTTATTAATTTCCTCTATGATACCTAATATTTACCAAAACTATTCATGATCAAATACTTAATATTTACCAAAACTACTAATGAGTAAATACGTTTATAATTTTAGGAAGGAACATGATTTTCCTGTTAAAATTTTGTTGTCATGTCATATCATGATTTAATACAGATAATGGTTAAATATATACTGATTGGGATTTAATCCAATTAGTGTTTAAAAACACATAAATTTTAGAAATGACCATTTTCATGTTACAATACAATTTTGAAATGGCTAGAGGCCATAATTAAACTTATATGAAATAACCATTTATGACAACAGGATAATAAGAATCTCAGGCAAAAACCAATAAAATCATCTTGATTTCCACCTATATTACATTGAAAGCTTCAGTGTTATTGTTTACAATTAAATGCTTGTGCCCAAGGAGAGTATATCAATAGGAGATCAATAATAAGATGCTAACATAGATGATTATGAAAATGGTATTGATTTGTGCTTTCCTCATGGTTTTTAATAGGGAGAAAATTCTATGTCTTATCCATCCTACCACAATTATTAACTTAGAGGGTAGATTTATAAAAAACAAAACAACACAATGGCCCACGACTGGGTAGATAGATGCACCCTGTAACCATTGGATTGTCATGGGGAATGATGCCTAAAGAGTTACAGAGGAAAGCTTCTCTTTTGGATATTAGTATTAGGTAAGATTCAAAAGGTTATACATGAAAAAACCTAAACAAAATTAGAAGCTACAAAGTGGAAGTAAATATGGAGGCCATGTAAAGAAGAAAATTCCAGGCAAAATACAATTACCACCATGCTTATACAATGCAAATTGTGGGTTCCACGTACTAGTGAAGAGGCTATTTTTCATCCTTGGCAGTTTCGTTGGCCTTGTGCTCGGTATTGGCTTCCTAACACAAATGTACAACTCTCTTCATTATTGGCCAGTTGATGGGCAAGGTGCTTATGCAAAGGAGTCATACTTTTATAACCATGGTCATTTCCTCCTTGAAGCAGTCCACAAACTCAAGATACAACACTTCAAGAAATCCATTATTTTTCTCTATTTTATTACGAACCCACTTCACAAGATCTTCATCCTCTCCAATTTCTCGATCTATTGGTTGTCTTCTCATCACCAGCTCCAAGATGAGCACTCCAAAACTATAGATATCACTTTTTTTGCTCATTCTCTGTAGAAGTTACGTCTTCCTGAAATCCTTTCATTGGGGACTTTTTCTATAGTGCTTCCTTCAATTCACTAAAAAAAAGAACACTAACAAACTCCACCATGATGATAATGGTAATCTAGGAATGGAAGGAACACAGTTAATGCCAATCAAAAATGCTGAATTGCTGAAATGTACAGGATATAACTAATGAAGTTCCTATCATCTATTGACTTTGATGAAGTATGTTTACATCACTAAGGAAATTAGAAAATAACATAAGATGAGCAATAAAATTTGTAGTGATATTTATAGTGAAATAGGGTATGAACCTATCTTAAGGTTGGCCACACTATATTGAAATTTGAAGTCCACAATGTACACAGATTAGCGTGTGTAGGCTATAACAACAACCTTGCCACATCCCAACTAATCGTTATCTCATGGAAATACTAGAACAGATGGCAAAGGTATAATTTCTAAAATAAACTTGCATGGTTTAGCTTTCCAGTGCTAACAAGTATATTGCTTATTCTAATTTCTAAGAGTGCACTTTATCAGTATTCATTCATAACAAGCATTAATCTTTATATTACTTTTCAATAGAATGTACTTGCTTTTTTATCACCTTTGGATATTAAAAAAAGTTTCTTATTATCCCACCCCAATCTATACAAAGTGCATAATTTCACAAGATTTTTCTAGAACTCCATAGAAATATATCTATAGATAGAACCACTAGGCATGCCATAAAAAACTTATTGATTGATGGTTGCCATACGACATAGTCAGATACACTACCGATCTCATCATTGGCATGCCTAGCTTTGCAGATACCACCTTGTACTTCAAATATTTTTCACATTGCCTATTACAATATAAGGATGTCTTTTAAGTATTTAGTTAGTCTTAGGATTTAGCTCATTTTGTTCCCATATGCACTGGAAATCCAAGGTGATGAATGAGTCACAAGCATTTCCTATTTTCAACAACTAAGTATGCTTTCTTCTTTCACTAAATATGTAATTATGAATATGCACAGGAGGGATAAGCCATGTGTTTTGTAAACTTTAACACCATTCATTTGCATGATTTTTTGTACCAACACCTACTCTAAGTTTTTAGAGTCAAGTGATCATGACAAGAGATGGGTAATTCACAAATTTCACTTTGATATTATAAATATGAAGCGCAATATTCAAGACCAAAATGGAACTCAATAATAAAACCATACCAAAATAAATCTTGATTCTCGAAAGCCAAGGAATTTTCAATAAACATGGAGATAGGATACCATAAATTCCATGATGATAATAGATACCAAATATTTTGGAACTTCCATTTGAAACTTATGGAGGTACTGCAAGGGATGGCAGTAAGAACCAAGAAAACTAAAAGAATTTAGTGTCCTTGCTCCTATTTTTATTCTAAGACACTCTACAAAGTATGATCTTGATCTATGACGTATTTGTGCCAAGTGGTTCTAAGTTAATAGTAAATGTTATATTTAGATAAAATAAATGAATAATTGAGAGGCCTTATGGGCTAATTTGTAATCCTTACACCAAAATCTCTTAATATTCAAGTCTATAGAACAACTCATTCAAAGTTAGAAATGGACTCGATTTTAAATGGAAAGCCTAAAACCAGCTAAGTAGTTTACAAGTTAACATTTTGGATATAACTTATGTTCAATTTATATGACAAGTTATGCCATAACCTTGAAACTATTTTCTTAGCTAAAAGACTTTGTTAAGTTAGCAATGTCAAAGAAATAAAGTCATGGCAAGCAAAGTTATCTTGTTTTTTCTAATGAGGATGCATGTAACTTGATAAAGGCCGTATGGAAGTATCAAACCATAAACAATTTCACTAAAACATGGAAATGACAAAGTCTTGTTAAGAAACAAAATTTTAGTTGAATATATAAAAAGCATCGAACTAAATGACATAATTAAACTAAAAGTAACTGTAGAAAAATGAAATTGCCATCATATACCATCTGGTCTAGTTAGTTCTTCAAACAAAGAAAGTGAAATTGTATGATCTAGCTCCTCATCTTGATTCTGTAATGGACCATCCTAAAAAAACATGTCCACATACAACAATCAATGTTATCGTATTGGTAATACTGTTGATATAATCAAATAAAGCATGTACTACGTAGGAGAATAACTAGAAAGAACAACTAGAAATCTGAATCACAACATAACAATATAAAAGAACATGCAACAGGAAAGGAACAACTCCACAGTTTGAGAAATGTGAAGAATACATGGGCATGTTCTTATATATTGATATAGATAAAGAAATAGAAATCTAGATTTATGAAATTCAAGTATCACACAACAATGTCTTGAAAAAATAGCAATATGTAAAATAGTATTTTTTGCATTTGGATTTACCTTGTAGAACCTTCGAAAAAAGTTTCCACAGAAAAAAAACTAGCAAACATAACAACATGGACCTCAAGAGCAATTGTGCAGGGGATAAAATATGAAGGTAAAGCACTAGAGAGGTATTCAAAGAAAATGATGAAAAGAGCATCTAGAAAGAATTGATAATCGTCTGAAGTAAACCACACATTTATCATCATGACTAGTACACTTGCAAAAAAAGATGAGAATAAATTATGAACTATTCACCAAAAAACAGTGAACTTTTCCACTAAAAAACAATTTCAAATTAATCACTAGCATGACACTAACTTTGTTAGAGCTAACAAATAGAAGATTGAAGTTTAAAGAACAATACACTTTAATGAATTAGGGATTACCTTGACATTAGAGGGCACATGCCAAATTTCATTATCATCTCCAAATGCACCCCTACATAGTGTCCATCTAACACTTTGTGACTTGAACCTTTAAAAGGCTTGCTCAGCGATTTCATCATTCGATATTTATTATGAGAGTATGATGGTACAATTTGACCTGCATGCCCCAAATAACATGATCCAAAAATTAAAACCGTAATTAATTATTAATGCCTTACTAATTTAATCCTTGAAAAGATGAAAAACATGGATCCAAGAAAGAAACTGATAAGGTTCTCA